>JAVXUP010000599.1:0-401791 GCA_033070095.1 Escallonia herrerae
CATGGTGGTTAGATTTACCTGCCTATGGTAAGCCAATCTGGCAACCAAATTAATGTCTTTTGCGATGTCGGTTGCTGAACGTCATAAGCTGTGCCCCGAGAACAAACGTCATAAGCTGTGCCCCGAGAACAACTTTGCATCTTGAGAACAATATCCACTTATGAAAATCCGTGCATAGGTCTGGTACAACCCACTGACATAAAGATAAGGTGGACAATGTCCTGCTTTAGCCCCGATCCGAACCCACAAAAGGAAAACCAATTGGTCTTCCTTCGATCTGCTCAATTCAATTGTAACAGTCACTTTTGCGTGTTCTAAAGTAGCCTATTGTCCTCAGCCTTGTTAAACTAAGCTTGTAAGAGCAATAGCTTGCATCACATCACTGGACTTCTCCCCGTGGCTAGCCAAAAGGAGCTTCACACAGCTTTTACCTTACTAGCTACTCAATATTCAACCACGGGTTTAAGGTTCTGCACACGAATAACAAAAAGTCCAATATAGTTCAGCATCACACAATTTAATCAACAAGTAAAAGAGAGAGCTTACTTACATAATTGAGACCCATCACATGAACTCCCAAGGCTGAGATGTACCCAAGTATTTATCAAGAGATTCTCTCTTATGTTCGAGATCAAGGCTGCACACATAATTACCATTTTTTGACTGTTAAGTGCCAGATTTGAATGGTTCATACATAGCCACATATGTCCAACTAACTTGGAGAGGAGATAGAAGAGAGAGGAAGAAAGAGAGGGAGCTAACCTGTTCCTGACACCAAGAAGAACACAATGCGCAGCACGTGCAGCAGCAGAAGCAGGAGTTATGACTGCTACAGGAGCTGCCTGAACAGCAGTTGCCAAAGCCGATCCCACACCAACACCACGCTGGTACCTTTTCAGTGGATTTTGAACTAAAGCAGCAGCAGATTTTCCCAGGCCATCACTTATACTCTCATAAGCCTGTCAAATTAAAACCTTTAAACCTTGCTTGGAGCATTGTCCTTTGCAATGAAGAACAGAAAGGGGAAAGCATATGTATTCAAGCCAAAGAACCGTAAAATAGAGAAGACACATGATATGGTGATAAATACGAATGCTTGAAGAACGACACTTGCCCCTGCAACTCAATGCATAAAAAGGAGCGCGGGGACCCCCCAATCCCCACAAAAAAAGTATTCAGAATTTTTATATCCCTCATAACCCCAAACATCCTTTCGCCACTCTAATATCAGATCCTCGAATAACCAGACATATTATGGAGCAAATATGCTTTAAAGTTAAGGGATTTCCAAATATTATGCTTTAAAAGTAGGCTAGCAACCACTTCTCAACGGAACACCTATTCTCATTTTGGAAGTACAGATCCATGCTCTCCAATGACATGCTAAAATACTAAACAAATGTGCAGAACATTATGTTTTAAATGGAGGCTAGCAATCACTTTCCAACAGAACAACCTTTTGTCAACTTAAATTATGGATCCATGCTCCAAAATGGCATATAAAAAATCTGAAAAACTATGTTTCGCATGTAATAATGTGAAGCATTGATAGCTCAAACAAGCCTATCCCTGAAGTCAGATAATTAGTTTGTAAGTCATACCTCCTCTAATATCTGTAGTTGCAAATCAATCTTTTTCCCCCGTACACAAGTTGCATTAGAAATCTACCAAAGAGAAAGTGAGAACTAAAAGGTCCTGTTATTAAAATGAGAATCTACTGCAGTTTACCAAAAGAAAAACTACGTTTCTGTTAGTGTGGTCTATTTTTTTATTATTTTCTATATCTGTTCTTTTATGTTGGTCAAAAGCTGGGTAAATTATTAACAAATAACAACATTGCACACAACTTCACAAAGTGAATACTAACATGCTAAGATGATAATATGATTTGAAATTCGGCTTTACAAGCAACTTCAAATTAGTCTAAGTGGAGTCGAAAACAATTGGATTATTCACCTGCTGCATCCCTTGCCGGGCACCTGTAGGCTGATTAGACCTTACATTAGTATTCATTCTGCTTTGTACAGGCCATGGTACAGAGGGAGGAATGCTTGTAAGAATGTATTCTGCTTGAAGGAGGATGTCATGAGCCCCTGCTGCCAAATGCACTCCTAGCCCAATGGCCTCAAGTGAAATACTTCTAAGAAACGCAATTGTACCTGGAAAATCATAGCTGAGATTAATATCTAAAATATATGAGGATTAACAAACATGGTCAATGTCTCTGTGCATTATATGTACGTTAAGTTGATTCAGTTGCTGTGCGTTCAAGTTATTTGGATCATAAAGACTATGCATCGAAGTTCCTAAGGCTAACAAGGTTTCTACCATTGTATGGACAGTAGGATGTAAGGCTTTTCAACCATCAACATCTAAGTTGTTATTCCATAGAAGCCTTTTCGACCATCGACAATCAACTTTGATACTTCCCAGCTGGTGATCTATGCGGGCACAAAAGGAGACTTGTCACATAGTGGCACACACAGGTATATGGTGGCGGAGGTTATGGCTAGATGGCCGAGGCATGACTATTAGGACTATTCTGATGGTACAAATAACACACTGTTGAGGAACGAAAAAGCAGATTGTTGAGGAGGTGGAAGTCCTGGTAAAACATAGAACAGACTACGATGATATGTACCTTTGAATTCCCTAGATTTAGGGTTATCTACAAGTTCGTAGTGTCTTTATATACCTACTTATCTGCAAATATTGAAGTCAACTAGGAAAAGAATTGATAACTTGATAGGTTCCTCATGAATATAGATAAGTGAAGAAGATAAGATGTCCTGAAGGTAAAGATAAACCTCCCATCCTTATTGTATAACGTTTATTGATGCGAGTTAGCAAAGCTGAAACATATTTCTACAGTCAAGACCAGCTTTTACGTGCAGTGCCCCACTTCACAAGCACCATCTAAATATATCAGTATCCTAAGATATACTCCCTCCGTCCCACATAATTTGATTAACTTTTTTTTGCACGCAGATTAAGGATTTAAGTGATATATTGTGTGTTTTCCATTCTACCCTTGAGAGAGAGGAGGGGAAGAAAGTGGGCCAGGAGAGAGAAAATGTGTTGATGGAGATTTAAATGTGGAGAGAGAAATAAAATTAAAAAGTGTAAAGAGGGTAAATATGTAAAAGTACCTGCAGAATCTTTCTTAATTTGAAAATGAGCAATTTTTGTGGGACGGCCCAAAAAGGAAAGTTGATCAAATTATGTGGGATGGAGAGAGTAACAAAACTGGGCCACGTATGAACACGTTAGAGATATCTTTGAATTTTAGAAAGCTACAAATGCTCACACTATTGGCATGTGTTTCTATCTATATTTGAGGAAAACGGTATCTTGTGTCCTTGATACCTACTAAAACACAAAAATCTCCAAAAACAAAATTTTGGTAATCGGCTTAAACACAAGGAACCCATTTACCATATGAATTACACATTGAATACCTATGCCATCAGATTTTATTTACCTCTTTGCATCCCCTTGAGTAGTCTTTGATCCTTCCTGTAGTTTTTCACAGGCAGAGAAACTAACTTTGCAGCACCAGAACCAACAGAAACCAATGATCTTATGGGAGGAAGGCCTTTTAACAGTTTATGAATCTGCAGAAACATATTATCAGTAACATGCACGCATACTATTACAGGATTGGACATGCAAGCCAAATTCTATATAAAATTATAAGCAGTCTAACCTGATTTTGAGAAATATCTTCCAACCACTCCCCAATTATTGTTTCGCATACGCAGCTCCAGCCATAGACACCAACAGCTTGAACATGTTTGAGTTGTAGCTCAACCCCCTATACTAAAAACCCTTAATTAGGAACAAGGACATAATCCATACCCGTGAATATCCCAACAGATAACCACCTTCTGAACTTAAAAGGTCAATGCCGGTTAAAATAAAAGCAGCAGCTGCACATGTGCATATAGGGTTACAGGGGCATGACTTTGGTCAAATGCTGTTTACAGTATTGCCAGAACGACATATGACCAGGGAAAAGTAACAGCAATATCTCTACCCAGAGGCAATAAGTCTATGTATCAGAGGAAGTTATCCTTCTGAGCAACAACACTACGATTAGTTTCAAATCAGCAGATCAGTTTTTCATATCTGCAGGCCATAGTGCAGCTTTAATCATCAAACATAGTTTTCACTGTGGCAACCACCAAACTGCCAAGGCTTCTTTAGTTGTTTTGTGAGGGATAAATCAATGAAGCAAATATTGAAGGTTTATTAAATTGTAAAATGGAAACACAACTCCTTTCCAAGTAATATAAGAATCAAAAAGGACTAAAATTCAGCAAGCCAATCACTAGAGCTCGCTGCTTGATTTGTTTATCCGCTAGGCTTGCTAAGTTAATGGATGAATACTTGTGGAGATTTGTCACACTGACAGTAACAATAGTACAACTTTGTTTCATATTGAGCTTCTGGAAAGAGGGTGCTTTCTGAACTTCTGTACAATTTTCACATGGCGAATTCAAAGAATCCATAAACATGCAAGAAAAATAATCCACAGCTCAAGGATAAGAGCAAAACCACAAGAATACCATTTTAGTGCATTATGACACCTCATTTTAGCATTCAACAAGAAATCAGGCAACGATGTCACATAGACCAGATGATAAGAGTGGTAATGTCTATTTAGAATCCATCTCTAAATTTTGTCTGATTGACCGGACAAATGGCTCTCAATGCAAACCACAATGTCTCAAGCTCAAGCCCTGGTGTCTTACAGGTAGCAACAGATACCCAAGCTTGAGCCAGCTTCTCAAAAACAGGGTGTCTCATTAACTTGTCAACACAAAGCAGCACAACTAACATCACAGCAAAAAGTTAAATAAACAATTACCGAATAATTCTGAGGATCTAAACATTGAAATAAGCAATTAGCACCAAACATTAAGAAAATCAGCATGATAACCATAGATAATACCTTCCAAGGAACTAGGTTAACCAGTTCCACATATTTCCCACCCCTTAGTGCAGCTAGATCAACCCGGCAAGGACTGTAGTCCACCCGAACAACAACAGGCCACAAGTCAAACTTCTGAAACAAAATCCACTAGTATCAGCACATAAATCTTGGCCACTTACAGAATGAGAAAGCCTCGGTTCAAGGTTATAAAAGTGATCGATAAATTACAATCCCTTGACAGACTGACAGGAGCTCGCATGTGCACGTGTTATTGCTAACGAAATGTTTCACTCAAGTACTTGCCTGAAAATAAGGAAGCAGTGCCTCCGCGGTGATAGTATGCCTCACAGGATTAGTACTCTTCTTTGGTAGCACTCTTGATTCACCTGAATCCCGAGAATAACTTGACGACAGCTCAGCTGAAGAGCATTTTCCCCCAAAGAAGTTAATGAGGAAATCAAGTTGGCACTGATGAAGATGCAAGCACATAGGAAGGAGAGCAATGTGCAACCTGCGGACAAAAATATTGAAACAAAAACATTTAAGGCTTTAAGCATACAATAACAATGTTGCTGAGTATGAATGCAATGATTACAACATGAAAATGGTATTACTGTAATAGTTTTGGCTCCAGGACAAGAAAATTGTCATATTCATATCGATCCACATGAACTAAAAGGAAAATGTCTTGCATTTACGAACTAAGATGCATCATCAACTCCATAAAACTTACAAGGTTCTGCACTTCACACTCCAAGAAGCAAACACAACCAATGATAAACGTGAATGCATAATCCACCACATCAGGAACATTAAAGCATTTCCAAGAAAGAATTATTCTAAAAAGCACGTAAAGCACGCCTCGTGCCCTCAGGGGAAAGAATATAATCTGTTGCTACCACAAACAAACTGCCAGGATTCTGAGCCTAGTAACTCCAAGGATCGTATATGTGCATTTTTCTTAGCAATAGGATAAAAAAGCAATCAACAAAAACAACCGCATACGGTGCCTGACAAATAAGAGCAACAAAATCATAAAAACAGCATGCATACCGGTACTCCTCAAGAGGGGTTAGAGGATGTGGTCTGACAGCTTCTAAATCCAGCTTCAATGCTTTTGACGAGGATTCTCTAGGATGATCTTTTGACTGGTAATATCCGAGCACCTTTCAAAAAAGGAACAGAAACTCTCTAAACATGAGTATGAAATTACGATCTTATATCTCCAGTAGTTAGGACATTACCAGTTTCCATGGTGCATCATTGCTGCAGTCATTAAGACAAAAATCCTTGACACAGAGAGAAATTCTGGATGCACATATTTCACCGTCAGGGTACACGTGATATCGGAAGTCTATTCCAGACAATGCAAGCTCCAAACATACAGTTGTATCCCTTCCACCAACAGAACTCTGACCATTGTTTTGATTGTGCCAGTCAGAACCAGCATACAATCTCCAGATGACATTTATGTTCTTAAGAAGTACACGTCCCTTAACTTTTTTGCACTCGTCAGATCTAGTGCGGTCTCTACGAGCCCCGCCGACATCTTGCTCAGTGACGTCCGAAACATGGTTTTCTAAAATTCTTAATGAGAAGTCCCGATACCAGCCACTCTTTCCTCTTTGGACCTCTCCATTCTTATTAGATGATTGATTGTTCAGAGAAAAATCTGTGAGGGAGCTCAAATCGGATAAGAAATATTCTTCTATGAACTCTGGAAAGCTTGTCTGCGAAAAGGACAAGTGACTGTTTTCCAATCCGATTGAAGGCATTGAACCTGTGAAGGACAAGTTGCGGGAGAAACATTCAGGGTCCCGGGCACTAAACTTGCGCTCTTCCCCAAAGGGGTTACTATCGAACGAAGTATGGAGTTTTGGCTCACAGAAATCAGATTGGCCATCCCAATTTCCATCGAGGAGAAATGCATCTTCCCGTATCTCATCCATCAAGTTCACTAAAGCAGGTTTATTCTTAGTGTCAACACTTGAAGTATGCACCTGAGAAGTGGATGGACCGGGATCACCATCACTTATCTTTTTTCCATCATTCTCATGCGCCTGTTGCACATTATTCCACCTTGTCTGAAAGTGAACAACAGATTCCTCGATATCAGGGGCAAAAAGCTGCTGGAGTTGAGTAGCTAGGCGAAGCAAGCCTGAAGCAGTGTCATGACAGGTATCAAAAACAATGTGGGACTCCGAACATTCTACTTCCCATAGATGGCCATTTAGACAATCAGTTTTCACAATTGCTTCGACGTGTGCCTCTTGAGCAACCTTAACATAGCCCATCTTGCGAAGATGCTCTGCACTATAAATGAGACCAGCATTATTAGGCCCAGACACTGCACAAAGCAGTAGACCTACATCTTGCATTCTGATCTTGTACTCCCTCTCAACGGAACCAGCCATTGTTGTGTTAGAAACTTTCAAGGAACACGCCGCTAAGAGAGATCCAACGTACTCTTCTTCCATTTTTAAACTGGAATGAGCAGAACTAGCTCCAGAATCAAATCCTTCACCAACCTCCAATCTGTGGAAGTACGGCTCATAACTCAAACCAATATCCATCAAACTCAGAACAAAAGAAGATCCACAGGGCAATTTTTCCTCAGGATCCCCCTTGTACGAACAACTGCTACCTGCTTGTTCTAATTCAGGAGAGGGCAAACTGAAAAACGAAGAGATTGTATCCAACCAATCCATTCGCCCACCTATTGCAACAATAGTACCACACCTAACAATTATGGATGTATGGCTGAAAAAATTATCTGGGTCCCACAAGTATATGATATCAGAACCTGAAGATCGAGAAGACAAAACATTTGAACCTTCCCCATCACCACGTCCCCTGGTAGAGTTTTTGCATGAGATCAGAAGAAACTCTTCATCTGGAACTCCCGTGATGGAACCCCACAATATTCCTTCACCATGTGCCACCCAAAGGAAATTTGCACCCAAAATTCCACCGATATTCGAAACAGAGAGCAACTCAAACTTTTGAATTTTAAGTTTCAAACTATTCCAGGAGCCAGGCAGTTCACTTTGGATTGAGCCTTTAATGCTCTCTGCTGCTTCCAGGACAACTGAAATTTCTACAGAATCACAATCCACAAGGATTGATGTTTGAGATACAGAAGTCTCTTCCTTTATACTGACAGGATCAGAAGCTAGGCATGATAAACAATCAGCCAATTGATGTAACAGACAATGTAGATTCTTATAATTAAAACTGTTTAGTTTGACAGTAACAGGAGATAGATGAGCATGCATGAAAAATGCGGAGCTCAAAATCATCTCTTGTCGTGTACAAGTATTGAAGTCTTCCACATCCTCAACAGTATTTACCGAGGCAAATTCATAACCCTTTCCCACCCATTTATTTTCGGTACTTGAATCCTGTGAAGTAGCCAGAAGCTTGGCCTTCTTTGCTATCCAAGGACCAGTCACAGGACCCTCCTGCCAAAGCATACTGATAACCGAAAGGCAACCTCTTCCATCATTGACAGATAGAATTGTCTGAGCAATAAAAGTCAGCTTCTGTGCGGCGCAGGAGCTACTGTCAACATTGTCTGTGGAGGCTGAGGAGATTAAGTAGATCTCAAGATTGCCCACATTCAGATGCAAGGAATGTGAGGTTGCCAAAGTGTGCCTCTTTTTAGAACTTGCAACAGTGGTTGGATCTTTGGCTTGATCTTTTTCCTCACTCAAATTCAATGGTAAAGAAAAGTCGAGAGCAAGAAATTGATCCCAGGAAGAGTAGTCTCTATGATCTCCATCTTTCCCAAACGGAAAACAAAATATAATCCTTGCATTTGGGAGGAAGATATTCCCTCTTAGACTCTCATTAGGAGACAAGCTTGTAACACGAGAGCAAGAACTCTTACAAAGGTCGCCTTGGTGTGAAGGTCTATATTTGCTGTCAAATGACTCGGATGCAGAAACATTCCTTGTTTCAGAAGAAATTCCAAGTATCTTCAAGAGATCTAATACCATACCCATCAAATGGAAATTCAACCAGAAAACAAATGGTGGTAGCTTTAACGAAAAAGATACTGGCCCAGTAAAACTATCACTGGAAGGAGTGGAGCATAGAGTTAACTGGCACTGACTAGAACCTGAGGTCCTAAGCAATGTAACCTTAACTACATCATCACTATAGATACCTTTAAAAAGTCTTGTTGAGGTGCATCTATCCGTGGAAGGCAAATTACATGAAACATCTGCACTAGCAGACTGCTCTAGTCCTCCTATGTCAACATTCTTAACTGTTGAGCAGGTAGGAGGAAGGGCATCTTGCACCGCGGCTTGCATTCTCCTAATGGAAGCAACTTTGCTCTTTATATCTTCAGTACCACCATGCAAACCAACAGTGACAACATCATTCTCAATACTGAAGTGATCGGCCAGCTCGATATGCTCCACCTTTGCTTCAAAGTTCATTTCTCCAGGACATACCTGTTGAACACAGATGTATTAAATTTGAAGAATTGCAAAGGACTAGTACAGTAGAGCATAACAAGTATAATTCACAAGAAAGATTAAAAAAAAAAAGCTTATGGATAATATATACCTGCAAGACAAAAAGCATGTCTTTAAATGTTGCACCAATATAATGCACGTATAGACGACCATTTTCCTGATAACCCTTGGGATCACAAAAAATCTTATGGTCTTCATCAACGAAGGAAAAAAGAACAGAAACTCCAGCAATGGTTGCCTTAAGATTGGTTTCAACATGCTTCTGTTCTGCATCCAAGTGGAAGAGCGAGTAAGTCTTTGTAGCACGTAATTATTTTCGAACCATATCATATCAACAGATAAAAGAGAACAAAAAAAAAGGCTTCTGTGATAAACTTCCACCAGAACTACAACAAGCTTGTCAACAAGAACCACAGGCATTGTCAATGCATATTTCATAAGATGACTTAACAATCTTATGCGTATGCACGTATGTGTGCAGAAACATATATACATATATATGGGGGCTGATCCACAGCTGGCGCTGGGAAGAGCCCCTTTTCCCAGCTGATCCACAGCATCCACGTGACCAAACAAATGGCCAGAATCCGCATTTCTTTGTAGTGGTTGTGATAAATGACCAGTGTGCCCCTGCCTCAGTTAAAAAGGGGCTTGTCCCAGCTCTGTATATACAACTACATACAAGATGTACAGAAAGTCAGCAATGACGTCTTCAACTCCACCCAAAAACAGGTTTTATCCGCTGTCATAATTTCCTTATCCATCAAGTAAGCAGTCGTATTCTGAGAAACTAAGCAATCGTCAATAGACCTCAAGCATGAAAAACAAGCCCATGTAACAACAGTCATGGACGTGCCGAAATTTGCGAATGAGATTCACCAGACATCAGCACACCTAATCCAGCAGAAAGATAAGTAGGACTTCGGATATGATCAGGTAGACCAACAAAACTCTAGAAAATCAAATTGCTAACCAAACAAAAAGTCCTAACCGTTGGAGGTCTATGTCATCTATTAACTCAATCAGATAATTACCTCAACATGATATACCAAAAGTTCGCAACATATATATACACACACACACACACACACACACACATACATACATGATCGTGTACGTACAAAACTATGAAGTTGATTTCTGCACATGATTCTTCTACTGAGTTCTACTGTTAAGGTATGTTACTCAAGATATCAGACATGCACTATTAGTGACAATTCGAGAACGATTATCATCCTTAACAAAGATGAAGAAAAAGCATGAAATATGACTTTTAAAACATATAGATTCAGCACATTTAACAGGTGCGGAGATACTTGCTTTTATACATTGAACATGAAGTTGGAGTAACTTCTTCACAGCTTAACTAAGCTATACCAAGATGATTCACTTACACAAACCATAACTTGCACACCACAACCAATTGGTGATAAACACTTTGGGTCAAGAAGGGAACCATAGGAAGAACAAAACAGGCGTATTATAGTCAGCATAAATGTGTTTTGAGACAATTGAAACTATCCATTACTTATGAGCACTGAAGCATGTACCAGAAGGAATATGTAAAGATCCAGAAGCAAGGTTGGATGCAGCGGTTATTGCACTGAAAACGGAACATGTCCAGTTCCACATCCCACTGTTTCCTAAAGCGGTTTGGGAACTTCTCAGTCCATCAAAGCATTCGAAGAACTGATCTATGCTGCAAAAAAAAAAAAGGGCACGACATACAGAAATAAATTAGTTTAATTTTGTGCTTTGCGACGATAACATTGTTGAAATTGGTATAAAGCTTCATTCTCTACTACGGAGCTCAAAATGCTTCAGGCTACTTGCAGCAACAAATGGTAACAAACAGTTACAGAATTTGAAGGGCTAAACTGCAGCTGATGTTTAGTGGAAAGAGTTCAAGATATGGGAGGACTAAAACTTCAGACACTGATTTACCTTATAGTAGTGTTCACCACACTGTAGGTCCCTATACTAAGACCCAATTTCACCACTAGTCCCAGACAATGAATTGCTTCCCAAAGTTTTTTTGTCCACTAATTTTCAGGGGAATTAACACCACGTGCCCTTCCCTCAAAGTTAAGCAAACGACAGACAATAAGAAGACCATGTGCAAGGCACGTGCCATCCTACCAAGGGCGCTTATGCCTCAAATCTCATATTTTTTTTTGGAAAGTAGAACTTATTAGAAAAGTACCCAGACGGGGGCAAAGCCATGGAAAAGGGAAGTATAAACTCCCAAAAATCTCAAGCTAAACCTAAAAGACCAACTAACATCTCCACTTCCACAGATTATTCCTCGTTAAAAATACCATTTCTAGCCGCTTGCCAAAAAATAAGAACAAACCTTAAGAAGATCTGACGACCTTCAAAATTCTACTGAGGAGAGAAAAAGCTTATTCATCCGCCGTGAAAAGAACGGAGACTCCACGAAGGAGCATGTTCCTGAAACTGTAACACCTTATATGATTACAGTCAATGAAGAACTATTTCACCGGACCATGCTAAAGGGGTTTAGAACTGGAGGAACAATGTCATACGTCTAAATGCATAACCAATACCCTCACCAGGACACCATCTAAAAACCATGACTTTGCATCCATCACTACGCTATCTGCCCTCTATATACAGTCACAAAACATCAAACCAAACCAAATCAATGCACGTAAGTTGTCGAGATATTATGAGACCAACTAGGCAATTGTGATACAAGTTGAGGCCAGTAAACACTAGAAAATCAAGTGGAACCTTTCATCAAAATTGCCGTCAAAGCTCTAATGCCTTGGCCAATCTGAGCTGTGTTTGCCTTGGCAACAGAATGATCTGCAATACAGAGCACCTGAAGCTTAAGGTGGTTTGGTAACAGGTTGCCGAAGTTGATGCATGAGGTGGTTTCAGGTGGTGAAGGGAGGAGAGAAGAGCGGAGTTGCAAAACTTCAAGAATCGGAATGGGGAGTTTGACTCTACATTGGAGCTGTGATTTAGGACTAAACCTGTGTGTACCTTAGTTCCACAGATTAAAACCTCGGCTAAGGCCATTGGAAAGATATGTCATTCACAAAGACCCATGTGGAAGACGTGTGGTGTCATCTACCAGCTCCCTTGTATTGATTGGGACAACAAATTTGTGCTAAGCGATAAACATGTAGGGGGCCTATACTAAAATTAGGTCTTGGTCTAGACTAACAACTTAAGTAACCAAAATGAACAGAAATACATGAGATAGGTGAACTTTGACAACAAATGGATATGGAAAATTAAACTAATGAAAAAGGACAACCTTAACTTTGATATTAAAACTAATCAAAAACAACAAGAGAAACAACTATGATGACGATCAGTACCATACTCTTGAGATTCTTAGTGCAACTAAGAAAACAACGCCATATACAACTTCAATGACAAAAAATTTGAGAGAACAAGATAGCATGCCAACCTGGCCCCAAAATCAGGTTCTTCTTCAGTTCTGTCTTTTGAGTCTGTACTGGGAGAAGAAGGCACCCAATCAGATATAAGATTTGACCCTGGTAGTACAGCATATCTCCCCATTGGTGAACTGAAGCCAGAAGAGCAACTTTCACTGTTTGATGATACTTTCTCGGAAGAGCCCCGAGTTGGTGATTGCCAATGAGATGCTGCATTATAATAAACAGATTCCGCTCCCTTGTATTGCATGTGCCCCTTACCATTCTTACCCACGTTTTTAAATGCTTCGAATAAATATAAGAACCATTTAATGGATCTAGGTTGGAATCTCAATTCTAGATGATCAACATAAACATCAGCCTCCACTTTCCGGATATCTAAGGCACCATTCTTCCATGGTATACTCAACTTTAGGGTCCCTGAAAATCCGTCTCTTTCTCGAATACCACTAACAACTGGAGTTGTAAATGGTGTTTGGTTGTCATTGCCATTAACTTCAAGAAATTCAAGTATAGCTCCTTGAAACTTTATAAAGTTTGTCAATCTACTTAACCCAAGAAAGTTGTCAACATTTCCCAGCCTCTGTGCCCTAACATCTTCAGAAATGCCTGTTCCACATTCGACTTCAAAAATTCTCAATACCAAGGTTCTGCATTGCCCTTCAACATTTTCCTCTCCTAAAGAGGGATCAACCGCAACAATCAATCTTTTAACAGATACATGAAAGCTTGTAAGCAACCATTTCACCATTTTTGCAATGGCTTTAACTCCTTCGTGAACATCGGCAGAAGCACTAGCCACAGGATTGCCAAACATTTCATGCTCGTATGTTTCAGAAGCCTTAGTCTTGCTGTACGTGCCCTCTTGACTAGAAGGAGAAGTAATAGATCCATCTTGGGAAGTCTGTCCCCGACTTGGAGCAAGAACAAGTTCAAGTTCATCCACCACGATTCTACAACCTTCACCATTCCATGGCATCTTCGCTGATAGAGAGCCAATTGATCCTTCTTTTATCACCACTGTTGCTGCAGCACCAAGCTGGAAAACACCATATAAGATACTAATACACGACAAACTAAAAATTAGATACACCTAAAGTGCCATGTAGCGTAGCTGTTGATGATTGAATAATGATGATAAAACTTAAGCTAACACCGACCTTAGACCAGCGATATCCATGGCAATCTAGAATACCTAAACTACTACCCCCCCACCCCCATCACCCTACCCCATGTCTTTACAACTTTGTTTCCTTTTGATGTAGAGTAAACAAACTTATGACATCTTCACCTAATGTATATTTACCAGAACAAAAAAGAAGATACAAAAAACAAAGTTCCAAAAGTCAAAAACAGGTTACTTAAAATTTAGAAAAAAAAAAAGAACGGATTAGACCGTTCATTTCCCAGACTATCAGCTGTTTTAAACACTTAATTGCCTCGAGAAAAAGATAAACAACTCACAAAGATACCTAGAGCCCAATACAATAAGCACAATTCGACGTACCTTTTGATTGATGTAATCAACGTTAAGCGCGAGGTCGGAGAGCTTAATCTCACCGGCAGTGAGCTGAACATCGAGCTGGTCGAGATCGATGTCGCCCAAGATTAGTCGCCCTAATTTCTTCTTCAACAAGAACTTGCACACCTTCTTTATCGCCCATCGAGAGAACATCGCCTCCGCCGATTTGGCGATGTTCCACCGGAACATCTTCTTTAAAGCTCAATCAGCCGGAGCTCGAAAAACGGATTTGGCTGTGACAACTAGGGTTTTTGAGGTTGCTGGTGATGGAGGTTCGGACCTCCATACGAAAAGCCAATTTTTTTTTCCGGAGAAGATGTCGGCCTTTGTTTGGGTTTGAGAGTTCGTGTTTGTTTTGTTAACCGTTAGTGAATCGTTGATTTAACACACTTGGTGTCTGAACAGTGTTCTAATCAGTCAATTATGGTAAACTCATCAATCATTGCCATCAAAATAAAAATAAAAATAAAAAATTTATTCTTTGTGGTGATACATGTTATAAGTCGCACATTGACTGGGTGACGCATTTCACTTAGTAATCGTTCAAAAATATTGTGATAGTTATTATTTGTGATGAGTAAACAAATTTAAGAAAATAATAGAAAAATATCAACTACATTATTCAATTATGCCCGATAAAAAGGTTGACACTGCATCGAGCAATTATGCCTGACAAAAACTACTTGTTGGCTCTGATCTTTGGCACTATCAACCCAAATGGATTGAAGGATCGGGGAATGAAGTAATGCATGTGTGTATGATGTATTTGACCCGGCATTTCTTTAGCCGAAATTTAAAGACAAGGTACACAACATTTTTTTTTCTAATTCCTTGCAACGCAAATATAATCTTTGTATGCCCAAAACGATCGAAACGAAAATAGTTATTTTTTCAATGATATTACCATCACGTTGGGAACAAAATCACGCCCACCCTCGAGTGGGCTCAATAAATTTAATTAAATCTTTGTTGTCATTTTCTGGTTCAAACGTACCTCCCACATCCCTACTATCCAAGTAGTAAGAAAGTCCTTCTATGTTTTTGCCCAAAAAATAAAAAATCAACTAATTGTCTGTCATGATAATATCAAAATTATCTTGATCAGCTTACAAAATTTGAATCATCAACCTCCTTGGCTCAGTTATATTCCTGTTAAATCTCGTCGAACACACACGCATAGAAAAAGGGAGAGCACGGTTATTCAATCAATCTTTGTTGGTAGGCATCATAATTTTTAACCACGTCCTAATTCTTGTATTTTAATTCGTCGAATTTTTCTAAATTTTCTCTCAACTTTTAAAATGTTAAGCTTTGTTCGTGGATGTTCTTATTTTTTTATGTCGCTTTTGATATCTTTTATAGCACTTCTCTCCTACTATCTTCAGACTTTTTTGAGGATTTGACTTGTTGAGGGTCTCTCGCGTCTCAGCTTACAGACTTTTTGGTTGGTATTATGTTGTTTTCTTGTATGATATGTAGTGCCGACCCTAACCATCGTTCTATTTCAATTAATATTGAATGATTAATTAACTTTTGAAGAATTCAAGTTGCAAAATGTTTAATAAATAAGAAATAATTACTGTAATGTCTCTAATGTTAAGGTAAAGTTACACTCAAAGACATTAAGTTTCGAGATATAACATATCTTGACCATAAAGGTTAAAAGAATGTTTAATGAATAAGGAATAATTAAAGCAATGTCCTTAATGTTAGGGTAACTTGACCCAAAAAGGTTAAAAAGATAATACTTTTGTCTATCTGCTAGGATTCCTTCCAAAAAGTGTAATTTTTTATGATGTCATCATTGTTTATTTTCAAAATGGCAATACTGTCATTGTACTACATGTACTGAATAGTTTTTAAATTAGGATTAAAAATTAGGGTTTTGAAACTCTAATTTATAAATCATAATTTTCAAATTAAGGTTTACGCACCTTAATTTTTAAATTAGGATTTTGAAAATTGACCTATCTCTGTCTGATCTGTATTTTATCATTTTTTTAATCTGCAAATTAGGGCTTCAAAACCCTAATTTTAATTTTTTCTCTTTTCAATCTGAAATCTCAGCCTCCGGTAGCCTCCTCCCTCGCCCCACGCCACCAATTAAATCTCCAGTATGCTCTGTAACACCGGCCTTAAGGACCTTTGATGTGCTTCGTACCCATCGTCGGCGCTCATCGACTGAGTTAGAACCTGCTGCACTGGTAAACCCTTCGCGTCAATCTTACCCAAAAGTTCCTCCAACTGCTTCTTCGTGATCTTTATCTTCACCTCCGTCGTTGTAAACAAAGGATTGCCTGATCCTTGGAATCTCCCAGGAGTCCCTTTTCTTCGATCATCATGGGGTTGTCACTGTACAACTTTTTCCTGCCGCTTGGGTCGCGTGGAAAAAGCGTGTTCTCCAAGTTAAGAGAGCCCTGGTCTTTACCTCCCCATTGCACCGAGTCTTCTTTCTTAATGCAATTTCCCATGTCATCTGTGTTGAAAACTTAAAATGGCTGGGGGGAGAGAGAATAAATAAGGAAGAAAGCAAGGTTTTGGGCATGAAGAGGTCTGTGCTTGATATAATTCAAATATATCTTCTAATAATTGGGAAATACCCGGCAATCCCAGTCAAACTGGCACACTGATGATTATCTTATTAGGATTCTAAAAAAGTCATTAAGAGATTGTGACGCGATCCTCAAGGATCCTAACACATCTGGCCCACAACCTAACCCTATTAGGAGTCTTCTCATACAACAATATAAAGGGGTTTACCCTTCCAGATACGGGACGATGACACAATTCATATTTTTTCAGAGTTACTATTCTGTAGCTGTGCTCTGACTTAAATATCAGAGAGTTTTCCGCCGGGAATCCCACCCAACTATCATTCGTTTTCTGTCTTACAGGTCATCGGTCCAGACTCGGGTTCCGCCAACGTACGCGGAGCATATTTTTAACAGCAACAGTGTTGTACAGAGAGAGGGGCATGAAAATATGAAGAGAGAGAGAGAGATGATAGAGAAAAAGGATAAAAGAATATGGAATTTCAATTTCATTTAGGGACAATCAGGTCTTTTTTGTCAAAATCGTTATGTATTTTATATTTCGTCTATAAGTGTAATTTGTCCAAACTAATGAACACACCTATAATATCATCTGAACCTCGAGGACTTTGCTGTAACTGTCCCTTGATTTCAGTATATAATTTTATAAACATGCGGGCTTCCAGTTGAATTCCTAACACAACAAAGTGTTCTTTAGAGGTTGATATTTTAATGTCAACTTTTCATTTGGTTCAAGATGTTCATATTCGTTTAATACAATGTTCATATTCGTTTAATACTACATTCCCTGGCACCTTTGTACTTTAACCTTTATTGATATTTTATTTTGTCACTCTTTTATAACTATTTTAGGCATTCAACTCCCGTATGTCTTCTCTATGTCAAGCAGGAGTACATTGTTTTATCTAATTTCCTTTGTCCTCCTCATGTGTGCTAGCCTTATGATTAACATATGCTTACATCTTATTTTGATGATAATAACATATTGATTACGTTCTAATGTGTCCTTGAATAAATTTTTAGATAGATATATGCATACAGACTCGATTATGTTCTAATTTGTTCTTTGAGTAATTTTTTTATAGATATATGTTTACAGACTTGTGAATACGTGTTTGAGAAATTTGATATGTGAATTAAGATCAAGTGATCTCAAAGTTAAAGAGGATATACTATGAAAGATTCGTCATGTTTAGTGTCAAAGAGTAACAAAAAATACATAAATTAAGTTATTTTAAATTGTGATCGACCTATACTATTATGTAACTAGTATAATTTGATACTTTGATTGATGGCTATGGCCTAAGACAAACTTTTGAGACAACTTATGCATTATACGTAAATTCATAACATTTCAAACAATTGTAATTTTTAAAAACTCTTTTCACCACGGTAGAGTTGATATGTTGTTTTAAATTTCAATAGTTAAGGAATTTTTTAAATATCTGAGATCGAAAGAAATCCAAATATAATGTAATGCGATAAATGAAGGCTTATTGGAACGAAATTATATGAAGCCTAATCTATGATTCAGTCGTTAATAAGTTTGGCTGATTGTGAAGCTGAACTACTATTATTACTTATAATAATTATTTATTGTTTTACCAAAAAAATAAATGAGCAATCAAAGCATAATGCCCCGGCCACAGGTCATGGAAGAAAATCTATATGTCAGATGCTTTTCAGGATAAGTGAGTTGACACTTTAATAGACAGCTAGCCACGTAGTCTCTGGATTGTTTCATACAATTCTATCTTTCTTTAGCTCGCAGCAATCATTTTAAAATACCCATAGGAACTTGTAAATGTCTAGATATTTTATTTATTTTCTCATGTAAATACCAAATACCGTCACTAAATGCAACCGCACAATTAGATTGATATCTATCATTTTTTAAAATGTGGAATGGTAAGAGAAAAATAAACGGGAACCAGATGAAAAATGAAATGAACGAAACAAAACAATGTCTATGTTATTTATTTATTTATTTATCTTATTTTAACCATTTATTTGTGGAGAAAAATAGAAACATGGACTGCTTAAAGGTATCCTTTTGATTTGAAGCTTGATATGAAGCTGAAGCAAAAATTAAACCAAAAACTAGGGATGGAAAAAAAATCTGAACCCGCGAATCTCCGCCCCGTCCCGCCCCTGTAAGAGCGGGTTATTTTGACTTTGACCCTGTCGTGGGGCGGGTATGGTATTTTTTTTAAAAACCCCGCAGCGGGTTAGGGTCAGGTATGGTATTCACCCAAGCCGCCCCGTGACCCGCCCCAGTATACTCACCTTAACAATTTAGTTGATCTTAGCCATCCCCTAATACATTACTCTATCTTAATCGTCCATTGTATACCATATATACTTCTTTTCTGGCATACCTTAATCTTTGCCTTCTCACTCTCGGCTCTCCACCGCATTACCGCACGGCAACTCTCTAACGTAGATATTTTGCGGCGCTGTAGCCGTTCACCTCTTCTCTCAGTCTCCGCCCCGTCATCCCCTCCACCGCATTACCGCACGGTGCACGGCCACTCTCCAACGTAGATCTTTTGCGGTACCGTAGCCGTTCACCTCTTCTCTCAGTCTCCCACCGCCCGTCATCCCCTCCACAAACCTCCTCATCACTCGCCACCGTCCACTGTGATGCCTTCATTGGCACCTTTACTCATGGAGGGCTTTAATCGCCATGGTTGTGACTGTCGCTCGATGAATCGCCGGATCTGAAGTACCGACGCCAAGGCTGAAACAATACCATAAAAGAAAGTCAAGGCAATGGGGCTGACTTCCTGGGCTGAGATTTGTAACTTTGATTAGTCTTGATGGGTTTGCAGATCTGATGATATGTAGAATTTGATAAATTTCTTTTGTTTTAATTTTTCTTGGTTTTATATTTTTCATTGCGAAGTTTCTGATGTGCTCTGGTCAACCCAGACACTGAAATTGAAGTTTCTGATGTAGCTGGAGTTTTGGCTACATTCCGCACTCCATTCTTGGCCATTGTTTCTATCTGGTCTTTGACAATTTGACAATAGATTCCAATTGTTAGAACTTCCATTTTCGTCCTTCATCTTTAACTAGAATCTGGTAAACTTTGTATTCTTATGGGTCGGTCTTGCTTGCTCCCCATAGTGTTCCTATATGGCCCAATATATCACGGGCAGCGCATTTATGAAAGTTCACTTTAGATTTTCTTCTGCTTCTGGTTCTTTTTTAAGACTGTGCTGAACTAACACAATCTGTACTTATTCTTCCTTTTTAATTACAACAAATGTTAATTTCTGAGTGTTACATTTTCCCTTTGTGCCAGATGCTAATTTGGATAAAACTGAAACATAATTCTATTTTTGTTGGTAGAAACTGCATATTGATATAGAAGAATCTCATGCTCACACTTGAGATAAAATTCAAACTTTTGGAGGTCGGGGGGGATCGGGGTGGGAGCGGATTTTCTAACAATCCATCGGATCGGGGATGGTATTCCCATCCCTTGACCCGATGGCATGGCGGGCCGGGGCGGAGCGGGGCGGTGTATAATGACTTCCGGGGCGGGGGCGGATTTCATAAAATCCGCATCCGACCCGCCCCATTGCCATCCCTACCAAAAACTGATGATTGCTTTATGACATTATTAAGGGACATACATGTTTCTATTGTTCTAATTACCAATGTCTCGAGTCTACATTACTCTCGAATCATCGACCTCTCAATCTCATCTCGTTGGTGACCAAACAGCAAGAACAACATGGCCGACCTTCAAAGCTACAGACTAGGGTTGTTGAGGGCAATGAGTTACTTGTGATGGAAGTTGGAACCTCCATCCAATCACAGACGAAAGGGTTAGACTAAATAATAATTTTACAGCCAAAGGAGAGGATCTCGGGCCTTCGGACTAAGCTTCCACGTTTGTTTTTTTTTAGTGTATCATTATATTAACTACAATGATAATTGAATGGTCATTAATTTTACCCAGTTATTAATGTCTGGTTAATGTTATGATCATGAATTAAATAGTCATCAGTGTCTGGGTAATGTTCTCATCATTTAATGGTCAATAATCAATCATTGCCGTGATGTTTTTTTAGCTTTTTTTTTGCGATGAGACCTCCTTTTAAATTTAGACTTGTTTTCAAATCCAACATTGTCAAAGTGTGAGGTGAGATAATGTTTCGTTGTCGTTTGTTTTTATCAAACAACGACATCATGATTAATTGGTTATTAGATTAGATAATATTTGTTAAGTAAAAATCGTTCTAACATTCTATTGGGAGCCGTCAACGTGAACAATGACACTTTGTATATTTAAGTAACTTTTTTTATCTAGTGTGAGCACATAAGGTGATTATGTGTATAGCACTAGTATACATAGAATGTATTGCAAAAAAAAAAAAATAGTATAATTAATTAGTTCACTACAATGAAAATGAAGTTCTTATCTGTCGAACAAACACATTTGCAAGTGTACGATATATTTTTTGGGGACATTAATCAATATTGAATAGCGATGTTAAGTATATGACGAGGGAGTGGGAAGGGGGAGATAGGTTATTCATGGTGGATAAGAAAATAAACTTCGTATAATTAACTAGTTGACTACAATGAAAATGAAAACGAAGTTCTTATCTGTCAACCAAACATTTGCAAGTGCACGATATATTTTGGGCGACATTAATCATATTGGATGGCAATGGTAAGTATGTGACGAGGGAGTGGGAAGGGGGGGGGGGGGGGAGATGGATTATACGCGAGACAAGATGGATTAATGGCGATGCCAATTGATTCACGAAAGACGTCGGGATGTAGATGAAGTTATATGTTTGGGAGCGGTGAGGCAACATGGTTACATGAGTAACTTCATTGCGTAAATCATAAAAGGCATCGATTCAATGAGATGCAATGATTAGTTATCATATTTTAGGTTCCGATGCTAATATTTCATTCAAGATTAACTTGAGTGCCAACTTTCTCGTTTTCAATGTTGCTATTAATTACCACTATGTATCGGTGGTGAATAATCGCGAGGCTAATGACAATGACTGTTGACATACATTGCAAATCTTGTACACATAGAGACAGAGGATTCCAAAAAATATTACCCACGCTTAAGAGGGCATAGTAGATACTATCTGTATTTGTTAACAATTTTCTATTTAACATTAAATATTTTAGCTCGTAATACGAGTTATAGAAAGATGCACGCAACTTCCACATAACAACAATCAGTTGTCCTAGTTTACTTTTAGGGGCATTTATACAGTGGTCTTTAAGAGTTATCGTTGAAAATCTCCTTATAACCCAACTAGTAGTCAAATATTTTGTTTATTAAAAAAGTTTAATACGCATCGAATGTGTTAGTTCACTGCTGAATATTTTCATCCATAATGTAATCACAACTGCTTGAGTTTTTGGTTTAGCGAAAGCATGCTGCAGTGCAACGAAAACTTACGTCCCCCATAATAAGTTTATTTATGTTTCGTGTAATGTTATGACCATTTCACTAAATGACTTTTGAACTTTTTATTCTGATACGTTTGACTCGATATTTTGATTCTTTTAGAATCACAAAATCAAATATTAATTTCTCATTAACCAACTCAAAAAGCTCAAAATATAGACGTCATTTAATTTTGCTGATATAATACATAGCATTTATTAGTGGCATTGTGTGTAAGCGCGCACACACAAATTTGTACACGAGTGTGCATGTGCATGCATTAAGAATCATAATTATTATATTATTATATATTGTTGATATTTTGAAGAAGATTAAAGAAAACAATTTGGTCGCACCTCCGAATGACTTTTTGCAATATAGTTCTTCACAAAAATATTGAGATACTGGGATAAATACGACATCACAATGCTAACGTGATTATGGAGTTGGGTGTAGTGGAAAAAAATAATGCTGCTTAATAGTGAAAAAGTCTGTCATAAGCGTATTTAAGATTATGTCGTATTAATCCTTACAGAATAAAGATGAACCAAATACATTAGCATTTTCTAAAATAAGCCACCGTTAACTTGCAAAATAATCTTTAAACCACGAACCAAACCTCGTTTACGTTATGATTGATAATTTACAAGGGGTTAAAGGCTTGAACCCCTTTTTAATTGAACTGACTGATGGTTTTCTTCGAGTCCACCGCGGTCGGCCGGCCGGTCTCGATAAGTCGGGGCCTGAATGGATGGGCGAGCTGGGTAACGGGTTTCGGATCCGTTTAGCCAGGCTCAGTGATTTATTTAACGGCCTTAAAAAGGGACAGAAAAGTCAAAAAGGGTTCTTGCCTTCTTGGTAAATCGGTGCTCCCTTACCTAAAGTTCGACGCAAGTCTCAATGGCTCCAAACGTTGGGAGCCAAAAACAGCATTCGGTCCGTACCGACATGGCGGGTTACCCAGAATCTTGCGGTAATATCCCTTTTTGGCGGATCAACTCCGTCAAAGACGGTCAAAAGCTCGACGACAGAAGGCTATACCGTGGCGCTCTTACCAATGAAATCGGATAACGACAAAACCCGGATATACCAGATTATCACAGCGAGCAGTGAGCACTTTCAAGGTCTATTCTCTTACTGCTGATTACTGATCGGCAAACTTGGTCAACTCGGCTCACCGGCGGTGAATTCATTAAGCATGGAGCTCAAGCCAGGCCTATCGGCTTTGGTCACCGGCGGCGCATCTGGAATTGGTAAACTCATTCGTCAATCTTTATGAATTGCACTCTTGTATGAGCTCTGTGTTGACGACCTTGCTGCGCTTTAAAGTTAAGTTGCAAGAATTTATGTTGTACGTTTCTGAAGATCGCAAACGATGATGACGGAGTTCAACCAGGGCGAATGATGCTTTAAATTCTTAATGTAGGAGCTAAGAATTATCACTTGCAAGTTGACGATAAGGATTGTCACTTCTTGTATTCGTTCTTGGAATTGCAAAAGATGATGACGCAGTTCACGTAGGTCGATTGATATTTATTAGGCCAACCGCAAATCCAAATTCTTGATTTACCAAGAAATCACTTGTTAGTCCGCTTCTTTGAAGGACTTCGTTCTCCCGAGACTTGCCATGATAGCAGCGGTGACACGCTTCCTGTGTGATTACCACAATGGAAACCACCATGTAGTTGATGGAATTTGGAAGCGAACTTAGTTGACTGTGATGCTACAGTCTATATGAGATATAGACACATAGCTGATGCCGATGTGTCGAACTTAGTTGATTGTGATGCTAAAGTCTATACGAGACATAGACATATTGTTGATGCTGATGTGTCAAGTTGCACTCCTGTTAAATCTGATGTGGACCTCTAGCAATCTGTCTATCTTTTTTATTATGCTGAATGAATATGGTTCAAATGCTGATGTAGGCAAAGCACTCTGCCTGGCTCTTGCACAGAAGGGAATTTTCATTACAATACTTGATTTCTCCGAGGAGAACGGGAAGAAAGTTGCAGCCCTTGTTGAAAGAGAAAACGCCAAAATCCATTTGAAATCTGAATTCCCTTCTGCCGTGTTTGTAAGATGCGACGTCACCAACGCAAGTAAGTTGCGTCTCTATCCACTAGATAATAATGTCTTTGACTTCGCTTGCTTCAATGACCTGAGAGGATTAAATTACTAAGGAAAGGAAGATGTTTGAATTGTGTATTTATGGACCACGTGTCATGAGTTGCAACAAACAGTGTTGCTATTTAGCTATCTGCTTTCTTCTATACTATGGGCACATCGTATCATTCAACTGAGCATTTCAGTTGTCTGTACATCCTTTTTTCTGTTTTCTTCTTTCTAGAAAAGGTTCCAGCGACGTACAAACTAATATGTGCAGCTTTTGATCTTGTGGAGTTGATCACGTGGGTCTCATGGTTCGAATCTGTACATGGGACTGAATTCTAAGAACTGAAAGTGATATCTTTAGAAAGTTCAGAGGGAAAAGCTTATGAAGCTATTGGTATAGTCTACTCAGCTTACTTATCCAACCAAGAGATTGAACCTTAGTTTCTTTTGGAACCTTAATCTCGTGAATAGTTTCGACATCACCTATCATATAATGGCGAGGGAATCCAGGACAGTGATACCAACTTTTTTGCTAAGACAGGGTTTGTATACATAAAAGGTTGATCACGTGTCATGCTTATTCTTGTATTTGCACACAAAATGTGGCACAATTCTTTTGGAGGGTCTATATAACTGCTCTGATTCTGCATTTGAGCAGGAGAACTGGCTGCTGCTTTTAAGACGCATTTGGAGACATATGGAGGGCTGGATATTTGTATTAACAGTGCTGGCACCGGGACTAAGGTGCTATTTCACAAAGATCAAACTGATGGTTCTGGTTCGTGGAGACGTACTATTAATGTGAACCTTACTGCAGTCATTGACTGCACCCGCCTTGCGGTAAATGCTCAAACTTGACATGATTATCATAGTTAGAAGAACAATTTCAGGAAATACTATTTTTATCTTTGAAAAGCAAGCTTTATACGTTTCCTAAGAGGCTGTGCTGTACATTCCACTTTCTTGTATTGTTCTGGAAGAAATCTATCCAAGTTATTGTCTTACTTATTTTGGAGGAACATTTGCAGTACGCTATTCTTTTCATTGGGACATGGGTTTCATGTTGGTCAATCAGCTTGAAAAGTGAACTACTCATTTCATGAAAGCAATGCTCCGTTTTTTTAAGTTAATATTATGTATCGTTTATCTTTAATCTGTTATTATGAGTTGCTATCTGTCTCACCTAGAACCCATGAAATTACCTGGTTATTATAGTTAAATAAGGGCAGCCCTGTGGAGGAGGCTCCCCTCAATCATGAGTCTAGGGAGGCATATATGTACAAATGAATGTAAGTACGAAATTCAGTTGTGAACTTATGGAATTATATATTGAACAGAGTAGAAATGATTGTGTTCACGTATACGTGATATTGTGATTGTTGTAGATGAGTTTTTTTTTTAATTCGGTAGAAAAGTGTAAGATCTACAACTGTATATAGCACACAATGAGTAGGTAAAACAGCAGAAAGAAAATTAGGAATTTATGATGCATGTCTGCATTTGGTTTCAGCTGGTTGCTTTCACCAATTTGTTTAGTTCGTACTTTTTTGGCATGTTTTGTCATTCTTTTGCATAATTATCTAGATGTCGTGAGCAGATTCAGACCATGCAAGCTGCACAAAAACCTGGCGTGGTTATAAACTTGGGGTCTGCTTCAGGACTCTATCCAATGTATATTGACCCTATTTACTCTGGCACGAAAGGTTTGTCCTCTTGATCCCTTCTCTAGTATTGAGTTTCTTTTCCTTTTAGTTGTCTTTGCATTTCTTGTAAGTGTCAGTATATACACGTCTGAGTGTACCTTGAGATACTACTTTCCTGGTTTACGTTTTGGGTATTCACAAACCATTCTTTTGTAGGCGGCGTGGTAATGTTCACCAGATCACTTGCTCCCCTCAAGAGACAAGGAATTCGAATCAATGTGCTTTGCCCTGAGGTGAGATCTAATCCTTCAAATGCCCAGCAATTCTTACCCCAAGTGGCATAATATTAAAAGTTGTTTTAAAAATATACACGTGATAATGCAACATTTAATTATACGGAGCACGTAAATCTCATTATAATATTAGCCTCTGGCATAATGACTCTGTTAGAACTTATGATTTCAAGGTCCTAATGGTTGCTGTCATAAGCTACATAAAGAGCTTATGACCATATAAAAAGAAATGCACGTTAGTATGATCCAAAAGAAACCAAATACAATTTTTTGTGGTCATTATAGTTACAGTTAGCAGTGTTGATCACCCTCTTAAGCAGCTTTTTATACGGGTCATGTGCTTCATCAGCCCTTCCAATAGCAAGGCAATTATTGGAATAGGTATGTATACCTGATCGCCTAAACTGGTGAATAGACTCGCAGATAAAATCGTTGTCCAAGGTACTGCCGCTGCTAAAACTCGATTGTCATGTTCCAGACCCTCCTGATCACGTGCTAAGTATATAGCAGTCCACAACACAGGGATATATTTGTGCTGGTACCAACATCTACAAATTTCTTTCAAGTCCATATGGCAAGTAACGATTTGCTTAAGCTCAATCACTACTTTAAGCGCAGTCATGCAGTAAGAGTGACTGGAGGCCACGAGTTCAGAAGGGCGAATCGACTTCTATGCAGTTGTCGAGATAAGGCTGCATACATTAATTCTTCTGGACACCGGGATGGCAGGACCCTCATGCAATTCCACCTTAGGTTGAAAGCCAACCTCTCCCATCATTGAGTCTACTTTCAAGTGCGAGTACCAGTTCCTAGTAAGCCCTGAAGTTAAGTTGAGAGATCAGCAGAAATGAGTAGAGAAGAGAACTTTATAGGGCTAAAAAGGCGAGGCAGGGGCTTTATAGGGTATACATTTTGTTTATGCTTTTCACTCTATAAGATATGGAAGTTCTTGGACCTTCTGCTTCTTGTTCTTACATCTGTGTTTCGTTTACTCTATTGCAATAAAGAGCAGTTTTAATCTTCGTCGCTATTCTTTGACATTTACGTACGACAAACTGCGTAGTTGGAGTTCCTCTTTAATTTAGGACCTTCTGGAGTTGGGAGCCGATATCTATGGCAGCCACAAGAGTCATCCCGAATGAGGTTTCGTTCAAGATGTCAAAAAGTTTGACTGCATGGTCAAATATCAAGAGTATACTAGTATATTTAAGCTTTTAATACGTCGTGGTCTATATACATAGTTACCGAATGCATTTGTACATGGTTCTTAGTCTCTCAATTTTATGTCAAGAAATCTGACCTTCATTGCTACCAGCAAAATTTAAACTCATAGATAGGTTAATTAAAAAAAAAAAGGTAGCTATACATAAGCTAAAAAGGACATGAGAGTTCACACATACCTTTTCTCATATACACGCAAACAGAGGGAGAAAGGGACCTGACAAATCGCAGAGATGCGCTATTTGTGCAAGAAACAAAGCTTGCAATTATGTCGCTCACGACATAAGTCAATGTTATCGTAAGTTTGATACTATAGATAGTAAAGCCACAGCTGAGAGAATGTTGATCTTCTCTTTCCTACGTGGAATATCTATCATTTTGCCATTTGAAATTCAACAAATCTAGTGAAATTCACATTTCTCCCTCTTTCATGTCAACAAATCCCGCTTCAAAATTTTATCATTAGGTTTGGAATTCCACCATTTCCTAAAATTTTGCCAAAACTCTCGTTGTCTCTGTCTCTTTTAACTTTGTGTCTCTCCCTCAAATCTTGAATCTTTCCTATATTTAGACAAGCTCAATATTTTTCCCTAGTCTAGCAAACTTAATCTCCCCCCTTTTATTCCATTTTAAGTGATTTATATGCAAACATATAACCCCCGTCCATAATTTATTGCTCACTTTGACTAAGCGCGCATAGTAAGAAAGTTGGTGAAAGAGTTTTAAGTTTCCTGTACACCCTTATGCCCTTTTATACTAATTTATCTACTCTGAGCAGTTGCGCCCTTCCCATCTTTCCCTTCCTTCCCCTCCCTTCCCGCAGTCTTCTAACCTAGAATGGACCTCGAAATTGGTTGTTAGAAGCAAATGGGAATTTTTTTTTTTTTTGGTGAATCCTGTCTCATTGAAAAACTCTCCATCTCAGGCCTACACCACAGCAGGGAAATCAAGCCATAGATCTCAAACATTTTAAAGAATCAAATCTGAAATACTTTATAGTTAATTGAATTCAAAAAACAAATAAGAATCTTAAAGTATCTTTCAAAATTGAATTTTATACTTAGAGCTAAAATAGATTCTTGACATATTCATGTTGGAAGGTGTTTAGGGGTGAAAGACGGTGCTGGCGATGGTGGTCAAACGTAGGTGGCGGCCGCTGCAAATAACCTCCAGGTTGAATCTCCTCGCCTGCTCAGGCAATTGCCTGACTCGTTTAGGCAAATGCCTCACTCGCTTTACCCACCTAGGTAAATGCCCAGTCAAACGCCTCATTCGCTTCACCCGCATAGGCAAACACCTCTCTCGCCTTCTCTGCCTTGGCGAACACCCAGCCGAAATCCTTGCATGCCTAGGCAATGTTCCAGAGGGTAGAACGCCTTTACCTACGCTACCAAGTCACTGGCAAGGCAATGGGTCGTTGAAACAACCAGAATCATCCCCACCACCAAAATCACTGCCCACAACTACCATATAAACTGCTGAAACAACCACCATCTAAAATGAGTTTCGAAATTGATTAAAAGGCAACTGAGTACAGAATCAATTCTTAATATAATTGGATCTCAACTTAGATCTACAAACAAAATGAAATCATGTTTATGACAAGCTATATCTCCAAGGCAACGGCTGTGTCAGTGGTGGCATGATAGTGGTTGAAGGAGACGGTGGCGATGATGGTGGTTGAAGGAGACAATGCTGATGGGGTTGGTCGAAAGAGGTGGCTGCAATGGTGGTGTTGAAGGAGGTGAAAGTCGGTGGTGATTGAAGGAGGCGGTGGTGTTGAAGGAGGCGAAAGTCGGCGGTGATTGAAGGAGGTAGTGGTGTTGGTGGATGGTGCTGCACAAATGGAAAGAGAAAGAGAGCAGAGAGACCGAGAGAGAGGCTATCTTCTATCACGTTGGGATAGAGAAGAGAAGGCATGAGAGAAATTGGCTTGTATAGGATCATAAGGGTAAATTTGGAAAGTGCCAAAAAATTCATCCTGAATTTAGGAAGCGAGCAAAAATTTTAGGACAGCCTAAAATGGACATATGATCAAATATTTCAGGACGGAGAGAGTATGATTTTCTCTTATTTTATTCTCTCATATTTTCGTATCTCTATATTCTCTTTTGGTGGCCTGTATTAATACAAATCTCAACATCCGGGTTATTATTATTGGGAGAGACTTTATCTGCCAATTTATATTTCACTTCATTTGTTGCTAAAAGCCTAACAGTTGTTATGAAAGTTCATATTAAACAACAAAAAGTTGTAGAGAACTCATGAAAACGTGGAAATAACATTTCTATTATCACTACTACTAATTTTGTTATTACAACTAGGCATACAAATATTATTTTTCTTAATGAGGATTTTAGCGGTTCTTGCTCCTGTGTGCAAAGCAAGGGGTCAAAATTAGTGTACTATTAAAATATAGATGTATCTCGTTGATTGGATCTGTACATTTTTCAGACAACTATGACGATGGTAGGACAGATGTGTTATTGGCATGCACGAACGATGTAGGTTGCTCGGATGAAGTGCTAGTTGGTGGCGCTCTAATTCAGTGAGTGGTACTCGCAAGAAATTGATGTCTCTTCGAGTTAGAGTTCTGCTAATTACATTTACCCTCTCTTCCGCTTTACAAGCTCCAGCACGGACAAAATCTGGTGAAAATAAATATGGCGAACATGGTGTGAGCATGAGGGGTGATTAAGGGAAGAGGAAAGGTGTGGGATTAAATGATATGAGGTCGTTAGGGATTCTTCAACTGACAAGTTTTCTGTGAAATTTTAAATGTGTATGAAATATACATTGTTATAGAAAATGGTTCCTTTATTTGTTTTTGCAATTATCGATGTCCATAGATTTGTTATTCGCTGATTGAGATTTTTGGCCCATTCATCAACTTGGTATTTGAGTGGGTCAAGCGAGAAATTCAGGGAAAGCATCTTTCATTTAATAATTATAAAAGGTTAAGTTATAAGAAAAGGCTTTCAGGTAAAACCCATTTACAAGTCAAAGCCTTTTTCACAATTGAAGAATTGAGTAATTAGTTGCTCTGAATAGAAGTTTGTTTACAATCTACAAAGGACTTAGTTGGTCCCTGAATTAGACTGCTTCATTAACAGGGAGAGTGCCATAGATAATTGGGAACAGTTTCTAGAATGCAGCCTGTGACGGCCATATTTCCACAACCCGCCAAGGCCCGGTTTTCGTAGCCCCTTGAGCATCCACTTTACTAGCCTTTGTCTGTTAGGGCGCATTTCTTGTAGCCCCTGCTTAGGGTCTAGTAAAGTAGCCTGCGGGGGTTGGTCCTTATTACCCCGTATGGGTCCAGTTGTACAACCAGGATGGGTTTGGGTCTTGTAGTTATGTTTGAGCTCTAACCAAAATAGTACAAATTATGATGAATCCTTCGATTTTTTGGTTTTTTGTACTCTTATTATCTTACGTGACGGGATCGTAAAATGCCATCTTAGTGTTGGTTCATGATCTCGTAATTAAGATGCTGGTGCGAAGCCACAAACATTTGTTATGTTGTTGATTGTTGATGTACTTGCTGTTTCGACTGCAGTTTGTTCAAACTGACCTGGGAGAAAAAGTTGATTCTAAATTTATTGAGATCATGGGAGGTTTTGTGCCTATGGAAATGGTGATAAAAGGTAAAATTTCATGATAATTTAAATACTAAGTCCAATTTCTGTTGGTATGTGTCAAGGCAATACCTCTTTAATTTGCCAGAGAGCGAAATTTTAGATTGTTTGCTGTGCGTGTGTTGATGCACAGGATGAAGCCAAACATCAGACTTTAGAGCCTCACCGTAGCTTGTTTCTCGATTGTTTTTGGAGACATTCTCTTTTTATATATATCCAACTCCTATGTGACTACAAGCCAGCATTAGCCTGTGATTTCCTTTTCATTTCTTGAACTTTTCACCATTCCTTTGACTAGTTCATTATTCATCACATTTAGCATTCATAATTTTAATGAAGTCTATAGTTCCTGTTTATGGTAATTAGTCCAGCTTGTGCAAAGAATCTTGAACATTTGTTTGCTGTTATTGTGAATACTTTAACATGTATTTCATGGGAGTCGATCTTATCCAGTAGGAACGGAAGTCCATTTAGAAAAGGATGATGTCGGAAAAGTGGGAAAACATTTCTGCAGACTATTACATGGTCAACCTCCAATCTGTAAACGAATTTTTATCTTTTCAGGTGCCTTTGAGCTTATCAATGATGAAACTAAGGCTGGATCATGTTTGTGGATTACTAATCGAAGAGGCTTCGAATATTGGCCTACTCCTACAGAAGAAGCCAAATATTTGGTGCATTCGTCAAAAAGAAGCAGATCATCTCCATTCATGGCCTCCTTTGGTGTCCAAATCCCTCAGAGCTATGATAAAATGTAAGTCAACATATATCAGTCTTCCCACTTTGCTTCCAGAAAGAGCAGAAATTGTACTATTTTAGCTTATCACTTAGTTGATATAGGAGAATTGGCTTTCAAGCAGATTTCATATAATTTCTGTAAATTTGAATCCAACAGATCTCCGACCTCCTTTCTTATCTTTATGGAGACTATTTAGGGGTAAAAAGAGAAATTGCGTCTTTCCCGCAGATAGAGTCTTCGATTCTGAATACTTTGCAACAATGGCTGTACTTATTACATATTGGCAAGAGTATGATGCTAAAATCTATCTCCATGTCATCGTTTGAATCTGAATGACATTTGGCTCATGTAATAGGAATTCTTTTATCACACTGGCCTCTAAATCCGGGCATAATTTCATCATTGGGGCAAGAAATCGTGTTTGTGGTGTTGTTTTAGGGGATAGGTTCAAGTGGCCTCTTGTTTCGGTGGAGAAAGTGTGCTCCTATTTGGAGTTTCAGTGGTTGACATCGACTTTTTTCAACAAGCTTTGCTTGCAAAGATGTATATGGAGGTCTGTGTCTACAGGATTGGCCTTTCTGAGATCTGAATGTCGGTGAATTCGGGCTTTTTTCGGTGCCTGATATATGAGGAGTTTAGTTTGTCTTATGATTTGGTTTATGGAGAATTAGCAGGCAAGGCTGGGGCGACTAATAGAAGTTAGTGACGAAATGCCACTTGAATAATAGTGTCAATCGATAGTCACAGAGTAAACATACATAGAACTCATATCAATCCCCACCTTAAGCAGTAAACTTCTATTTTCTCCACCAAACTCCAGTGACTCTCCACCCTGTCATTGAGAAATGCGCTAGGGCCTAATTAAAGTGTCTAATATTTGATATGCCTTTGTAAGTAGAATGACTAGATATTAAAAAGTTTGAAAGATAGGGCTACATTAGCCAAACACGTGGACAATGTAAACTGGTGTCTTGGAGCACATGTGCCCTACTGGCATAGGATTGCCGGTTCCAATGCCATCTCAAGCTACTATTAACGTGTAATCCATGTATTCTGCTGCTATAGCCATCCACGTAATGCTCATTCTAGCCTGCAGTTGTATATGCTGTTATTTCCTTTTTCTCCTGGTAACGTCTTCCATAAATAATGTCCATATGGTAACATGTCATTGTTCATTTTATGCTGCAAGCATGCTTTCATGCATTTTATTCTACTACTAGTGGGTTTTCTTGTTAATTGTTCATGGATACTGTTTCGCTCTCAGATTTTAATTTGATGCTGTTAACATTACTTCTTTGATTCTTTTGTCTAGAGTTGTTCACACCCTGAGTCACAAATTTCGGAGTGCTACCAGCATAGTGCGTGCGCCATTGAGATTCCCAATTAAATCAGATCATGTCCTTTTGAAAGTCATTTATGCCGGTGTCAATGCAAGTGATGTAAGTTTGTGCTTCTCCCCAGCCTAATGATATTTGGTTTGATTTAATAAAGCGCTGTTTGTTTTTCCTTCTTTATGATTTTTTTCTCTTTCAAGGATACACTTGATCTACTGTTGAAAGGCCTTCCTTTCAACAGAAGGTTGGTTAAAATACTCGCTTCGTACTTAGCCCCTCATTTCTATCGTAGACTTAACTCTGCTTTGTAGGAAATGAGCAAAGCAAACCACAGCCATCAAGTTTTTGGAAGAGGACATCCTATTAGAATATTATAAGCATAACCGCCCTAGCTTAGCTGCTTGTTTGTAAAGTGCAAAAGCTAAAGCACTACCTACATACAACTCTTTAGTTGGAGGGTGGTTGGAGTTATTCGATTGTCTTCTATGAAGCACCGGTGCGGCACTTAGGGTGAAGCACCGGCACGGATACGCGTCGGGTGCGGGTGCGCCTCGGGTGCGGCACCGGTGTGTGTCAGGTGCGTGTCCAGCAAATTTTTGGGTGCGGATCGGGTGCATATCGGCTCAGATCTGTCACCACCGGCAACCATCGGGAACTCCAGCGACCGCCGGCGACCTTCGGAATCTCTGGCGACCACCGGAAATCTGAGAGGAGACGCTGGAGAGAAGAAGGAGAAGGAGAAGGAGGAAGAAGGAGAAGGAGACTTACCGGCGATCCACTGCGACGTCCCCGTGCGCCGAGTCTCGGCGAGCTCCACTCCTTCTTGTCGATGCTCTGTGCCGATGGATTGAGATTCTTTTCTTTGGACTTTTGACTTTTGATGACTTATTCACATTGTTTTGTTATATTATTTAAGGACCCCAAATTGTTAAGTTATTATATAAACTAACCCCAGTATTTCAAAAAAAATAGAAGTGATACCACATAAAATTTTTATTATGTTCAGTTCTACAATTTTAATATTTATAAAACGATCCATTAAACTTAACAAATTCTTACTAATTTGGTTGAAAGCTTTAAAATTTACAAAAGAACCCATTAAACTTAAAAACTTAGTATTTTAGTTGAAATATTAATATCTTTTCACGTATATCAAACACATATATTATGATTATTAAGATTTAAATTGTTTAAAAATTAAATATTAAGTATAGATAATTAGAAAAATATTTATAAAATATGCCGTATCCCCGCCGCACCCGTATCCTAAAATTTTTAAAAATGCCGTATCCGCACCCGCACCCAAGTCCGTGCTTCTTAGATTGTCTTTTTTGTGGTTCTTCCTTTTGAAGGCGATTTATTTGGTCAAACCAGTTATCCCTGATATGCAGAAATAGTGTACCATAAATCCATTATTTGGGGTTGCATTAGACCCCTTGATAGGTAGGTGGATGTCTGTAATTATTTTTTTCCAGGACTGGAACAACCTCTCTGGTTGCACCGTGATCCCTTACTCTCATCAAACATGTGATTTGCCGCCAACTACTGTGATAATTGACGGTTGAATTGTGATTGACAACTAAAAAGATACTAAATATGAAACCAAATGGAGATTGCAATTATGATAAAATTTGTTTAATTTGTACATGCCTATTGTAGCATGCTTAACCCATGTCTTTGGAATCGTTTGCTAACCTGAGCTTCTCTTGACAGGTGAATTTTAGCTCGGGCCATTACTTCCGTAGCAGCGGCCAAGATCCTGCCTCTCTCCTCCCATTTGACGCTGGCTTTGAGGTGCAAAGAAAGTACTAAAGTTTAGAACCGACCTTTTGGTTACTTGTAATTTAATCTGGTATAACTTATAACATGATAACATGATGCCTGAAGATATGAGAACTACCCAAGGAGCCATAGTTCCCAAATCGTCAAAATAGATGCGGTACCCCTACGCTATAATGGTGGAGACACCCTGTTTCTTTACTTGTTTCGTGGAAGGCAGTAAAAAAGTCCCTTTTACCTTATTTTTGCTGTGTTTAAAAAATGCAAAATGATGGAATGATGTTGAAGCAACAATGGTGTCCCACTTGCATTTCCTCTTCAAAAGAAAGGGGACCCAACTATTTTCATTTTCCATGTTTCCGACTACTCCCATATATTATTGGCAAATGGGTGATTAGCGGAGTCGTTAATTTGATGCATGCACCTAGACACTAAGAGGTCTGAGTATCATTATTCAAATGGAAAGGCATACCGCGTACTTTTAAATATGAGCCAAGTGAGTATGGGTGTTTATCCTATTTTAGACAAATTTAGCTGGATGGGATGGCCCAAGACTTTAAATTGCTCATCTTCCAGGAATTTGGGCATTTGTTATAATGCAGGCTGTGGGAATAGTCGCTGCAGTGGGTGATTCAGTTAAAACCTTAAGAATTGGCACTCCAGCTGCTCTCATGACTTATGGAAGTTATGCTGAGTTTACAACGGTGAAGTCTCTTGAATGAAACCTTTTTTTTTTTTGCCTCTGTAATTCCTAACTAAGCATCCAATGGCAATAACTTGTGTCTGATTTTGGCCGGCATTGGCTTTGTATGAGTTAGGTGCCCGCAAAGCACATCCTTCCCGTGGCAAGGCCAGATCCCGAAGTCATTGCCATGCTTACGTCTGGACTTACAGCATCGATTGCTCTAGAAGAGGTTTACTTCTTTGTTATGCTATTAATTTTTTCTCAAGTAATGCTTATAGTTATCATGATACCTAGTGCAAGGTTTTGACATTATCAGCAGAACTATCTTCTCAACTTCCGTGACAACTCTACTGAGAGCTTTTGTTAGAGTTCTAATGTTGGTATACTTTTTGTACTTTGCCACCTAATTTTGTCAAGTTGTCTTATGGCACTTATTAGGCAGCACAAATGGATTCTGGCAAAGTAGTTCTTGTCACTGCTGCTGCTGGAGGGACTGGGCAGTTTGCAGTCCAGGTATGATAATTAATTCGAAAATGAATTATTTTTGGTTGTTTCTTATCTTTTTATTGCCAATGGCTTGTGCAAAAGATAATGACTTTGGTGTATTTTCATCTGGTTCAAGATATAGAGTAAAACTTTCTCTGTTTTTTATATATATTTTTTTTCTTTCTGTGCTCCTCCTTGTCTCAGTTAAAATCGACGAATTAGACAGCATACATACTAAGAACAATCAGTCTGCCTTAGATTTATATGAGGTTTTTGAGAAAGAAAAACAGTTATCCGCAACATTTGGTACCAAAACGAAGACGTTAGATGGGCAGTTCTATCGTATACTCCAGTCAAGATTTGAAGACTAAGCAGTATCATATTGATGTCTATTTCATGGAGTCTTATCTAGTAAGTGACATCAGCTATAACTCAGGCTGGCTTATATCATATCTATTGCAGTGATGAGATGATGATGCAGGATGAAATTTTTTTGGACAGGACATAATGTGTTCTAACAGAATTAAGAAGCGAAAAATAATGATATTGTAGTTATTACAATTATTGAGAACTATATCTTAAGTTGTCATAAATAATCTAGGAGCTGTCATTTTATTTCTGGTGTCTGAGAAGGGGCGAAGGATTGATCAATTTTTTGTTTCTGATTCCTTTTGAGTTATATAATCTGTGGATACTTATACTTCATTAAACAGACAATTGTTGTTCCTTTTTGCTGCCTAACTAAGATGACAAGCTTGCAAACTCTGATTTATGGTTATTGCAGCTTGCAAAATTAGCAGGAAATACAGTAGTTGCAACTTGTGGAGGTGAAGAAAAGGCTACGGTTTTGAGAGACCTTGGAGCTGATCGAGTCATAGACTATAAGGCAGAAGACATAAAACGTGTATGTCTCTAGTCATTTCTTCATGTTTTCTTTTATTCTGTTCTTTTTCTTTGTACACACAATACTGATTGGTCCAGATTTTCTAAGGGCCTCTTTTCCTTTGTCCATAGGTTATACTTGTTGAAGGAACATGTAACATCCTAAGTTTAGATGGCCTAGAGGAGAATGCTTGTTTATATATCATGTGCTACCATGTGACCAGCTTGTGATGTGTGGAACCACACTGCCACCCACGTTGTGATAGTTATTAGAACTAAATCGAACCTAGAACCTTTTTGGGAGACTGTCAACCATAGTTATCAATACCGTACCGGTACCGGCCGGTACGTACCGTTTTTGCCTTTTACTGGTACGGTCTCCCTTAAATTTTGTACCGGTCAAAATACCGCTCGGTACCGGTTGTACCGGCCGGTACAGGTGATACCGGCCGAAAACTGTGTACCGGCCGAGATATTGTGTTTTGTACCAGTTCCGTTAAAAATGTAAAAGTAACACATTTTATTAGAAATTTTGTAAATTGACCATATAAAGACTAAATATAAAGACACTTTAAATTCTATTATACTAATCAACTCTGAAGCACGGACACCTCTCCTAGGTGGAGGTATGGTGTCCTAAACGGACGGACACCCCGACACCCTCCGGACACCGCCCGACACGTGTCGGACACGGCTCATCGGTGTCGGACACGGCTCATCGGTGTCGGAATTTTTTTTTTATTTCCGACACCGTGTCGGACACTTAATCGACGATTGTCGGACACGGCGTGGAGCAGTGTCTTACCGTTTGGGGCCAATTCAATGGATCTGGTGTTGCCGGAGCTAGTTGACGGAGATACCGAAGCCGAAGCCAACAGATCTGGGCTACGGTCGCCGAAGGAAGAGAAGCTAGCCGCTGTCGCTGTCGCCGTTGCCCGTCGTCGTCGCCGGAGGTCTCGCCATCGTCGCTGGACTCCTCCGCCGCCGTCGCTGACCCACAGGTTACGGCGGTGCTGGAGCTTCTTTCCGTCATCCCTCTCGTCCTTCTCTTTTTTTCTTTTCTCCCTTTTCTTCTCCCGATCTGTCCTTCTCTTTTTTTTCTCCCTTTTGTCCTCCGTTTCTGTCCTCTCTTTTTTCTTCTCTCTCTTTTGTCCTCTTGTTTCTGTCATTTTCCTTCTCTTCCTTTGTCCTCCCAATTTCTTTCTTTTCTTTTTTTTTCTTTTCTCCCTTTGTTATTGCATTTTCAGTATATTAACTAAACAAATATTGATCAAATAAATTATAACTTATAGTTTTTCATTATTATTTGTTATTTTAGATTGTGAAATATATTTAATATTTATTATATATATATATATAATATAAAATATATTTAAAAAATAGCGGTGTCCTACGGTGTCCAAAATCTGATTTTTTGGAAATTGCGGTGTCCGGTGTCGGATCGGTGTCCGACACCGTGTCCGTGTCCGTGCTACCTAGCTAATCAAAACCTCTGTAGCCTCCTGCTTATAAAATTCATTACAATTTACAAAATCATTCCCGATAAGTTTTCAATATTCACTTATCTTTGATTACTTCATACCTGTAAATTTTCATCATATTCTTTCATCTATATGATGTACTACTTTACACACACCCGCTCGCGCACACACATGCACACACAAAAATAACTTATTCTTGAACCCAAAGACATTATTATTTAACAAACTAGCTTATTTAAAAATTATAGTAAATCAAGCTCTATAAGATAAGCAGTTTATTTTAGAGGAGCTGTAAGTAAATATATATATGTATATATTGTTAGTTCGCCAGTGAATAAATAATACAAATAGATATTGTTGATGAAAATTTTGAGACGGTACGTACCGTTTTGTGGAGAAAACGATACGCACTCCGGTACGGTATTCATAACTATGCTGTCAACTAATTGGTTCAATCGTTTTTTCAACCATTTCAACCGTGGGGCCCATTTCAACTGTTGAGAATGAGATAATTTTTATATTAACTATTGTGTTTGTACTATATTGTAAGTTTCAGACCTAAGCAAATGCTTGATTCTGTGGATAAATGCATGACACTTGTTCCCGCGACCAAGGATCGACACTTGGGGCCCGTGCATTTCCTTTAAGTAATAGAATACTGATCTGGGCTTGTTGGACCTGTTGACCCGACGGTTCTCTCGCAGCCCGCTCTGGTTTTGAGTTGGTTCATCTGGTTCTTTCCCGGTCAGATGCATATCCGGTTCAAGTAGATAGCCGAACCGCCATGACGGCCTGTTATTGCGCTGGTTCCATTCCATTCTGATAACTATGTTATAAACCACAAAAGTTAATGTGCCTCAGTGTGGAATGATATCAACTAATGGAACAAGATCCCGGGGCTATTCGTTCTCTCAAGGTCATCTTTGAGGCAAACATAATTGGTACCCCTTACTATTATGTAATTACACGTACATCGCCTGCCGTTAGTTAATGTTACTGCCCCAAAATTTTATAGTCTATCAAATGTTCAAGGGTTGGTAGTTGGCATCGACATTGTTGCTTTTCTATTAGAGGGTTTGCACTTTGCTATTGTTTGGAATTTCTTTTTTTTTTTTGGGAAGTGCATGCCAATTGCATAGCCATAGTGATTCAGTATTTTCATGTCAAGATACAGACATTGATATTTGTCAATCGAAATTGAAGGAGTGGGTAAAATGGTGCATTGAATATATTCATGTGTATAATAGTAAAGTCAATAGTTAAATATATTCACATTGACTATGCTGATTCAATGGGGCCATCTTGGGTTCCATGCTTACCTAGACATTCTTTTGAATGGACAGTTCCTGGAAGAGGGGAGGTTGTTGATGTCATGTGGTGATTACTTCATTAGTATGAGCGCATCTATTAGATAGCTGGGACCATTCTCTGATAGATTAAGCATATCAGTGAGTAATTTGTCATGTTATTTGGACCCTAATGAGCATTTTGGTTTTCTCTCGACGTGCAATTGGGTGCTTGCATGTGAGCGGGATGTTAAAGTATAATATACAGCTTTGGACCTATCTCTGACAGCTTAATCTCAGTGCTTGCACCATGATCATGATATTGTCATTGCACATGCTGGAAGCAATTGTATATAAGGTGATCAAACATGCCTTATAGTGGTAGGATTTCACACCGTAAGATGCAGTAAAAGGCCTTTTACGTAATACTCTTTTTATGAATAGTGAAGTTCTATTCATACTGAATGCTGCGTATTGGGTTCATAAAGCATGTGATACATTTTATGTTTGGTCCTTTACGTGTTCTTATTAGTGAATTCTCTTTTCAATTTTCCCAGGTTTTAAAGGAGGAGTTCCCAAAAGGTGTTAATATTGTCTATGAGTCTGTTGGCGGTGATATGTTTGATCTATGCTTGAATGCTTTGGCGATCTATGGACGACTCGTCGTGATTGGAATGATTTCTCAGGTTGCTGGGCTTTTCACTGTTGTATTCCAGTTGCTTTTCGACTTGTTGCTTGCTTCTTCCTTCATGTGTTTTTCTTTTCCTCACTCAGGCATGATGATGCCTATGTTTTTGAATATTGACGGCCAATCCCAAAATTAAAATCTAGTGTAGTTAGTTTAGTTTTAATTTGCTACGACGAGACACCTAAGGTCATCCATACACCACTATGTCTTGGTTATGGGCCTCAACTTAATGCGTTCCTTATTGGTGCATTTATTGTCCTTTCTATTAAGGTAGGAGAACCAGATATTATGGAAAGACAAAATTACGTGACGTTTAGCAGATCAACAATGTGGTTTGTAATTTGGCTTGGAACCTTGTATCTAATAAATCAAAATTTGTCTTTCGCATATTCCAAATCTGAATATGAACTTTTCTTTGGTATCATCCCTAATGCAAATCGAACACAATATTTTAGGCAGGTTTCGGAAACTCCTCATGATATTGAATTGTGTACTCTGGATTTAGCCGAACCTGAAAGTTTGAAAGCCAGAATTCCAATGTATTGAGATATAGTGACCTTAAAGCCTTAACTTATTAATTAGCAACATGGCATTTTGTTTCCGAGTGATCCTGCTTGGATTAATCTTTATGACATGTTGGTAGCGAACAAAAGGACTAATAATATTTTGTTTCAGTACCAAAAAGAACATGGATGGAAGCCATTAAACTATACTGGATTATGCGAGAAGATATTAACGAGAAGCCAAACTGTGGTGCGTATACTTTCTTTCTTATCAATTAAATGCATACATTTTTCTTATCTTATTTGCTTCACGTGCACTTACATTCTCATAATCGTATTGAGAATTTAAGCTTATACTTAAATCTTCAGTTGGAACCACTATCATGCTGTGTTTTGTAATATTTCTTTTAGTTTCAAATACGAGTCCTGTCTGTTCTGTTTTTGTTATACTGTTTATGTTGTTTATGATCATGATGATTTACATGATTGATTTTTGCGATTGTTGTATCCCATACTCATAGCTAACTACGTGTACGATTCCCTAATTTTTTTTTGGTTCAACTCCTGAAGAAGGGGACTAAGGTTGGTCTTTCACTTTGAGATGGAACTGAAGTTGGGATTTCCGTGATTCCATTTAGTTTACTTTTCAAGAGGAGTAATTTGAGTGTCCAGCATGGATACTTATGTTGAAATTTGTGGGTGGCCTTGTCTGTTTTTTCCTTAGTTGCACAAAGCGGGGGCGGGGAAGCGTAAGCACCAAGAAAAATCTGAGGTTGGGAGCGGCTTGAATAAATAAATGCGTAAAGAGTATTATCATTTGTTTAGCATAGTTTACATAGATAGCAACAACATACAAGGAGACTTTAAGGACTTGAAGGAAAAGAGAAATAAGGAATTGAGTTGAAAAGAGCTTGATTTTCATGTATTCTATCACTTGTTCCATGCATCTCTATCCAGCTAGCGGGATCGAGTTCCCATCTTAGCTTGGGACGAGATCCCATGGAGCTCCTAACTTGGGATCGCAAAAGCGAGTTTCCGAGAGAGAAACATCACCATATTAGGAGTTTCCTGCAACTAAGGTTTTTTCCTTCGTCTTGCTCTCTTACACATTCCTTCAGATTATGCAGCCGTATAACATTTTGAATAGAATCAAAGAAGTAACTTTCTTGCCATTCAAATGACCATAAATTATATATCGGAATCATCGCAATTTTTATGTAGGTAAATAACTAGAAAAATCATGTCTAAAGAAATATAAGCTGGTGAGTTAGCAGAGTAACTTATATTTTATATACCTGTTGACAGGCTGGCTTTTTCCTTATACATTATAGTCACCTTTGGCAACAACATCTAGACAGGCTTGTTCATCTTTTCTCACTGGGAAAGCTTAAGGTAATTTATTATTATCTAACACGCTTTTGGTACATTAACTTCGCATATTGTTTAGGTTAATCATGCAAATTCATTTCAAGTCCTTTGCTTCTTCTATCGACCTCATGGTAGCTTATAGGGTAATGTTGATTTTCTTTGACTGGATAAACATTGAATGTTTCTTGATTGGGTTAAGGCAACTAAAGTCAAAGCTTGATATAAATGCCTGCTATCTAAAATCTCAAGTGTCTTTCCTAGCATTCATTTCCACTGCAGTCCATATGCACTATGTTTACTTGGTCTCTGTTCCTTGTGAGGGGGAGTGACATGTAAGGAAGGTGGAAGAGCTTATGTGTTGATGACCCATGTCCGAGTGGGCAAGTGGTTGTCTAACATGGCCTAGATCATTGCTATTCATAAGTTCCTTAGTCATTTCCTTTGTTTGACCTGTTTTCTAAGCAAATGCAAGAGTTAATATATTCGACACATTGGGTGCAAGTAAATATGACCAAAGAACTCACTCTGGATCAAGTTTTTTAGTCATTTTTGCGTTCATATAATGACTGTTGCAGTGTATATGAATGAAGCGACAAATATGGTGATTATGAGATCCGGTTTGTCGTTGCAGTCATATTGGGAAATAGAAACAGCTCTTTTCATTGTTTTTATTATTGGTAAAATGAAACTGAGAAGGGGTGAAGCCTGTCGCAGTCGCACAACATTATTAACTAACGGACTGCCGCTATTGAAGTGCACGAAGGATGCACAACCTATCCATGCATAAGATGACTGATTGAGATTTTTAGTATTACGTGACTTGAATTTTGAACTCAGTCCCGCCTTTTCTTTTTGATATAATGCTGGACAGTGCATTTCTATACAATTTAGTATTAGTAAGCAACTTTTTTCTATACAACTTGGAAACATGACTTCATGAGGAAAACCCTCCTTAAGTTATACCTAGTCCCCCACTTCCCGACCCCACCCCCTCCTTCTTTCTACGCATGTCCTTAAGTTAGAACCTTTGATTACTATGAAACTTATAAAACTTGGAAGCACGAGTTGATTAGTATGGAATGGAACCTTTTCTGAGACAACTATTAGACTTAGTCCGCTATCCTGTTTTTGCGACCGTTTTTGCGACAATGATTAGGTAGTTTGACCAGATTATTTGCTTACATGTCTCTTAGGTCACCTTAGACCCAAAGAGATTCCTGGGTGTTAATTCCGTTGCTGATGCAGTTGAATATCTCCATTCTGGCAAAAGTGTTGGCAAGGTAACGTGCTTCTCTCCCCCGCTCACCTTAACACTCCTTTTACTGCCTCGCTGATGTATTTACTCCAACAGCTTTTAAATCCTTCAATCTTTTAATGGAAAAATCATCAGGTGGTTGTTTGCCTTGACCCTTCTTTCAGACAAGTGGCAAAACTATGAGCTGGTGTTAGTGAACAACTCCACGTAACTGTTACTTGGCTTTTGAACAAATAAGTAAATAAATAATTGCACGCATATGAAACTGCAGGATCTACACTTCTCCTGCAGTCTTGTCGTCAATTATATCAGTCCATCACAGAAACCACCCGAATGTGGCGAGGATTAGGCTGATTTTCCCTGACATATATATTCTTTTTTCCTGTATTGCAGTAAAGTATATGGATGTTAGAATGATGTTGTACAAAAACTTTTGGCCTCTCAATCTTTGTTTTCTTGAACATCTTTATATTGGTTATGTCGTTATAAGGGTTTGGGGTCCTAAAATCTGACAATGGTGCATACATTTTCTAGAACTCTTTGAATTACTGCGTAATTAACAAGTCAATCATGGTACTAAACTTAATAGTAACACCTAATTTTCGAGATGCCATTTTCAAGCTGCTTGCCTTCCCCTGATTGAACGGTCAACATGCGTTTGACAAATTATACATCTCTTTGTACTGTTTTTCTTCTTCAATGATTATAAGTCAACACCTGTTGAAATTAAGGCAGTTTCATGAACGTAATGGTGATTCTTGCTTCACTTGAATCAAGTGGACGCAGCACTAGTAATGATGCTTTTGAAGACGCCATGTTCGGTAGTAAGCTGTAATAAGATACTCCTACGCAAAATAAATGGAATGGCAGATTCATTACGAGGACTGCTGGGTCCAGCTATTTTCTACCTTGCAAAATAACACCACAGAAAAAAAGTCTTATTCCAGCTACATACCCAATATTACATGCTCAATAGATCATACTGAGAAATCAGAAAACCCAAAATAAAGCAACTTCGAATTCTGATAGGCATGGTTGGGTTCGAAAGCAATGTTGAGCATCAGGGAGTTGTGTTTCTTGTTTTACTTACATGGGGGTAATGGGAAACGTTGGTAGAATTGCGGAGCCAATGCGTCCGTAATTTAACCGACCACATGAGTGATAATCTGAAATATGACTAAACCTTTCTCGAAAGGCAGAGGGGTCAGTTCTTTCTAATGGTTTATACAAAAGATAGGTCAGTCATGGGTGGTTCTCAGGTTTTTCACTAGTCTACAATGTTATATAGATCTTAACTACTAGCGAACTCGTGTTGTCAAAGGTAATATGATTGCATACCAAATATCATTCAACAGTTAGCACAAATGAAGGAGAATAATCATTCAATAGTGTGTGCTTACTTGCTCTAACTCGTTTTACGTTGATGTCAAGGTGTGTAACATTTGGAGCCTCGTCACTTGCTTCTGCTCGATTCACCCTCGTAATAAAAACCTGAAGTTTAGATGGAATTATTAAGCACGCATGAGAATCTTATAAAATAGCGGTGTTCTAGGAGAAGAATACTCTTTGTTGAGGTGAACATAAAAAAGGCAACTATATTCAATTGTAACATTGATGGACTATATTCAGTTCGAGGAACAACACGAATCCTCTTCAATTAACTACTAATACATTTCATAGTTTGGTACCTTTAAAAGTCACTCGTTATAAGGAACGCTTATATCTTACTTAATATGTAAGCACGACTTGGATACATTTTTCTGTTTTATCTTTTGAGCGGACATACACGACACGTCACACAAGTTCTTAGACTGCCTTATTCCAAAATTTTGAAACATCTAAGAACAGAGAAAATGGCACCAAAATATGTAACTGATGGACTATAAACAACATACAATTTATAATCATGCGTCCGGTGGGAAAAATAAAAGAAAGCTTGATGAGCCCTCAGTGTTTTGTCAAGTGCGGAGCATAACGATAGTAAACGAAAAAGTAGATTTGGCATCAACTCGGTATGTACGGCATGTACAAGAACAAAACCGAAGCAAATTTTGAACCAGATTATCACTTTGATGGGAAAGTGACCTTACAAAGAAAAGAGTTGTAGGCAAAGACTCGAAAAAGTGAAACGACAGATCCATGCTATGCCTTAAAAAACACTATTGCAAGACGCCCAACACATTGAACTCCGAACAAGCAAAGGGGACCATAACAAACGAGGGAACCTGAGTGCAGAAAATGCATCATTTGAGCACAGAAGTGAAGTGTGAAACTTTACCTTAAATGCTGTGGGATTGATTAACTGGAAAACTAATGCATCCCCGTCGACTAAGCTATGATCAACAGCAAATCCTTTCCAGCCTCCGCTAAGTCCTGTTTTCCGAGGAAGATATTTTGTTGGCCATTCATCCCCTTCTTCGTCGGTCAGTGTAAGTGTAGCGTCGTGTTTTGGAAGGTGGGTCTTGCAGAAAGAGACGGGAAGACCCTGAAGGATATGATGTGAAAATGTCAAACCCTCGGAAATTTTGGGAATCTTGTCGTTTCATTATTTGCATTTTGAAAATGACTGCATTATCTTTTATACATAAATAAGAATGAAATTCAAGTATGCTGGTTTTGTATATTGGCCATTAGGGTAGAAAAACCATTGGACATACCAGCCAAAACCCGCCAGTAACATGAGACTGAAGCATTGGCTTTACGAAGCTTGGAAAATCAGATCCTAGGCCTATTTGATTATCTTCTGCTTTCTCTTGAGCATATGCCCTGTCTTCGTCAGAGGCATACACTCGATCTGATAAATCCTTCCGCTTAAAGCCACAGCTAAACATCAAAAAGGTTAAGCAACCCGTTAAAGATCCACTCCGTATTGTGCTAACAAATATTTGTAGAGGTCAAATTAGAGTGAAAGTTCAACCTCCTAGGCCTCCCCATAGGTTCAATTGGAACCTGCAAAAAAAACAAGAGATGTATAGGGTTGTTGCATCACTGCAGTTAGTACTAATTACTGGAACAACATAAAGCTGCAGTCACTACCACCATATATTACATGCAAAAACAGACATCAGAGGACCACCAAGAAGAAGCAAGATCAATACGGAAGCATTTCCAATTCATACACGATAGTAGACTTAATTAGGTCGATTATCATCTCATACTCGCAGGGGTTAAAAATCATAATAAACAGCATCGTAGTTAACAGCAAGGTATTAGCAAAGGAAGTCCTGCTTAATTCTTCATAACAAGATCACCAATTTAGGATTATGCCTACACTAATGACAAAGATGCTGAAACAGAAAACAGTATAGCTATTCATCACGACGAAACTCCTAAAATAGTCCAATAATGGAAGAGAAGTAGGTTAAGTTACTTCTTTGTAAGAAGGGAGCGGCTTGTCAGCCACACGGCTAGACCTCCTGACTGCAGACAGATTGAGCGGCTGGCGGGGTAGCCGCGGCTTCACCTTCTTTCTCTGTTCATCATAGCAGCGCAAAACAGCCAATCAAAATCAATTTCGCGGTTTACAACAAATGCGAGAGAGATTAAAAAGAGCTAAGGCGGTGGTTGTGCTTGATATTAGACTTAACCGGAGAGGGGTTAGGGTTAGCAGTGGTGCTACGGAGATCCATGACAAGCTTGGTGAGCTTGAGTTGCTCCATCCTCTTCTTGTTTTCTTCCACTCTTTTCCGGCGGCATTCCTCGTACGCCGCCTTTCGAGCCACCATTTTGCACTTCGAAGGTTGTGGATTTACAGTACACAGAGGGCAAGGGGAAGAAGATGAAGCTATGATCGCGTTGTGACTTTGGGGCGCGCTAACACTGGAGTTGTTTGAACTTTTGAAATTTGAAAAAGTTGCCTCGGCCTCTGTGCACTGAGTGGTACTTCTTCCTCTAGTTCTTCAGCTGGGAATTTCTCTCTAATCTAATGGAGTGGGGAGTAGCATATTATTGGAGTAATATTTATTGTTAATTTACGGGAGCCAGTGATGCTACTAAACAAGCTGTTGGAATATTGCTTGTGCATGAATTAAGAATATAGTTTACCTCATTTAAGATAATTTTTTGATAAGGGTACTTTTAAAAAATGATGTTAAAGTCTTAACCTTTTGTCGGTAAAAGGACGTCTTTGTTGTTTATTTTTAACTCTTCTAAAAGTGACTTTTAACTTGTAGTTATGATTTTTTATATATATAAAAAAAAAAGTGATAAACCCCTTTCTGAATTGCCGGTTTAAGATGCCATATATAATGTATGTATCCCTTTTGCTAATGGAACTCGAATCCAATGGAAATAACCCTCTAAAACTCCTCTTTTTTAAAATCTAAAACTCAAATATTTTATACTTATTTTATGAATTTTTCATTTTACCCCAAGAGGGAGAAAAAGAGAGGGAGGGAAGAAAGTGGGTCATGAAAGATAAAAATGAGTTGTTAAAGGATTAAATATGGATAAGGAAATAGAATTAAAAAAAATATAAGGATCAATAGTTTTGAAACAGTCCAAATATATATATATATGAGATCAATTTTTTTGGGACCAAGGGGTAGACCTGGCAAAAATCTATCTGGACCCGTTACCCGAACCGTACCCGGGCCAAAATACAGGGTACGGGTATATGTTTTGAATACCCGTCGAAAAATAGACCCGTACCCGAACCGACCCGTAATTTTCGGGTCGGATTGCGGGTAACCCGGTTTACCCGGTTTTCACTCGTATATAATAGTATTTTTGTGCCCTAATCACATTCACTCTCTTTTTTCTTCCCACTTCTCACCTCTCAGACTCCCATCTCTCTCTCTCACGCCGTCCCCTTCCTCTCTTCTCTACCATCGCTGACGCCCCTCTCAGTCGACCGTCATCACGCCGTCTTCCACCTCACTCTAACAACTAACAAAGCCATCACGCCGTCTTCCACCTCACTCTAACAACTAACAAAGCCACCGCCGATCGCCACCTATCGTCGGCCATAGCCTCCTCACAGATCTGCGGCGTCACACTCACTTCCTCACAGATCTGCGCCGCCACCTCCTCACCGATCTGCGCCACCGCCGCCTCCTCACAGATCTGCACCGCTCCACCACCGCCGAGCTAAAGTTGCATCACCACCGCCGATCTGAAGTTGCATCACCACCGCGACGCTGTTATTCACCTTCGATCGATATGAATTCTGCGAGGAATGGAAGATTTAATTTTTCATTATTTATGCATGTGATTTTTTATTTTATTTTAAGAAAAGTGCATATGAATTATGATATGATGTATCTGTTGAAATTTAGTTGTAGTTGTTGTATTTTAGATTGTTAGTACTTAGTAGGAATAGGATTGTATATATATTGAAAATTTAATTTGCTTTATTTTGGATTGTGGGAGGGGAATGAGATATGGTATTTAATATTTCAATTGATATAATTTTTATTTTTTGGTGAAATGAGGAACACCGAACATGTTAGTTAGCTGAAAAGGCAAAAGAAAGCCGAGTTAGCTGAAAAAGCAAAAGAAATAAAAGAGAAAAAAAATAGCCCTAAATAGTTGGTATTTTACTATTTTATAGTAATTAAATTTTTTTTATAAAAAAATTAATATTTAAATTGTTTACCCGCGGGTAATACCCTACCCGCTAGGGTAGGGTACGGATCTTTAAAATGGCTACTCGAAAAAAATCGAGTAAAATTTACCCAACCCGGTTTTACCCGTACCCGGTCGGTTTTTATCCGTACCCGGCGGATTTACCCGTTTGCCAGGTCTACCAAGGGGAGTAGTATTTTTTTCACCTTCACATTTATAGAAAATTTCCAAGTGCTCACCAATTTCATGTTCCGTGTATACAAAAAGATTTAGCTTTTCCAAAACTTTGTCATACTACTTTCACATAACATGTAAGAAAGTGGTATTTAAACAACATGATAGCATCTACATATGTTCTAAATTTCATCAAAATAGACTTTGATCACACTTGTCATCTTCTTGGAAATAGTATCAAATAAGCTAATGGTGGTAATTGTTTTCATTTTTCCTGATGAAGAATCCTTTTCATTGTTTTGAAAACATGAAAAGGTTAACCACACTGCTATGTTGGTTCTACAATCTTGAGAGTTGTAGTCTGACCTAGCTCATTTGTAGTCTGCCTGTGCTTCCTAGAATTGCTCAACACAATGACAAATATGTCAGTTCACCTAGTTCTTTCTAGAAACAGTAAAAAGATCTCGGAAACAATTACCACAAGGCTTCACATCCAACGGCATCTAAGAGGGAGTAGTCATATAGTGTCAAAAACCTAAGCAAAATCTAGCTTCAGTGATGATATCCAAAAACTTCCTCTGTCGTACCATACTAGGCTGCAAGCCGATGAACATCTAAGTCCGCCAAATATATATACATTGCCCTGTACGCAAATTTTTTTCCTTACCATGTGACAACGTCTTGTGGTAGCGCAAAAAAGCAGAAGCAGCGAATATGATTTTTCATCACCATGGAGCATCAAGTTGTTTTTGGAAAATAAGTTCACACCTCTTGGAATCCACCTTCAAAGCTTCCATGTCATCATCAAGCCTCACCTTGGCCTGTTTCAACTCCGAGAGCTTTATGTTAAGACTCCTCATCTCGTCCTCTGCACAATCTCGCTCTAGTCTAGCTTCCTTATGCCTCTCTGATTCGTCTGACTCAGTTGACTTGAATGCAAGGTTCACGAGTTGGCTCAGCCGAGCACGTAGGAACCCAACTTCCATACCCAACACCTCAAAGGCTTCCAAAGTTTTTCCCCAGATTGAGAAACCATCTATAAAGGTGGAAAGCTTGCAAGCTCTGATTGCATCAGCAATGTTAATCGTCTCAGATATAATTCACAATCTATAATCAAACCATTTGCAATGATTTTGAAGTTCTCCAAACCAAATAGGGAGCTTGATAATACAAATTCCTCAATGTCATCCGAGCTGAGTTCTTCTGTACCATTCTCAGACTGATTCGATGCAGGCCCAAGATCAGAATGCATTATCGTCACGCTACTCTTCTGGATATTTGCTGCTGGTTGCGGAAGCTTCAAATGCCTTTCTTCTGCCTTCTTACATCTTCTGATAACCTTCTCTTTCTTGCCTTTTTTTTTTTGGTTGATTTTTTAACGTTCATCACAAGAAACGAAGTAAATAACGAATTTCTAGAGGCATAAAGAAAACAATAAAGGAATGGCGGAGAGCAGTAAATTACCAAAACCAATCTCTTTGACACCAAGATCTAGATTGAGAAGGCCAAGAGCTCCATCGATTTCAGCCAAACCATTTGCTCTGATTATGTAAACCTGAAAATGAGCAGGGAGGTGACAAGCAAGTATATGTTTAAGCTCGAGCAAATCTTTATTCACCAGAAGAAGCGGGAAAACATCTGATCTGGTAAGGGTTCAGACTTTTTTAATCTACATCGTGATATATGTTACAAATAAACACAACTTTGTAATAATTGAGCAAACGAGGTGAAAAATTGTTGCTGCTTATATCTAAAATACTAACAAGACATTTTTCCACATGAGTGTTTGTAACTTGTGAACTGTAATTACAATCATCATTTACGGAGAACATTATTGAATATACATGTACATGCTTGTTTTTATGCTATGTAGCCATGAATTAATTTTTCACACTTACATCTAAACAAGTCCCATTTTGCATTATTTGGTGGTCACATGTTGGCAAGTGTTTAAGAAAAGTCTGCCTGCGAATGAAAGTAAGAACCTTCGCATCTAAAACAACCCTATAAAACATACCCCTCCCACCACCTTGAATGGGCTTAAGACGACCAGCAAGTTATAACAGGTACCATCCACATATTTAATCAGCGTGATTGTTCACCTTTTCTTTTCTTACATCAACTAGATTAACCAATTTTTTCCCCTCCTCCTAACTCTTGTTCTTTTTCTAGTAAATGGGAAGTAAAATTTAATTGTTGGACTATCTGTGTCTCAAATTCCGTTTTTCAAGATTCAGGTAGCCCTAACAATATTGGTTTGTCAAGCTTCTTAAAAATTTGAGTTTGATTCCTAGTTTCGAAATGGCTGGAGATCTGAAAGCAAGCATATGAGAAGTACCAAGTGGAAGGTCATAGACTAATAATAATATTCATACAGCTACCTTAAATTTGCAAGGCTGGACCAAAAGGAAAACAACAACATCACCCTCGAGAAGTTTGTGCGCCAGTGAAAACCCTCTCCATCCGCCGCTAAGTCCTCCTTTATAAAAAAGGAAATTTGCTTCATAGTATTCACCATTTTCACCTTCCAAAATAATTGTTTCATCACACTTAGGCAAATGCAATCTGCAGAATTCAGAAGGAAGACCCTGCCATCAAATATGTTAGCATTCGATATTTAGCAAATCATTAAACAATACAAATACAGGACTGACCAGCCAGAACCCTTTTGTAACATGTGATCGGAGCATTAACTTGATGAAGCTTGGGTATTCAGGAGCCAGATTTGCTTGAACCCCTTTCGCTCGTTCCAAAACAGCTGAAGACTGAACTTCACTACGGTCATATGGCTCGTCTACTACTTCTCTCTTTCGCTTGTACCTTTCAAAAATCAATGAAGACAGGACTTTCACAAAAGAAACTTCACTGAAATTCCATTCCATGTTATTAGGATTGCTAAACCCATCTAGATATTTACTCACCCTTCGGAAATCCTAGGAGTATCAGGACCTACCTGCAGTAGAAATTCTTGTTCCCATTACTTATCCTTAAAAGAAGCATCTAAAAGTTTTCAGTATGCTTGATTAATACAATCATTTACTTCTTGCAGGGCTTTTTGCTTTGACAAGGTAAGCTAGTTTATAAATTTTCAGGAATATGCTGACAGCTCATCAAACAAAAGGTAATCCCTAGACAGAAAATGCATTTAAACAAAGAGTATCACTTTGCAATCAGTCCTTCCACAAATCCACTTATCAAATTGGTATGATGGAAAACAGAAGGAAGACAAAGGAGTAAGATACAAGGGGAGAGGTGTAAACAACTTTCACATGGCTGCTTATAAGGCAAATTGGGGAAGGCAGTTTTTTTTAGTTTCCCCCATCCCACCATATTCGTTCCTCGCAAACAGGTAACAGCGACATATTTATAGACTTTTTTGGCACATTAACACTGTTCTGTGTGTAAAAGATACGGGATATTCTTCCATTATCCATCCTACCAAACTGACATAATGCATCACAAATTGTAAATGTACAGGAGGCAAAGCAAATAGTTATATGTGGAGCTCATATAGATTCACCAGTTAAGGGAACCCAAAACAGTTTTAGGCAAATCAACATACAATAAGCATATTAAACTTTTGGCGGTATATTAGTTATTCATACTTTTAGGACTTAACTAGGCAGATGCTATCAAAGCGCACTATTTTGCGCCCCATTTGTCCCTAATGCACATTTTAGACTTCGTTTGACAAAATTTTTTTTTTGGTTTTCAGTTTTTAAAGAGCAGTTTTTTAAAGAGCAGCTTAATTTTTTTTTTTATAAAAACAAGTGGGTGTTTGATAACCCCTTTTTTTTTTGAGGTTTTTTTTTTTGGTGTTTGGTAACCCTTTTTATTTTGACTTTTTTTTTTGGTGGTTTGCGGTGGCGGTGGTGGGGCGTAGCGGTGGTCGACGGTGGTGGTGGTGGTGGCCGACGGCCGGAGGTGGCTGCCGGCAGTCACCGGCGGTGGTGGCCGGCGGCCGGAGGTAGCTGCCGGCAGTCTCCGGCGGTGGTGGCCGGCGGCCGGAGGTGGCTGCCGGCAGTCACCGGCGGTGGTGGCCGGAGGTAGCTGCCGGCCGTCTCTGGCGGTGGTGGCCGGCGGCCGGAGGTGGCTGCCGGCAGTCTCCGGCGGTGGTCGCCGGCGGCCGGAGGTGGCTGCCGACAGTCTCCGGCGGTGGCTACCGGCGGCCGGAGGTGGCTGCCGGCGGTCGCCGGCGGCCGGCAGTCTCCGGCGGTGGTCGCCTGAGGTGGCTGCCGGCGGTGGGAGGGTGGTCGAAAAAAAAAAACCAGTTTTTGGAGTTTTTTTTTTTACTCTGCAGTTTAAAAACTGGTTTTTTAAATTGAAAAAAAAATGGTTACCAAACGCTCTTTTTTTTCAGTTTTTAAAACTGAAAAAAAAAAGAGGGAAATTTTTTTTGTCAAACGGGGCCTTAGCAGTAGAATTTAGCTTTCACAACAAATCGGCCAAGAACCCACAGCCATAAATACAAAATCACCATCTACAATCAATAGCCACTACGATTAAAACAGGTGCTAGAGTATATAATAATAAAACGAGGGTTTTGGTGATCCGAGACAAAATCACAAATTTAAAAAGGGTTTCGGAAACAGGGGGAAAAAAACCCCTTACTCGCTTAGTGTCAAGTTTGGGATCCTGTGTCCTTGTCTTGATATCCAGGTCCATCTTTACCTTATCCTGCCACTAATTAACCACGTCCATATAAATAATTAATCAATCAATCCATGCAAATATGCAGTACAAAGTGTATGCATGTGCGTGTGTGTGTGTGTGAGAGAGAGAGAGACCAAAAGGAAAGAATCCTTGGGGTCTGGCTCAGAGCGAAAATACTGGGGCAGAGTCATTTGATCTTCCTCTTGAGAAGTGCAGTGGTGCTCTAGTGCTGATTTTTCATTTGCTTTGTGGGTTAATGCAATGTCACCCATTCTTCTCGCTGCTCTTATCCTCATTTTTTGTAGAGGAAAGTGCCTGATAGGGAAGTACACAAACAGAGATAAAAATGGTAGGTGGCTGGAATCTGGGGGTATAGATAGAGAGGAAAAATTGATGGGACTGTGATCGTGCAGTCGACCGTTGAGTTTGAAAGTTGTAATTAACGAGGGAAGCTGATGCTATTCCCATCCCACCAGACCGCCATTTCTGGCTGAAATGTCCACGAGTTTATCAAAAATACCGAAAGGTGAAGGCAACTGACTTTTTTAGAACAATATATTATTAAGGGTAAATTAAACCTTAAAATACACACGACTACTCCTAACTTTGTAAATTACACTCCGCTCTTAAAATCTAAATTTCTTTGATGATGTCAACGGCTGGTCATGAAAAGACATTTCTGCCCTCGTATATAATTACTGACTCTTTGACTTTTCCATTATATTCTCTGCATTTTCCCTTCCCCTTCCCCGTGGTTGTGCAATTGCGATTGGTGGAGGTTGGGCATTTGGTGGCGGGCACGGCGGCTGTGGGTGGGTCGATTGATGGGTTGTCGATTGGCGGCCGTTGGTTGCCCTCGGCTGTGGCGTGGATGGACGACAGGCAGTGGTGGCGGGACTGGACTGACACCGGCCGTGGGTGGCCCTCGGCGTGCGAGATTGTATATGTGTGTTTTGTAGCCCTTGGAACATGGATCAGTTGTTGCTGTGGTTGTCGGTGTACCGGTGTCGGTTGTGGATGGGTATTGGGTGGGCGACTAATTTAGGCAGCCGAAGGTGTCGCTTGTAATGGCCCTTGGTGCGCTCGGCGGTCTTGGCTGCCCTGGTGTGGTTGTGGGTAGTCATAGTTTATCTTCGTGGGGAGGTGGTGGCCGATGGTGGTGGGTCGTGGTGATGGGGAGAGTTGATTGGCAGGGACAGTAGGTGTTGCTGGCGGTGTGGGTCGTGAGTGGGTGGTTTTCGTTGGGAAGTAAAGGCCGGCGTGGTGGATCGGCGTGATGGGTAGATACACAAGGGCAGTGGGTGATGCTGACATGGTCATCGGGATGTCGCTGTAGGATGCTGCCGGTGGTGTTGTCGGAAGGTGTCGTCACTGGAGGTGGTGGATGGTGATGTGTGAAATGAGAGCAGCTAGCAACCCTGTTTGTTCCTGCATTATTGGTTGCACAATGTGAAGTTTTGGTTGTACAACATGCATTGTTGGCTATACAACATGCATTGTTGGTAAAAGTTAAAAAAATATATATAACAAAAGAAGAAGAAAAAGCTTAAAGGGTTCGGGGGTTTTATTTAAGAAAGGGAGGGTAGTTTGAGGATGAAAAAATTAAAAAGTAAGGAGTCAGGGAATCTATAGACGAAATTAGGATCCCCGTCAAATTTGTGTAGTTCCGCAAAATGTGGGTACAAACCTTAGGAAGCGGAGTGTAATTTACAAAGATAGGGGGTCCGTGTGTAATTTAGGGCAAACCTCAGAGGTGCCGTGTGTAATTTATCCTATTATTAAATCCATTCGGGTGAAGCCTTCTTTGGAATTTTCTATTACTCATGTTTTCTTTAGAAATAATTTGAATTATTAAGAGAGAACATCTTGATTAAGTCTGATGGTGGTTCCAGTTCTTTTAGATTTGTTTGCTTAGCCCATGAGAACATCAAGTCCCCCATGGCTTTTGTTGGAATTGTTGCAAGAAATAGGCAAGAACAACTCCAAAAATAATGTAAAATAACTGGTTGATGTGCGGATTAAGTAGCTCTCTTAAGATAATTCGCACTCTTTCGGAGAATTACCACGGGTGCAGCAAGGTTATCGTCGCATTGTCTCCGAGATACAACAACCCAGCTTTCACTGTTACTTCACTCGTAATTTTGCACAAACGAATGAAACAGAAGTTTCACTCGATACCTTACCAAGCCCACAAGTCTAAGGCTCCATTTGACAGATTTTTTTTTTTTTTTTTGTAAACTGGAAAAAATAAACGCGTTTGGCAACTAATTTTTGTTTTTGTTTTTTTTAAGTTTAAAAAATCAGTTTTTAAACCAAGACTATTTTTGAAAACTCTAAAAATGAGTTTTGATTTTTTTTTTTTGAGACCACCACCACCCTCCCACCGCCGGCAGCCACCACCCACCGCCGGCAGTCGGGGCCACCAGCAGTACCACCGTCAGCCACCTTCACGCCCCACTACTGTCACTGCAAACCACAAGCAAAAAAAAAAAATCAAAATAAAAACTGGATAATCAAACACCAAAAAGTAAAAACTCAAAATGAAAACTGGGTTATCAAACATTCACTTGTTTTTGTAAAAAATAATAATAATAAATTAGTTTTGAATTTTATTTTTTTTTAAAACTGAAAACAAAAACTGAAAGTGTTGTCAAACAAAGCCTAAGTGTTTAGAAATCAGAAAAGAGAGCTTAAGAGATGTCCTTTTATAGGTGAAGAAAAAAAGCTGATGAAAATCTGTTACAAAGAAATAAATCCGAAATTCATTTTAAAAATAAAATGTTGTAATAAAAAATATGACTGTTGCCCAACAGCTATATTTTCCCGTAAATTTCAGAAACTCGTTGGAAGTGGAGAACTATTAGGTGGGGAAATTTTACCGTCACAACATTCAACTCAAAGTTCGTGAATCTTTGTGAATTACGGATATAAGATGCCAATGAGTTTGTGATGCCGATCATCCTAAAAGATGTAAGCCCTCCATTTAAGAAATGATATGGACTCATTCTCCAAAACAAAAGGAGGCAAAATTACTGTAAAATCAAATCATTACGGGCTTCAGTGAAGCACATCGAAACAAATGGTAATCAATTTCAGTATCAAGATTTACTTGCTCTGAAGTGGTTTGGATTGAAATCGTAGTTCCTTTCTTGTGCCTAATCGGAAAAAAAAATGAAGAACGGCTAGAGCAAAAAAAAAAAACATTAAGAAATCAACTGGCTGCAGTACATAGGGTAGATGAATGGAATGAAAATAGTTCAGGTCATACATGTGTTTTGAAAACTGAGAGTCCAGGTGCAATTTTGAAGAACAAGAAGAGTATGAGAGAATTGGTCCAACAATCATATACATTGTTAACCTATTTCTTCGACTACGCAGTAAAGTTAGTAGACTACCATCATAACACCACACACCACCAACGCACTGCCAAGCTACGACATGCTGGTCGAAATAAACATTTGCACCCAACAAGCTACAGGAAGGGCTGCTTATTTCTTCCACCACTGATTTTGAATACAGCATCAGCTTTGGCACAAGTTTCATCTCCAACATATGCCATTGGAATGAGTCCCTCCAAAAGAATAAGAATCACTTGCCACAATCATTTACAGAATTGCAATAACTATGCCAACTCGCAAAAGTGATCCGTTCAACAGTAACCACGGAGAGGGCTATGCCCTAGTTTTTTTTAAGTATTACACCACTTTTACATATTAGGTTACATGCGCCGGGAAGAAACCTTTTTTGGCATTAATATATGGTTCTCCTCAAAAAAAGTCTACACCCACACGTACTCCAGAAGAATATCAACCTAATTCTGGAACTAAGCTCTTCTACCATTAGAATTCACATCGGAGAGCATCAACCCCAGCATGAAGCGTTTTGACACCTATATACTTTGGAAAAGCTTCATTTGATCCATTTGAACTTGTATAATTTTCGAACATTTTAACTTCTCAAAATGATATATAAGCCTGTCTCAAGTTGCAAAAATATTGGCAAGGTGGTGTGCCCACGAGCTCAAATTCTGTAGGAAAAATTGATGAACAAAGATTCTTCCAGCAGCCTACCTACAACCGATACCCTCGTGAAGATGATAATGTGAGGACGAACTTCTATAGCAGCTCAGCTCATCGGATTGAAGTTGGTTAGTCATTTCCACGTCTATAGCCAAACCATTCACAAGAATAATGAGAATCCTTAATGGTCTCACTCTCTCTCTCTCTACACATATAAGTTAAGAGCAATGGCTGCCAAAATTTCATACCTTCGGGATGTTTAGAACAGAAAGTATCACTGCTGTTGTCAAATTGAACTGCTGTAAGCCCCAGGTTGGAATTTGAGTCCCTTTGACAATCCTCAATATACTCTCGAGACTGATGAGTATCCATCGGAGGAGTGTCCACCACATGCTTCTTTGCCTTTTTACGCCTCCTATCATCTTTCTCTCTATCATCTTCATTTTCAAGTTCAACATTCCAGGAACAGATGAGAAAAAGGGAACTGCATGTACAAATGAGCAAGGAGCCCGGAGAAGCAAAAAGAGGAAAATTTTTACCAGAACGTCTTCGTTTTCGAAGAGCATTCAAGTTCATTAAGCTAAGAGCTGCATCAACTTCATCTAAACCATAAACTCTCACTATGTGCACCTAAGCAAGAGGAGGAAAGCACACTTTTATCAGAACACAAAAAAACTTCAGACAGTGAGGAAAGTAGGAGAAAGCTGGAAATGAAAAAAATGGTTGTGTATCCTTGGCAGGAAAATATAACATCGGAGCCAAATATGCAACAAACAACTACCCATGCTAGGGAGCAAAGAAACAACATTTTCCACCCCCACCCCCACCCCCATAGGCCCATACCCCACAAAAAAGAAAAAAAAGGAAAAAGGATAAGTCATCAGCCACCAACAAGATTCCAACTATAAAATCAATAAAACCATACTACTAAGTCTTTCGGACCTCACCTTGTTTAACTTAAATTCAGTTTGAAAAGATGGCATTAGCCTATAGTATGCTAACTGATTTCAACATCTCAGCTGACGCTTTAAGAGTCTTGTCCCTCTGTACATATCACTAATTACTAATCCAACTTACTGGATTTGAGAACAGATTTGAGACCTCTGAAGCCCTGATGCCTCTGCCTAGTCATAGGACTCATTTCGTTATAGAATAGCAGTGCATGTTATGAAGTCACGCAGGAACCAACCGACGTACAATTACCTTCAATTTGCAAGGTCCAACCAAATGGAAAACTAACATATCCCCCTTAACCAATCTGTGAGCGATTGAAAATCCTCTCCATCCCGCACTCAATCCATGTCTTTCCAGAAGATAATTGGTTTTGTATTCTCTTCCACATTCACCCACCAGTGTTACAGCTGCATTCTGCCTTGGCAGATGCAAATCACAGAACTCTGTAGGAAGAATCTGTAGTAATACAAATTAGCACAAAGAACTACAGAGTGCCCCAACTTATGTCATATTTTTAAAGACGGGGAATAAATTATGCTCACCAGCCAAAAACTATAGGAAACATTTGATGGGAGCATGCATTTAACAAAGCTAGGGAACTCAGGCGCTAGACTTGCCAGCACCTCTTCCGTCCGATCCATAACTGAAAGCTTGGCTTCAACATTGTTGTACAAGTCATCAATCCTGGTCCTGGTTCGTCTATAGCTAAATCTGGGTCACAGAGCTTATTATTTGAACTAGCAACAACTACTACATTCCATATTTACTTTGAAGTGAAACACAAGAGGTTAGAACTCATTCAGATAAAGCAACTGACCTTTTTGACTTTTCGAAATTATGAGATACTACCTGCTCAAGAATGCAAAACAACTTATCATTAGTTTGTCAATTTGTTTAATCACTTATACAAAATCAAGCATCCCAAAGAGTATGTTCTAGGAGAAAAAAGTTTTCATGTTTTCTACCATAGTAAATCTTTACATATATGCAGATAATGCCGGAAAAATCATGGAGATGAACCATTTAATGACGGGCAGATGGTTTTCTCATACATTCAACACCCCTCTCTCGACTTCAAAACCATTTCTTAGAACCACATTCTTCCTCTATTTGATCAGCACCAGTTTTCTACTGTCTTCATTTGGGGGTTGGAGCTTAACTCATGTCCATTTGGATGACTACATGCAGCTTGAGAACACATAAAGCACGTGATCTACGTGCACGTAGCAAGAGCATATCTGGGAAAGGGAGAACACACATAGCGGGCACACGTGGGATGGCACAAGATTATGCGTGCATAACATGCACTTTGCACAGACATGTAAGTGTAGGTATACTGTACCATAAAATTCTTTTAGCCCTTTGCATCTCTGTTACTCCACATTATTCCCAAAAAGCCAAGGAGGCTAGATTTACACCCTTTTTGACTCAATCCACACCCTTCCAATTAGGTTATAGTATTTCGCTATTATCCGAGAAGCATTTTTCTGATTTTTAACATGTCTGTCCACACCCTCCCAACGAAACCCTTAATTTTTGTCAATCTACTTGCCAGGCATGGATAGTTTACCCTCCTCCCTAAACGATATTGCGACATTGCCCCTTTGTTTCCTTCCTTCTAATCAACTGACAGCTAGCCTACAGACTCTCAGACATGATTCCAAGAAAAGAAGAGGTAAATTCCCCTTTCTTCTTCTTGGGGACGCACACCATTGAGCAAAGCAATAACCAAAAAGCCTACACCACTTGTTAGACCATTTTGCATTAGAACATTGTGATAATTATCAAGCTATCATTGAAAAAGAAAAAAAAGAAGTAACTACATTGCATTTTTTCAATAAGAACAGTCTCACGGATAGGGCCCTAAATTGACATCAGCAAATTTCGACCAATATACTAAAGCCTATATTCAACCATCGGGAATCTGTTATCATTTGAAAAATATCCGCTTTTAAGTGGATCCTAATATGTTAAAGCCTTAATTCAATTCATTCAATATGCGTCCAATTATTAGAGACACACACATAACGCATGTATGCACAGTGGCGGAGCTCTTGCATGACCGGGGGGGGGGGGGCTGTGGGGGGACGGCACCCCCCAACTTTTTGGAATTTTTTTTTTAGTTATTTCTATAACAAATACTCACATTTCACATATTTAAGAAAATTCCATTATATCATAACTAATTAATTAGGGTTTCTTTTTGTTGTATTCTTTATTCTTTGTGTCATCGGCCATCATAATCTTCTTCGTTCTCATTCTTCGTTCTTCCAATTCTCAAATTCCAAATCTCCAGATTACGAAAAAAATACGAATTGATCAAATTGAGTTCTTTCATTTTCAGTTTAATTCTTAGAGTATTAACAAATTCAATAGTTACGCTAATTACAGTATTAACGTATTCAATAGTTACACTATTCATTAATTTAATTCTTATAGTATTAACGAATTTAATAGTTACGAAAAAACACGAACCGAGCAATTTACAATGCATTTAACCGTTTACTATAGACTCAATCACTGATGATTTTTGTGACTATAAGGAGCGCCGAGTTCTGCTTTAACCATCGATGTATAGAGTTACTTTTCTTATATTTTCTTATTTTGTGAAACCTTGATGAACTACTACTTATTTTAGTGTTTTTTACTTTTCATGGTTCATGTGAACTTCAACTTTCTTCATTCTTTTATATTAGCCATTAATTTTTTTTTTGTCTTTTTGGCCCCTTCCGAATAGACTTTCTAGATCCGCCCGTGTATGCATTTACAAATATTCATGGTTATCTATATTCCCACTCCTTGATTGAACTAGCCCCCTCCACTCTTCTCATTGAAAGGTGGCAAGTCAAAGTTTAAAGTATCACTAAATGTCACTTGGAAGGGGCTGCTTCAAATCACGAGTAGGAATATCATCTTCCAATGTTTATATCTTCTTTTCCAAATAAATGGTAGGATTTAGTTTTTTCACCAAGGTTCGCTATCTTTGACTATTCTACAAGGATGAGCAGCTGTCTGTTGCTGTTATAACATTCTCATTAACAGGTTTTGTAATTGAGAGTATTTGAGACACACACATTGAAGTAACTTTGGTGGTTTGGATCATCCACCAATAATTAAACCAGGACACTAGATTTTGCATATGAGTTTTCTTATGGATTCTAAAAAGAGAGGTAATTTTAGCTCCACCAGTGCAGCGAACACAAGTCCTATCTGGGCAGATGCAAATTCAGATATATCTTGTTCTGGATGGACACGGCTCCGAATTCGAATGCTATCATATATGAAGAGTTTTATCGGAAAATGCTTTTTTGGAGTATGCTTTCCGGAAAATAGCAGTTCTTGAAAACATTTTCATAAATTTTATTTTCCACTGCTTGGGTGTCGTGCAATGATACAAATATCTATACTAAAAAAAGATATGTTTTTCACTATTTCCGCTGTTTGGGCATCGCTATGTGTTTGTGGGGGTGTGTTTGTAGGTAGTGGGTGGGTGGGTTGGGTGTGTGTGGTGCGCGTTGGGAGGGGGGGTTGGACGGGTGGGTGTGTGGGGGTGTGTGTGTTGTAAGGGTGTGTGTGTGTGTGTTGGCGAGCAGGCGTGTGCGTGTTGATGTGTGTGTGGGTGCATCGGGGTGGGGGCAGGGTGTGTGTGTGTCGGCGGGTGGGTGAGCAGGCGCATGTGTGTGTGGTCGGGCGTGTGTGTCGGGGGGGGGGGGGGGGGAGGAGGTGTGTCAGTGTGTGTGTAAGTGTGTGGGTGTGTGTTCAGTGGTCCGCAAAATGACTTATCGAGTTTTAATCGGTAAGTGATTTTCCGACATTTTGTTCTTCAAAATAAGTTGATTGGAAATCATTTTTGTTGAAAAATCTTATGCATGCACCAAACACCGGAAAACTTTTTCCGGGAAACAATTTCCATGCACCAAACACCACAAAATGTGGAAAACCTTTTTCGGAAAGCCTTTTCCGTGAAACAAACAGGGCCTTAGTATCCATCCGAATGGCCTTCGTTACCAGGAACTTGGACGATTAGGACTAGATCAATATCAATAAGCTAAACTGCTAATATCGACTTTTAAGTATGTGCGGTTCTAAACAGCCGCAAGAATTCTGTTTTACAAAAGAAAAAATAATATTGTTTCCTAAAATAACTGAATGTGATAAGAAAAATAAATAAAAGACCCTAACGAAAAGCAGATTTTTATTTAGTAAAATGTTAAAATGTACTTCGATGTTGAACCGAATAAAAGGTCCTATATAAGGTCTGGTCCTATATAAGGTCTTTTATAGCACATTTATCAGACAGACCCAAAACTTGTAATTTAATTACATAGAAATCAAAAAAGAAAAAGATTTGTCCAGTAAATCAAACGCTACATATATCCAGAAAAGGAAAGCAGATCAATAAGGAAGATGAACCGCTTCTCACCTGCTTACGATTAGATTTAGAACGCTTCTTTTTCTTGATCACCATTGTCAAACCCTGCTGCATCTGCAAGTAAATAAACATATCCCGCAATCATGACAAAAAAAGAAGAAAAGGAAAAGAAACACACACACACACACACATGATGGACATAGGGGAGAGGCACAGAGAGAGAGAGAAAAGATACCATAAATTGAAGAAATCAAATGGATTCGGTGTAGATTAGAAAGAGATTAGACCAAATGGGTTTTTATCTGTCACCTGTACTTTGTCTTAGTCTTCTGATTTTGTTTCTTTAGCTTTCTGGGTTTCATGTGAGTGCTCTTCAAAGACCCATCATACGTATAGACGCCTGTAGATTTTGTGTATGTTTACAGTGTACAACAGAGAAAACAAAGCCAGGAACAGGAAGGTAGAGTAGCAGCCAACCCAGCAAGTGAAGACAGAGGCAACCACCGCAGACATCGGGATGTGTATTAAATATTAGGCTGAAAAAAAAAAATTATTACAGATGATATAAAATCAGATGGTCGAATTTATTTTTTTTAATAAACGGAACATAAAATACAACTTAGATACGTGGGTATTCCACCCCAATTACATCTGTAAGCAGTAGTGATCTTAGTTCCACAGAGGGTTGGTTGAGATAAACAAAAGCCCCATCTTGTTTGGTTCCTATATTAGCTAGCATATCAGCACATTGATTGCCCTATCTAAATACATGTATTATTTTAGACTGTGTCGCAACGGACAAAAAGCGACAGTCGTTCAAAATATTGGATAGGGGATGAAAAACTTCATTCTCAGTAGCTGTCATCAACTGTTGGGCCATTAGGGAATCTGTTTCAACCGTTACACCTTTGAAGATGTTGGTCTTTGAGCACTTGTAAGGTTTTGAAATTTCCATAAATTTATGCTTACAGGTTATCTGGTAGGCTTCCAAAAAAACCTCATTTCCATTGTCCTTGATCATCTCGTATTACACCACCGTACCCTCCTTTTTGACTTCCTTTTGCACAACCATCAATATTGATTTTGAGGGTACCTATAGGAGGCATCAACCATTTGATCAGAGTAGTAGTTTTAATAGGTAGAGAAGGTTGCTTACCGATTGTGAGATCCAGTTCATTGGCCAGCTCTAGCACTCCTTTCCAAGTTGGCCATACCTCAAAGGTGGTTCCTTCAATGCTTTCTTTGTTTCGCTCCTTCCAATTCTGCCACAGACAAGCCAAAAAAATAGATTTCCATTTGATATTCATGAAAAGCTGGTTATCGCCCATTTTTAAATTTGTTTTTATCCAATCAGTAATATTAGCTCCCAAGTCTTGCTCAAAAACCTTAGAGTCAATCAACTTAGTCCATAATTTCTTAGCTTTGGGACATTTCCTAAGAGTATGATCCATGGATTCAGACTCTATGTTGCATCTACTACAAATAGCACTAGGGCTGATATTCCTGATAGCCCTCAGTTCATTCTTGAGAAGCCTCCCATGAATGATAATCCAAAGGAAAAATTAAAATTTTGGGGGGATCTTAAGCTTCCATATCCAATCAAAATCAGGATCAGAGGTTGTGTGCACATCCATGGAGGAAGCAATCCTTTTGACACTAACAGTAGAGAACTTGCCATTTCTCATAACTCCTCAAAATGGGGGAGTCATCTTCAGGTTGGATTATGGGGAGGTGGATGGTAGTAATGGCCTGGATTTCAGAGTTAGGAAGATATCTAGAGAGAGCCTGAACATTCCAGCTCCCATCTTGTGAAATAAACTCATTCACTATTATGTTGGGGTTAGACTCAGGGTTGGGATTAAGTGGGCCAGGACCAACCCACCAATCTTTCCAAAAGGAAATGGTCTTGCCATCTTGGACATGCCACTTAATACCGCAATTCAAGATAGGCATAGTAGCTCTAATGCTTCTTTAGATGTTAGATCCCCCACTTTTCTTTGGCCAACTTTTAGCATTACAGGAATCAGAATATTTGGCCTTCAAAACCTTAACTCACAAGTGATCCTCATTGACAATGATTTTCCAACTAATCTTGGAAGTCAGGGCTAGGTTATTAAGGTGGGCTTTCCTAATGTTTATCCCCCTAGTCCTTTTAGGTTGGCAAACATTATTCCAGTTGACAAGGTGGATTTTTCTAGAAGATGCAGTGTCCCCCCATAAAAAATTCCTATTGATCTTATCCATCTCATCAGTGATCTTTTTGGGCAAAATTTGGGCTTGCATAACATGATTAGCCATAGTGGAGGTCACAGCTTGAATGAGGGTAGCTCTACCTGCCAGGGAAAGGAATTTGGTTTTCCAATCAGCCACTTTATTTTGCATTTTTTTAATGATATCATCATATAAGCATCTAGACACCCTTTTATGGACCATAGGTATGCCCAAATAAGTTCATATGTTAGATGTAAGGGGAATTCCACATCTCAGGCTAAGCTCCTTGGCCTATAACTAGGAACATTTGGGGAAATATACAATTTAGACTTCTTCAGATTCACCTTTTGACCAGACATACAGCAAAAATCATTCAAAATATGCATGAAAGTATCACAATTGTCATTGCTATCATTACAAAACAACATAAGGTCATCAGCACAGAACAAATGAGAAATAAAAGAGCCAGATTTAGAAGATCTCAAGCCAAGGCAGTTTCTATCTTTGTTTATATGATGAATCATGTGGGATAATTTTTCAATGCACACGGCAAAAATGTACGGAGATAAATGGTCTCCTTGTCTTAGACCCCTACCAAGATTTATAGGAGGAAGAGGTTGACCATTCCAGAGAACAGGCATGGAAGCACTAGTAATACAACTCATAATAATTTTTATCCAGTTCTGGGGAAAATTGAAAGAAATCAACGTTTGTTCTATAAATTTCCAACTCATTCTATCATAGGCTTTTTCAAGGTCTATTTTAAAAATCATCCCTCCTCTTTTTCTTTTGGCATGCTTAAGGGTGTGTATAATTTCTTGAGTGATGATGGTATTGTCGATCGTAGATTTGCCAGAAATGAAACTACATTGAGCTGGTCCTATAATCTCGTGTAACAAAGGTCTAAATCTAGTAACAAGAATTTTGGAAAGAGCTTTATAGGTGACATTAAGAAGGCTAATGGGCCTGAATTGCGAGATCTCTTGGGGAATGTCAACTTTAGGGATAAGGGTAACATAGGCTAAATTATTCTTTTTAGGCATAATCCCACTATTATAGCAAACCCTAATGAATTTACAGCAAGACTGTCCAACAACTTCCCAGTAATTATGAAAGAAAAAACCATTTAGACCGTCTGGCCTTGGGGCTTTAAAGGCACTAATATTCAGGAAAGCCTCAGGGATCTCAGTATCGGCTAAAGGGGTACCTAGCATTCTAGATTCAAAATCATTAATCTTAGGGCCCCTAATATCTCGGTAAATATCGTTAGTACAAGAATTATCATTATTATCTTGACCAAACAAGGACTGAAAGTAGTTGCTTATGTGATTTACAAGGTCCTCCTGTTTAGTAATCCAAGCTCTAAGATCATTCTTAAGCGTTTCTATATTATTTCTTTTCCTTCTAACCACAGTGGACATATGAAAATATCTAGCGTTTCGGTCTCCTAGCTCCAGCGATTTAATCCTAGACTTAGACTTCTGGAACCAAAGAAGTTGTTCTTGAAGGAGAGTATTGTTGTACTCATTCCTAAGCTCTTTTTCAAGGAGTTGAAGATTATGGGAAGAATGATTAGATAACGCCTCCTAAATTCCTAATAATCTCGACCACAATCTTTTTTTTTTTTAGTTGAAAGATATTCCCAAAGGTGTTCTTGTTCCAAATCAGGACATTATTCCTAAAGTTCGAAATGTTCTGACTAATATCCCGATGATTATTATTAGGATTCCAAGCTTCTTTCACAATAGGAAACAAACCTTCATGGGTAGCCCACGCTACCTCAAATCTCAAAGTTCGAAATGTTCTGACTAATATCCCGATGATTATTATTAGGATTCCAAGCTTCTTTCACAATAGGAAACATACCTTCATGGGTAGCCCACGCTACCTCAAATCTGAAGGGTTTGGTTTTATTTGAGTGAAGTAAACTACTAGTACAGCTCACAAAAATAGGACAGTGATCAGAAGAGATTCTAGAAAAGTTGTACACCTGGTTTTTCGGGAATTTGATGCACCATTCCAAATTCGCCATGGCTCTGTCCAGTCGTTTCTGGGTGTTCACAAGTCCTTTTCTTTCATATGTTCAAGTAAACTTTGGTCCGCAGTAGCCCAGATCAACTAGATTGCATTGATTTATGTTGTCGCGAAAAGTTTTGATACGGGTGCAGTCGAACAAATCTTGACTTCATTTTCTTTCGCTAAGATCCGATATATCATTGAAGTCCCCCCCCCCCCAAGCATCCAAGGGATAGTATTGTTTGCAACAAAACTCTTGAGGTTCTCTCAAAGGGCTTTGCGCTTGGCCGGATTGGGGCTGCTATAGACAGCAGATAGGATCCAGTCTCCCGAGATTGGGCTGGACACCAAGGTATGGACAACTTGAGGATGGGCTTGAATGATAGATATGATGATTCGCCTGGAATTCCAAATCCACCAAATACCCCCTGATCTTCCTTCGGGATCAATAAAATAAGAATCTGTGAAGTCTAAATTGTGAAAGAAATTCCCCAATTGTTCCATCCTCACAATCGGTTTGAATATTGCGATCACTGACGGTTTGACACGTTTAACCATCTCACAAAAATCTCTTCTAAACTTATTGTTGCTGGCACCATTACAACCAAAACAAGAAATCCATAAAAAGAATATAGGGGACATAAAATCAACAGGAACACAAACTTAATCCTGGGGATCAAATGGTTGGTTCTTGCTGTCACCTGTGGTTAATCTTTCAACGCCAAGGTTTTGGTCAACCGGTTTCTTTGCTGAGATCTGGATGCCTTCATCTTCAGCACTTCTTTAGAGTTATCTCCACGTTGGTCTGATCCATTTAGACTCTCTGACCATCCTCTTCTAGCTTCGGGTGATACCGATCTGTGACGTTGTGATGGTGATTGTTGGTGAGCACTTTCTAATTGGGTTCTGTTGGGGTATGTAGTATTCAACTCCATTAAAACCGGTTGATCAATACAGGGAATTTGGATTGGGATTCTATCGGGTGGGCTATTCACGATTGTCGAAGAGTTAGGTGTGGAAGTGGACGGTTGTGCTGTGTGGGGAAGCGGAAGGGATATGTCTATCCCCTTAAGGTTCGATAGAGGAACTTCATCCATTAGATCCATACAATTATTCGACATCCAAAATTTGCCACGTATAGGGGTGCTAGAAGGTTCCAATTGAGCTTCAAGGCTGAAGCATTCTTAGGCTGTAGCCGGTTGGGCCGTGCTATTAAGATTGGTCTATTCTTGTTTGAAGCTTTGGAGTTCACTAGTATTTAACTTGGGCGTAGTTGTGGGCTGATGTGTTTCATTCGGTTCAAGATTAGCTCTGCGCCTTCCCTTTGGGTCCACCACCTTCTGAAGGGCTTGAAAACGATTGGTACTTTGGGCCACATTGTTCGGCCTAACTTTAAACTACCTTCTGGTTCTTCTTTTAGCTAACATCCAGGGCCCAAACTCATTATTTACCGTTGCCTTTTCTATCCGTTGGAGTGGTTTAGCTATCACCCGTCCCTCTTCCACGTGGCTTATGACTTTATGCCGTCGCGTCTCTCTTTGGTTCGTCCTGGTCACATTTTTCGGCATCGTCGCTCTCTTTTCTGGGCATAGCTCCCGGCGATGTCCCACACATCCACATCCAAAGCATATGTTATTCAAGTATTCGTATTCAACCTTATACTCCTTTCCACAAATTAAGAAGGATGGGATTAGAGGTTGGCCAAGATCCATCTCAACGCATATTCGAGCGTACTTACCTCAAACTGAAGTAGCTGTATTGAGGTCAATTTTCAGAGGTTTGCCAAACCTTTTCACAATCTTTAGCAGAACCATCTCATTATAGTATTTAATTGGCAGCTCTGGGAGTCAAATCAAAATTGCAGTTCTAGTTTCCTGAGCTTCAAATGGTTTAAAATTTGGCTCCCACTTCCTTACCGTGAGGTAATGATTCATAATTATCCATGGGCCTCCACTCGCCACAGATTGATAATCTTGTATGTAGTCAAACTTCACGAGGAAGAAGCCTCCATCCAAGTCAATAATCTCAAAGTCCCCTTGAAGATTCCAAATTGCTCGAAGTCTTGTAGATAAAGCACAAAAATCGATCATTTTGGCCAGTAACTTGACAATTAGGGTGCTTTCCCATTTCTTCCCTATCTTCCAGAGAAGGGTTGGTGATAAGGAGATGGTTGGTTTTAGTGAGTTATCACTCATCTCTTCAGTTTGGGGTTCAGTGGTCTTGGAGACTTTGTCTCCTTCCTCATCGGAGGTTGTATCATCCATGTATCTTTCAAATTCTACCTCCCTTCCTTGAGATGCAGATACAATATCTCTTTAGGTTTTTGAGTTTTCAAGGGTAGGGATTCGATATAGTTAGGTGGCAAATCAGTTTGCAGATTTACCTTGTTCAGCTTTGGAGGCGTTGGTGGATTAGGATCCGTCATGTTTGTATCAATCTGTAAGGGATGGCTGATCTCATGTTCTCTTCTCGCAAGATCATCAACTTCGCCAGGTTCTGGTTCCATGTTCGTCACGAATCTAACCCAGAAGCATAGAGCCTTTTTTCTATCAGACGGTCGAAATGAGATATATAAATTTACACCTTTATTTGAAAAATCTCGTTCATTCATTATACCGTGTAAGTACCTCTTCAGTTTGTTTTGTCATTTTTATCGTTAGTTATAACGGTGAAATAGAATTAACAGACGAAATTAGATAGATTGATTTACACGTTTACTCGAAAAATCTTGTTCATCCGATATACCACGTAAATACCATGTCAGCTTGTTTTATCATGTTTATCTCTTATGCTATATAGATGGATATATTTTCACGTCTACTCAGTAAATCTTGTTTATCCTTATACCACGTAAGTACCACGTCAGTTTTTATTTTATCATATTAATCATTTATGCTATATCTCTTTTACTCTGAATGTTATTGTGGTGATAATTACTCTTCTCTTTTACAGAAAAATGAATAATGTTTGTCTTTCATATTATATATATCTTTTACCGTTCTCAACATTATTATCGTGATTATTACTCTTTTTTATAATAGAAAAATGATGTGTTCTACTTTATCTGTAAAGGGTTTAAATTTAGGGTTAAATAGATAGTAACCCCTTGTACAATACACGCTGTGCGATTTGCCCCCTCCACTTTAACTTGAAGCACTAAATTCTCACAATTACGGAAATTGAGCACAACATCCAAACTGGCTGTGTTTACGGAAATTGACCAAACGCCCTTCTACCACTTAATAACACATAAACGGCGGTGGTCGTTAATCGTAAATATATACATATATACACGGAGGGCTGAAAAGATCTAGCCATTTACTGGTTCTGGGTGGGGTTAGGCTCAAAGAATGAGGCTCCAGGGAGAACTGGGATGTCTCAGAGGGTGGTTGCCCCTCCCTGTCAATCTGATGATCCCTTCACTGGTCTCCAACCGATCAATTAGTAGTCGAATGATGTCCAAGTCCTTAATAACTACATAAGTACCCACTTATAGAGCTAATAACCTCCTTCTGGGCCCTCACAGCAGTTTCATAGTTCTTGAAAAGAGAATCAATCCACTTTCCCATTGGACCCAGTGGAACGGAAGATGCTGCAGCAAGAACAGCTGCAACAGGAGGGGCAGCCATTGCTGCAGCCACTACATAACAAATCAACACAGCTGCAAAAGTAGCTACAAAGATGACACTCGAAAGCTTTCGCCAAGCATGAACTGATTTGAGCTTCTTATCACGCTTGCTCTTTCGCATTTGCAACTTTTCAAGCATTAACATCTGCTGCCTGTATACAGACTGGAAAATCTGGAAGAAGTCCTCAGTGAAAGGGTCACCAGCAGCTTTGAAGTTCCTCAGTTCCTCCAGTGTCCTTGTATACCTATTCTCTTTAACCCCATCCCCCTCTTCAAACTGCTAAAGCGCGACCAGGATAAGCAGCTAGCTATCACGAGCCCTCTTAAGGCACTTCTCTAATGCAGCACAGAAATCCAGAGTTTGCAAGTTATTCTCAAAGTACTCTTCCACAAGCTCAAACAATTCTTGATTTTTCCATATGTCTTTCTTGCACTCTAAGATCACCTTAACAGCCTCCTGGTTCATCTCCAAAAGACATTCTGTGACTTCTTTCAATGAGTCAAACGAGAGGGCTCGAACTTCAGAAGGTATTGAAGCTTCAAATCACTTCGACCCACAATTCAGTCGCAAAAAAAGGACCCACATCTGAATCTACGGCCAAATGGATCCGGAAAGACCAAGAAAATTCTTGCGGATAAGGTGTTCGATGAAATGCCCCAACTGTACAAGAATCCAGCTTTTGAGAATAGCTTGGCATTTCAGGATTTTCAGACAAATTATAACAAGCGCATTCTTGAATTGAAGCTTTACTTGTTGTGTTTTGCGGTTTTTTCTGGAGAATGTTATCATAAAGAAAAGTGTCATGGTGTATTGGTGGACAGGGGAGTGTTTTGTATCTCCTAGGGGAGCATTTACGGGAAATTGCCGAAGGGAAGACACCAGGAGAAGGGGCAAAAATGTCATTGTTTTTTAAAAAAATTAGTCAGCACGTTTGTTGACCACGTGATGTTAAAACTGATGTTTCCGTCTAACGTGTCCAATTTCTGTAAAAGTGTGTGTGTGTGTGTGTGTGTGTGGGGGGGGGGGGGGGGGGGGGGGGGGACACCGCCTATAATACAAGGGGTCACTAACTAATTATTCCTTGAATTTAACATAGCATTTTGCTATCATAGTATCTGGTTCATAATTGCTTATGTTGTTATATAGTAACATGACATGCCTTAACATAGTTTACGAAAGTGTGTAGATTTCACATTTATATTTTCTGAAAGAAACCTTAGGAGATGGAAGCTAGATGGGGAAAGATAAATTTGATTGTATCCTTTTTCCACTAGAGTCCGTTTTTAAATTTGGTCCTGCAATTCATGGGCTTGAACCTGACTAATTTTTTTACCTCATACATGATTCTAGAGCCTTGGTGGTAATGTCTCTCCGTTCGCTATTGAACCTACTTATTGTTCTTATAATAGCTTGACCTGCTAAATAGTGCTTATTTGCTCTATGGTTATTATTCGAGTTCAGTTCGATATTCACATGATATTAAACTATCTTTACAGTGGTGGATTTTTGGGTTTGTGTTCAGTTTTGTTGTCAATAGTAGTAACACTAGGGCTTGGGTCAAAAGGGCTCAGTCTTGGTTACGGGATTGTTCTTGGGACTTCAGAGGGTCTTGGGTGGGTGGGTGGGTGGGTGGGTGGGGTGGGGGGGGAGAGGGTCTCGGCTGGGGGGGGGGGGGGTTGGGGTGATTTTCTATTGGGAAAAGTGGTGGGGGGGGGGGGGATTCGGGACCCGGGGGTGGGGTGAAGATCTGCCTATGGGGTATTGTGAGGCAATTTGTTAAGTTTGGGGTGGTCGGGGGGGGGGGGGGGAGGGGGGTTCGGGGTTTTAGTGCTCTTTTCTGCCAGCCTGCGTGTCTACTTTGGTTTGTTGTGGGTGGGTCATGGTTCCTCGCTTGTCTTGCGGTTTGATTCAAATTTGAATGTGATAGTTAAAGGATGAACTTTACGGTGTTGTTGAGCCTGGGATGTGTGATGCGCCTTTTTAAACGGTGCGCTCACGTTTGGGTCGTGTGGTTCCCAATTGTTTTGCCACTGCCATATTGGTACCATCTTGTTTGTTGTTGTTTGTTCTTATTTTGTTTCAGTGATTTTAGATTTCTGAAATTGTAAACTTTGCATGTTACTTTAAGTTGAGTTAAAATGTAAGATATGCTCTACTCTAATTCTGTAATGTGTATAAGTTTATTAGGTTTCTCCTGTTACTGTCGGCCATTGTGGTCCTGTATACCGAGTTACGGGAATATCGTGACCTATAATATTCTTAAGCTCAACAACAGAACAACTGTGTAGCTTTATATTATCAATGCAATTCTCGAATTTATTAAAAAACAAAACAAAATTCCAAAATATTATAACTGTGTGTACACTTCTTTTGTTACTATTGGATCAAGAAAGCGTTCCCGATGAATTTACGTAACGATATTTAATAACAACGAATGGATGAATTTAAAGCGTCCAACGGATTCTAAGACGGGGGATCAACACAACTTGCTCTTCTCATTCTCGGTTGTACCACATCATATTCCTCGATAATAATAAGAGATGGCAATTTGATTTGATCCGTACCAACCACGTCCTGCCATGCATTTTGTTTGGAGCAAATCATTCTCTGACCAGGTCAAGGGTCGAGGGTGGTACAAAAAGAAAAAAATAAGTAAAAATAGACCGGATCCAGGTTTGGATATCAATCCCTTACCCGCCATGATCAGTTCAACTAAGGATAAAGGAATTCGTAATTTTCATTAATGCTCCTGTAAAATGCGCTCTTTCTTATTCCCTTTTTTTCCCCTTCAGGAAATGGATTTGTTTTTATGTGCAAAAATCTGAAAACAGGCTGTGAATAGGATTTGCATTAGGCACTTTGGAACGGGTTGGTATTAACATAGCCAACCCAAATAAGGACCGAATCGTGTCTTCGTCCTTGTAGGGACAGTACAAAGCGAACAAAATTTTAATCTGAAGAAATTCCGAACATCTCATTAGATCTCACTTTCATTACACCGCACATTTCGATCACCATTACACACAAGATTTTCTCAAACATAAGAGGTTGAGATTTGCACAGAACGGGGAAAAGTTACGCAGGAGAAAAGATTGAACAGTAAGTAGAAAAACACTAACTAGGGTGTGGCCCACCCATGCAGTTGGAGATCATCGTTGTACCAGTTTTGATCAGCATATGGGCTCCGTATTCGTTTGGGATCAACATATATGAACATTTGTACCGATTGATTCGACATATAAACATCTTTGACTAGATACAATACCCTACCGCATTCTACCTGTACACCTATATGCCACAAACTCGAACCCAGCAGCCGTCTATTCCAGTAAGTCAGCAGCCCACTCCCGTGTCCCGTCATTCCCGGACATCCTTGTGCGTGTCGGTGGCATTTACTTGGCCTAGAATCAAACACAAAAGCCCGCAATCCGCATTCATAATTGACAATTGAGCTTTAAAAGGTCTCATAATCTTGAGCGACGTGTGCATTTGAAGGAATTCAAAGGCAATTTCTTGCAAGCAGAAGCGATGGGCCGCCCATTCAAGGAACCAGAAAATTTGATATCCCAACCCTCGATGTTCTTGGGAACGCACGCATCAAAGAGAATTCGACCAAGAACAGTATGCGCGCTAATACTTGGAGGGCTTGGCAAATTATGTGATCTCTCTCTTTGCTCCTCTTGCAAAGACGAGTCTCTACCATTTTGGTACTCGGCAGAACTGGGCAGAAAGAAGTGGTCGTTTGGCCCAACTGCAACTCTTCGAAAGCTCAGGTTTGAGTTATCTGCTGCATCCTGGAGGTCACAAATCAGATCAGATATCTCATCATGCATACCTTCCATGCCAGTTCTTTCACCCAGATTCTGGATTTTCTGGTAAAAAACTGAGACTGCCATCTCCAGTAGCTCGACGACAGAAGCTCTGTACTGAATTGGACAATGCTGGTAATGACCTGCACCCGCATTGAATGACATAAGCTTGATTTATATACGCCAAAGAACAAGTTCTCCACGATTATATAAAAGATCATATATTATTACTGATTACCATCCTATCCCCTTTTTTGCAGAACTGACAATTCCACTCCCCCTCCATTTTTGTCGCTAAAAATTTAAGTTATGTTATTAAGAAGTGTCACTAAAAACTATTTGGAGTGGTAAAATCAATTCCATATCTTTATAATAGGAGGAACACATATGCCCAAGTTCTGTCCCCCTGTACACCTGAATAAAAACTGTGCGCACCAAAAAAGTACCTATATCAATGTCCCTCCAATACATAAATTTCAAAAGGGACTCTTCAGAGTTCAGACCCATGGAGATGCTTATTGAGCCGTAAAATATAGGCTCAGCTGCATCAGCCCAAGTCAAGAAGCACAGGCTATACCCTGTCTATTCCTCTCTTTCCACACCCCAAGCCATCCAGTGCAGCACAGACTCAAAGGGATAAGGGCCCAGCCCACTTTGTCCCTCGCTAATATTTTGGATCTAGCAACTTATTGATGCCTCCAGTTGGTATGGTCTGCTCATATGATACAAGGACGACGAATAGTAACAACCCAGGTCCAAAGCCCCACAAAAGGGCAATGCTTCCCTCAAGGGCTAGCGAAGTACGAACCTTTGAGTTCATAAGCAGGGTCTTTATGGCCTAATTTCGAACACTAACAGATGTGATGTGGGGTCCTATTGCATCATGATTCGAGAAAAAGTCAGCATTTGTCTCAGCTCAAAAAAGTGCGGGACATGTTGGGCTTGAAATGGTTATCTCCACAGGCTTAAGCTCAGAAACTCGATCCAAACGCATATTCCTAAGGCGGTCCGGTTTGCTGTGACTACCGAGGGCTGTTGAAGCACGGAAGGTTTTAGGAGCAAAAAGTTGGCGTCGCTGATTTTTCATCTGAGATCTAATCAAGTTCCTTTGGAGCATCGTACACGGGTTCGGCATACATGCCATATAAGTCACCAAGGCTAGTTGACAAACATGCCAAGTCGCCAATAATTTTTAAGGAAAGGAAGGAGTAGGAGGATAGAAATACCTATTTTCAGATTCATTTGACATCATTGACGAACTCCCATTGTCGTCGAAGCATTTAAACATTATTGTCCTAACTCTTTAGAATTTTGATTCTCCCATATGGACGCGTGATAAACCCTAAAACTACCACTCAACATGCTGGCATCAAAGTAGTAACCCAGAGTAAATCCATTTGATTTGCATACAGTCTTACAAGTAAATCATCTACACATAAAGGTCACTGAAGCTTGTGGTGTTCGAGAATTAGGAAACCCTAGGTACACAATCAGAAGAAAGAACTAGTCTCACCCGGGCTTCCAAGGTAGATGCAATAGTCTTTGGACTACATTCATATTTGAGCCCCCCACCCCCTTCCTCTCCTCTTCGCATAGTGCGCCAAATGGCAGTTTGTTCTTCAAGTTTGTAAGCCATAATAATATTTACTTTCCGGAATATCCAATACACCACTTGCTTATATTAGCAGAACCAACCTGCATGAGGAGAGTCGTTCCACTTGACAAGTATAACCTTCCCACCCGCATCTTGTAAACGCTGGGCGAAATTGCATATGATTTGATGTGGAGCATTTTCATCATTCACTGAGCACAAAATAAGAATTGGGGCCCCCAAGCTCTAAAATACATATATCCAACCAAACAAAAAAAGTGAGTTTAGAAACATTTCACCAAGAAGATCACAACTTCCAGAAGTTGAAAGGAAACAGGAAACTTACAACTGAGGAGTAAAGAGTCTTCCAATAATCAGAGCGCTCAGAACTGAACCTAGTGACAAACAGGGCATCCAGACCAGAAATGACCCCTCTTGCAGCAAATGAAATCAGTCTTGCTAAACCGGGCATTTTGAGTACGGTAGGGTGTAGAGCAAATTGGGCACCAAAGTCACCAGTAAAGTCAACTGGGCTTGAATCATAGATTTGACCAGAGATGCACTTCATGATTAATCGACTATCATCCTTCACAATAAACAAAATTGCTTAACAAAAAACAAGAGGATCGCCCAATAGTATCATTCACATACGCCAGTTGTAGAGACTATCAATACATTATGCAACTTCCAAGATACATATCAACTCACTGAATCTTAAGCACACGCGGAGAAGAAAGCATACCAGATTGAGCGGTGCTTCAGATGCCCCTTTGATGATCTGCGTTCAAGTATAGGAAAATTACATGTGGTATAATAGTCGATAAATAAAGAAAGAAAAATAAAGAGTTCCATTCCATTTCGACTAGACATACATCATCCTCAGATATTAGATAAGTCAAACTGGAAACAAAAAAAGCAGAAAACCTCATTAAAGTAGGTATGTTGGGCAAGAAACAATTTAACTGGAGAATCGAAACATTAATCAGTCCGCACCAAACAAACACTAATTTTACCTGGAAAATCTTATACATGCAAGCTTTTGAACCACCAGAAAGGGCTGCAAAAACTAAAGGACATGGCCGACTCTTCAACTCCTACAACACGAAATAGAATGCATGCGAGTCTGTGAATAAGTATTTACGACATAAAAACCAGAAGTGACCAAAATTTTCATTTTAGTGGGTCCTGTTATTTTGAAATTAATACTAGCTCACTTCTGGAGTCGGACTAACTTCACATCAAGTTGGCATATACTGATAAGGTGGGCTGTGTAAGTTCAATCCCTAATTGATTTGACCCATTTTATGAGCCACCACCCACTAATATCAGATGTTCGTTAGAGTTATGCCGAACTCAAACTTAACAACGAATACTTCCTTTTATAGTAATATTTTTTGGGACATCTGTACTATTACTATACAAAGAAGGGATACTTCTGATGAGTCGTTCAATTAACTTATAAGCAAAATTCACGATGAATAAGTTAATACGAAATCAGCAGGATTGGTTTACGTTACTAACCTCAACTAGACTTTTGAGAATAGAAAATGCTAGAGAGGTGGCCTTCTCAGGGAAGATTCTGCACATAAATTTGTTACAAACTCAATAAACTTCTCAAGTTTTATCTGAAACTTCTACTTAAGAATGCAGGGGATCAAGAAAAGAGAAAAAAAGAACGAACCAGACATGAATAACTAGAAGGATACAATTTTAAAGTGATGTTAAGCAGCAGAATATCAAGCACAATCACTGGCCAACCAGGTTTACCACGTAAACTGTCAAATCCTTACCAGTAAGAGTTCCCAGATATATGCGGTGGTCAAATTCTACAAGAAGTTCCAGAAACTTACTCCAACCACTTCAGGATCTAGGAATGATTAGAAGTCAGCCTTAACCTTGCATTTGCAGAGAGGCTATTTACACGTTTCAAGCCCATGACCTCCAGGATGCCGTGTAGCACCCCTACTGCTGCACCAAGGCTTGCCCTCTCCAATACAGCTATAGAATTTGTGCTTCCATCTAAACAATGTGTTTAACGGCCCTTTTCGATACGGCTCTGTGGTAAAACACAGAGAACTTCCCTATGGGAGTTCTACATAGTTGCTCGTACTGAGATAAATAGTTGCTCATTACATATCAAGAAAGGAGAAAAAATGAGGAAGGCTTAAAGGAGGAACACTAAAAAATCCCTCCCCCCGGGGCAACTCACCCCAAGAACTCTGGAGGCCCCCAACCCTTAACAATTCCTTAAGCGCTATTCGGCCTATTCCCAAAAAAAAAACCATCCTAAAATCCGTGAAAAGGGCAATCAAATTTGGCAAAACCTTTTTTGACCTACATGAAACAAATGCTAAGTTAGGGCTTCGACTGGAAGCCTTTATCCCACTTCAGCTGCCTTTTTCACAGATTCAGCTTCCGCATGACTAAGAAAAAAGGCTGAGACTGTGCAAGGGAAAGTCCATCCTCTCAAATGATATCCCATTTCTATCGCTCCGCATATAAATGTGATCCACCATCTCTTTTCAACCCTGTATAAACACACCCCTATCTAACAACTGAGAAGATCCAAAACAGATATCGGCATCACTTGATTGGTATCAAATTAATGATACTAAAGTCTTGTACTGGCATAGCAGTGAAGAAGTAAATGATTAATTTCTCCTCATCCTTCTTGACATCAACATTAATTAAGAACCTTTCACAGCATTTTTGGGTTTTCACAGCATTTTTGGGTCTTCAGTATTCAATAAAACTAAGAGATGCCACCCATAACAACGACAAAGACTGAGAACCTTTGGACTGTCAACAAGTGCCAATCACCTCTAGACAGGAAGCTACTAGTCACTCTTGCAAGGATGGAAGTAAACTACCGAACTCAAACAATTCTCCTGTTGAGTAGGGAATCCTCTCACCAAAGCTCGGCACTCCCTCCTTGACCCTGTGTTCCAAGGAAAGCTATCTCTGGAAGCTGTCACATAATTCGCCACACTAGTGCACAGCTTCCATTCTAAACAAGTCAAGCTGAATACCTCTAATCCTCCCCGCTTGAATCTCCAATCCCAAGTCGTCATAGTATCCAAGCCAAACTTCCTAATACAAATCCATATTCCCCTCCACACAAAGTAACTTCAGTCTGCTTTTACTGTCACCTATTAAGGCTACACCCTACCTAATCTAAATCCCAGGATCCAAACACTCTGCACAAAATCGCAACGCAAAGCGTACTACCTGATACGACGTTTCTTGAGTATTTGGTAGTCAAGAAAACTAAGAGATGCAACCCGTGCCAATGACAACAAGAGATAATCATCAAAGTGGCCAAAGATTACCAAATTACCTATAAGCTGAAGCTACTAATCCCCGCTTGCAACGAAAGGTATTCAAAAAGAGCATCTCATTTCTCTTGTACTTCCTGTCATATAATTGTCCTGTTCAGCATGGAACCCTCTCATGTAAGCACTCTCTCCTGGACCTCGAATTCCAAAGAAAACTACGCAGTCACATAATTTGCCACACTGGTACCATGGTCAACTGCCACTCGTAACAAACTCTTCTCCACATTCTGAATGAAGCCTGAACATCCCAACCCATGTAGAAACTAAAATACCCATAATCCCATCTTCCCAACATAAAATCCATAACCCCACCACAATAATCTACAAAGGGCAGTATCATAGACGATAAAACAAACTCCAATCTGCTTTCACCCTCCCGTATAAAGGCTTTATGTCCCTAAATGTACACTAAACCCTACCCAAAATCTAAGTCTCAAGCTCCACAAAACCCTGTACCAAACAGCAGCATAAAGCATAACACAATCAATTTCCCAAAACCAAAAACTTCAAAAATTTTCATCACATATAAGGTACAATTGCACAAAACAGCAACATATACATGTGTGCGTGTCTGTGTGTTGAATTAGTGAAACGAACTTACGGGTTGAGAAAATCGGCAACGCAAACGAGAGAGTTCCATCCGAGAGACGAGTAAAGATTGACAAGATCGTTCAGCTGGCTGTCTTGAACAGAAACCCAAGAAAATATCGCAACTATTCCTATTGCCTTTCCGGTGGCCGTCTCATCCTTTCGAACCCAGTAAAACCTACCCCCTCCTCCGGGACTCAACATAGCCTAGAATCCTGTAACCCTAAAAGTTGCGTTGGATTGGGGCCGTTTTCGGTAAGAGCCACTCGTGTTTTTTGTTCGTGTGAGAGAAGAAACGAAGTGGATGATGTTCTTGGTGGTGAATCGGCGAGTGGGGGGATCACATATTTGGCAGCGACAGTGGGGCACACGCATATCGGAGGATATCCCGTGAATGCTTAGCCGAGAAATTCTTAAGGTGGGGTCTCCACTGCCGGGTCACGGTCAAGATGGATGATCAGAGTTGTCAACTAAGCAATAGTTGAATTGTGATGGGCTAATTTTGTAACGTTGGTCTCTTAGGTTTTGTCAGTTGTGTCCAAACGGATTGATCCATCCAAAAGGATCCGACATCCCGTTACTTCAGTGAAGGCCTCTCTCATTTCGAAGTTTGTTCGATATCCGCTTATTGGTGAGAATGTGAAAAAAAAATTAATACGTATTTAAATATATTATTGTTATGAAAAAAAAGATTGACATTTTATAATGTAAAGAGACTCATATACAAAGCGTGATGATATCTTGAAGTTCGGTAAGTGACACGAGCCAATTTGAACCTTCTTGCCTCTCTTACCTTTCGAATCCAAAGATGTAAAAGCCCAAACTTTTTAGTTATGCGATCTTAGACCGTTTACTGCAGTTGTTAGCAGATGACCAAATCCATGGCGATTTTGCTTGTGGGGTGCCAACCGCATTGTGGTCGTCGAGCATCATCATTCAACAATATGAACAGCTCAAATTTGGATAGATGATGCACTTCATGGTAGGAAATAACCAACCTGCTTGTTGGATTCTTGATGGTAAAATCCTGTCGATCCGATGACTTTCATATAATTTGGCTTTGCTAACAAAAGAGCAATTTTGTAAGGAGACGAGATGTCAATATTCTACGGCAGTAGATAGATTATAGTGAATCGAGGCTCACACTCTCATCGACCCCAAACCTTACCAAAAAGGCCAATTAATATATTGTTTTCTCTTCTTTTTTGTTCAAGAAATGAAGTTTTCTTGGCTGACATTCAATGACGAGGCCAAAACAAAAGCGAAAAATAATGCTTTGCAGTAAGGGCTTAGTTTAAGTTTTATGTATACATGGCATTCTTGATTAAGACACCTGATATAGAAAGGTTCTACTACTTTCCATACTAATCACGTGAAGAAGTTGTACCTAATTTTTCTCTAGTAAATTTGTCACTAAATACATGTCTGAGAGTGGGGGAACCTAGCTAACTATTATTGCAACTTTACAAACAATATACAATATACTATATGAATGAATGCTCTAAACAAGAAAGTGGCCTGCAGTAGTTTATTTAGGGTAAATGCTAAATTAATGTTCCACCCATACTTCCAACTAAGACAAGCTCATTGCAGCCAGGCGAATTGATCAGGAGTTGAAGCAGCATTCCCCGTTGTTGAAACGCAGAGTTTTCAAGTCTTTCCGGTCCTTAGTGAACCACTCTGAGTTAGCATTGTAGTCAACTTAAATACAGTATTTCTTTTGACAGTTTTTCTCCCCCCACCCCCCCCCCCCCACCCCTTTTTTTTTCTTTCTCCTTTCCCTATATGTTAAGATCCTATATAATTACGAATATTTTTTTTCAGTGGCAGATCCAGAAAGTCTAATCCAGGGGGAGGAGGGGGAGGGAGGCAAAAAATGATGAAAAAAAAAAGTTTACGTCTAGCATAAAAAACTTCGAAAGGTTTAAGTTCATAAAAATAAATTTTATTTAATGGAAGAATTGTATCAGTTATAGTGATTTATTTAACTTGGTAAGGGTAGTCAACAAAATACTATCGTACATTAAAGAAATTTAACTCTTACATGTAAATACTTACTATTAATGTGATAAATAATTATGCGAAGACAATAGTGCATGTATAAGTTAACATACTATAAGAATTTAAACAAAAAAAATTAACCTTGATATATTCGTATTTCTTTGTAATCTGAAGATTTAAAATTTAAATTCAGAAAAATGAAGATCGAGCAAGAAAAAGACAAAGACAAAGAGTATGGCGGTGGGTGGAACAAAAAGTTAAAAATACAACAAAAAAGAACACCGATACATTAATTTTACAATATAGCACATTTTCGTAACTATTTTAAATATACTTTCAAATATTTAACAAAATCCAAAATTTGGGGGGTGGCAGTGCCCCCCCCCAGGCCATGCATTAGCTCCGCCCCCTGGTTTTCGTTGGACGGTAAGGAGAATCCTCGAGTCAGTTTTAACGTCAAATTTCAACCATTCAAATTGAAAGAGTGAGGAAAAAAATGGGTTTGTCAACTTTTGTGGTGTTTAGGCGTAGAGAGAGTTTATGAAGCTACATTAGTTCAATGCCACATTTTACGGTTAACTCACATTTCACAGTTTCATAATATCTTATACGATAACTCAAACCTTAAAATTGTTTTAGGTTGTTTAATTGAACAACCGGAGTATATGATAGAATTGTGTTCCATTCTAGGAAAGATCCTTTTCATTCATTTCCTACTCCTGTGAACAAGAAGGCCGTGATTGAGGAAAGAGTAGGCCAATCTTACTCTCCTTTTTGAGAGCGAAGGAGTGGTGACCATTACTCTCACGCAATACAGAGCAACGGTGGCTCCATACAGAGAACAAAAGATTAAGCGAAGAGTTTATTCTATTTTATGACATTGAGTCATTCGCTCACTCCCGATATGCTCAACCACTCACACTTTTTAAACTTTTGGAGACGAGCTAGGAGTGCATTCACGGGCCGAATTGTCCTTCATATAACTGTATATGATGTTGCAATATAAAGGTCAGGAGTATGTAATGTTGCGTAACACGTGCGCCATGTGTGATTGTGTCTAATTTAGTCAAGTGTTCAAATAATTTGCTATCCATAATGAGTCCGTGCGTGTGTGCGTGTGTTTTTGGACTAACCAAGTGCAAGACTTAGGCCATTACCCACACCAAATTTCAAGTGACAATCTATTAAGGTACCGTTTGAAAAATCTTTCAGTTTTGGTTTTCTGTTTCCAAAAAAATAGAAATAAAAATCAGTTTTATTTTTTTTTTTAATAAAAACAAATAGGTGTTTGATTATCCAGTTTTTGAATTTTTCTTCGGTGGTGGTTTGCGGTGGCGGTGGCGGGGTGTGGCAGTGGCCGGCGGGGTGGCTGGCTGAGTGGTCGTCGGAGGTGGCTACCGCAGGTCGCTGGCTAGCGGGGGGCTGTGTTGGCCAGCAGTCGCTAGCAGCCGTGATTGGCAGCGCTGGGCGGTGGCTGTGGTGGTGGTCTCAAAATGAAATCAAAACTGAAAATCCAAAACTCATAAATGGACTTTTCAAAAATAGCTCTGTTTTAAAACTGATTTTCAAAACTGAAGGGAAAAAAATGTGTGTCTAACGCGTTTATTTTTTCAATTTACAAAACTAAAAAATAAACGTCATCAAACAGAACCTTATATCAAACAGAGCCTTAATTATTCGTGAATCCAAGTCATTAATAATAATACAATAACTAGCCACGCGTTACCAAAGGACCTAAAAGATGTATATTCTTGCACGCCTTTCGTTCATATCATATGGTAAATTTTTTTCACAACTGAGAGTGAACGAAAGCAGCTTGAAAGTTACTCCGGTGGACTGCTTTGACAATCCCTGTCAAGGACGTACGTAAATAAAAGATTAGCACAGAAATCCAGGATCAGCAGCAGGAAGAAAGCGATGTGCACCGTAGTTGGTTACAAGGACGCCTCATAATCAGTTTCGTAAAGAGTGAAAACGGTAAGAAAAGCTGTTTAGATGGAGACCAACCTCCTTCATTAATAAGCAACATTCTTTGTTTAAATAATAATCACCAGATCCAAAGCATGCGGGAGTCAGTGGCTTGGGAGACCAACACTCCATCACAGCACGTGCATTCCCCTCCCACTATGGTGCATCTCTAATTCTACCCCCATCTTATCTCCTTTATCCTAAGTTAATAATCATTTATTTGACCGCTTTTTTTTTCTAAAAACTTGAATCTTATTTTGCGAGTTCACCCGTTACGTGCTCAACCTTTTCAGTTCACTTTTGTCAACGCCCGTTGCCGCCACCTTCCTTATCCGTGCACGGCCCACCTTTCTGGGAAGGAAAAGATAAAATAAGCAAACCATGTATTGTGAGAACACTCCACATTGCTTCAATTTGAGAAGTTGAAATTTTAAGTTCCGTCTACTTATCTTAGGCCATAGAATAACAGGTCTAATTATTTTAGGCCATAGAATAATAGGATGCCTCTTTCGCCGGATATTTTTCTTTCAAGATCCAAATTTTTACCACCACATATAATTAGTTACTAAAGGGTTAGAAATAGATCTCCGCTTGACAAAAAGAGAATGAGCCTTCATTTAATCTTGATCCTTGCGAACCTAAAAGAAGATTTTGCCCGATCTGCGAGGCTTTCCTAAAACCATTACTAACTAGAAACCCCATGGTATGTGTTCTTTTCATCTTGTTTCTATGCCCCTCTTCCTTACTATGCCCTTTCCATTGTTCTTCATCTTGTAAAAGATATCAACAGAGTGGTAAATTAAAAGGAAAAAAGGTTGGGTTGATAAACTTTTGCAGCACCTTGCTTTTGTTGCATGCATAAAGTGAGCTTCCATCAATTTACACCATTGTTCTTTTACAGAAATCACTCACTATTCTTCTCCAGTTTCTAAGAGCATGGGACAAAATTCAGGATGTGCCATTTCAATTAATGAGCATGACCCACTAATCACATACCCACAGACCACTCCAAGAATCTCTCATTTTCAGAAATTGAATTATGATGAGACCTCGAAATGGCATCATTGCAAATAAAAGGAATATCTGCAAAAATTGGCTTGAAATTTCATGAAACCTGACAAAACCTGGAAAAAGAGCCAAAATAGGCCCAAACAAAACACCCTTTTCATATTCAACATAAATAAACAATATTAGTAAAAGCCTCCAAGAATTACTCACTGTCACTGTATCACCACTGCCATTGCAGTGCAGTGCAGTGCAGTGCAGTGCAGGCCAGACAGAGAGATGAGAGAGAGAGAGAGCAGACACACACTTAATGTGCAAACTTGGGACATTCATACTGAAAGGATGTTGCAAAAGAAGCTTCTTCTTCTTCATAGATTAGGAATTTCTGTCAAATTACCATACCCGAGACACCCTACCCCCCACCCCCTCACCCATACCCCAAGAAAAGTAAACAAAGAAGATGCTTCTTCCCGTGTAATGATTGTCCACCTTTACCTCTGCGCCTTTCTTCTTCATCATGGCTTTAATCGAACCCACTGGTATCTGCCCTCCAATGGCACGTCCTTCGCTACGTCGTAGTTGTACCTGATGATCAGAACCAACCAACAAATCATTAGCTTATTTCTCAGTCATGATGGTGGATGGGGGTGGGGGGGTCTACTGCTTATGATCATGCCCACAGGGCACACACTTACTTGTCTGCGAATCGCTTTTGCTCGTACTTTTCGGCTGCGGAGAAAAAGTCTTCGATCTCCGTTGTTGAAGGCATCTTTGATCCCGACGGCTTTTGACGTGGACTTGCCGGTAACGCTTTCTTCTTCTTCGTGGTCGTCGTCGTCAACGAAGATTCCATTATTCGGTCTGTTTCGCTCCCGCCAATCTCGCTTGACGGTGTCGTCTCTCTACTGCAACCGTAAAATATGTCAAATATGGTACTAATTAGAGAGTAGCTAGACACCTATATAAACACAAACACGCAAACTGTGTGGATTGTAAGAAGATCGAACGGCAGATCTATAAACAGACACCACCGCGAATCGTTTACTACAGTTATGAAACGAAACGTTAGAAAATTAGTACGAGTGTTAAATTTTTTAAACCTGAAACCGCCATTGATGAGAGTTTCGGAACCTTCAGCCTGCAACATATTTGAACAATCAAACCTAGGTTTTAAAATAAGCAATTAGAGTTGAAGAACGAAATATTAAGACAGACAAATCGAGCGAAATTGAGTTTTTCACCTTCAGATTTAACGATCTCAAGCTAGACACGTTGCTTGAGCGGAAAGATGACGCGACCTGGTCGGAAGCCCCCGTTCCCAACGGCGATCCTGAATTATGCGGCGAATTCACGATACAATGCTCTTTTACAAGCTGAAAGTCCGACGAAGGCGGCTGTAGCGGTTGCTCTTCAGAATCTAGCTTTCTCTTTTTTGTGGTAGCCGAGTTCTTCGTGACCTCCGTAGCTTTCTTGCTCACACCGACCTCCATAACTGAACTCTCTCTCTCTACAAACACACACTTCTATGCATGCGCATGTAGACGCTCTGTGTGTGTGTGTGAAATCTGAAGTCTGATCAAATCAGGCTCGAGAGAGCTCCGTTTCTCTCTCTTAAATTGGTTGAAGAGAGAGAGGGGGGGGGAGGGATGGGATCGGACGGTGGAGATTTAATTAGGCGGTTAAACATGTGGTCCTGACACCGTTAACGGGTGACAGTAACGTCGTCACGTGGGGGGCCTGTGGAATGCGGATGCCGTTTAGCGAAGATCTTGGCCCCGTGGTGAGGATTTCTCCCACGGAATAATTTACCGATTTTGTGGCTAATGGGTGGTCGCCACGTCGTGGGGTGCACGCTACTTGCGCGACCGGGTGTAGCCGGTGAGGAGACCGGGAATCCAATAATGACTGCGCTCGGCATGGGTAACGGCGGGCAGAGGGTTAGTTGGGGTGAGTTACAACGGTATAACAGAAATTACAGTGTGACCACCGGCTCACCTGGCGTACATGACTTCACCATTCGTATTTTGTACGTACATCCCATTTATTTGTACATACATTTTTGTGTCCATTGAAATAATTATATGGAACCTTATCATGTCTTTGGATTTTTATTTTTTTCAACCATATTTAGTAGTTTAGGCCTATTATCACTTGACGGGCTCATTCATGAAAATTTTATTAGTGATTTCATTTTTTGAGAAAGACATTTATGAAGAAGAGACAATATTTTTGTTTTATCGTCTGTATTAATTATTTTTGCATCTCGAGCAACTGATGATATTCGGTAGAAATGGATAGAACTTGTACATGATGCTGTCAGGTTTATGTTTGGCTCCTCTATGGTATTTTGTCTCCTGTTATTTTGGATGGTCGCAAGGGACTTTAGTTTATGTTTGTTACGTTCCATAAGGATTTGTAATGAGAGTTTGTCTGTATCATTGTTATTAGTTTTCTTTGTCTGGATTATAGTTTTCCTTTGAATCATGGTATATAACCAAAAAGAGAGAGAGAGAGAGACATTTCTATTACTAGAATTTTGCTAGCTAATTTAGCAAAATTGTATATATTACGGTAGACTTTGCGTTTGAGTTTCGACCACCTTACGGACTAAAAAAAACCTTAATTATTCAATAGTTCACTGAGTCATATAATATTATATGATAGCTCCTTAGGCTATTGGACATGATACATTATTTCATGGATTTGATTGATTATAATGTCGTGTGGACATGACATTAACGTTGATGGTTAATGTGATATTTGAAAGTAACCCGAATGGTGTAGGCATTAGACAACATGTCATCGTGACATTTTTCAAGAGAAAATCAATAGACACCTAGCTTGTTAGACAAGCGAAGTAGGGTCAACTTTGCCCTAAACTCCATAAGTTGTGCAAGCCTCCTTGGCCATTGGATCAATATGTGCAGTTCTATTCTCGTTGGAAGGTATATGAGATGTACTATTCATGATGTAATTTAGCTCTTGTCAACTCCTAATTATTAATTGAAAGACGGTGTGTTTTTGGTTTTACTTTTCATTTTTTCTTCTCCAAATTCGTCCAATATTTTCACGAATTCAGAGTCTCAGGATCCAAGTAACTCTATCAAAGCGTGGCTTGTAAAGTTTTTTCCAAACGGATCCTCCCCGCATGAGGCTGAGACTGTGACATTACTCGCGAGGCCCTCATATGGTCAACACCCATACACCCTTGTGAAGACGTTGCACAAGCCACGCGTACAATGAGCAGTTTATCGTATGAGGAAATAAACATAGTTAAGGGTATCACCCTTCCCAAATTTCTATCCAAAATTATGACATGAACATGATGTGGGTGAGTCAAGTATGATAGAAACAAAAGGATGTCCCTTAAATGCATGAACCAGAGAGTGCCGCTCTGTTGAAACCATTTGTGATAACCGGCACTACGTACTCTGGTATTTAATCCTTCATGGCAGAACTGCCTATTGGTTACGAGGCTTTCTTCACTCAGAAAGTAGTTATCATCAATTACTGAGGAAATTTGCCTTCGAACAGCGGAAGATCGGATCCACAATGGCATACATATATATACACGAGTGAATCAGAGATGTAGATTGTTTCAGTCGTAAACAAAATGAGGGGCACAACTTACAACTTCTTACAAGCTTTACTCTGCAAGCCATGGCGGATAATGGCGGTAGGTGGAATATGATACACTCAACAAACGTATTTACACCGTTACTTATGATGGTGTAAACCCGTTCTTGGTTGTGTACAGAGGACCATTGAAATTCAGACCAGAGCGGGGGCTGCGTAGCTATTAGGTTAACGTTCGGAGTAAAGGGTTGTACAGGTGAACAACTTGCCAAAGTCCTTGGCCTCAATTAAATCATGGGTATGGGTAGTTTCGTTGTTGAAAATTAGGAGATGCAAGTGAAGTGGCCGACTCTTGTGAGGCTCTTTTGGACTATAACAGTTGACGTGCATCACAGATATTAATTTCTGTAAATATTAAAAAAAACACTAATCTATCTATGACAAAAATATGCATCTCATTCGGTAATAAACGAATAAATTAAGTTGTGTTTGACACACGGGATGAGATAGGTTAAAGGAGGATTTTTTTTTCAGTCGGACAGAGCAGGATATAAAGATTACATCCTATAGATGTGTTTGGGACGGACATTGGATTACAATCGGATAACTCTACTGTTCAACCAAATCATCCCCTCAACCCCCACAACCACCACAATTCTAAAAACAACTACCAACTTCAACATCTCCATTGTTCAATAAAAGATTTGTGACGGGGGCAGCTCCATAAAGTAACCAAGCTCTCTTTGTTACTTTGGATCTGCTGGTGGTTCGAAGAGGCAGTGAGAACGAGACTCTGCGGTGCGAGAGGCGGTGAAGGCCGAGATCGTGTGGTGCGCAGGTCCCCTGCCAAATCCAACGGTGCATTTGATATCGACAATGAGGCAGATCCTGCAACGGAGTGGCACCACCAATCACCTAGCTCCACCCTCAATTAAAGTCCCCCCCCCCCCCCCCCCCCCCCCGCAATTGTACAGAATTATCTCACTCCAGAGGGATAAAACCAATTTGTTCGACATATTATCCACCCCTTAACATGCATGGCCAAACGCCGAATAGGTTTATTGTCCGGAATTTTTATTTTTATCTGTCGCGTCAAACGCAGCCTTAAGTGAGATTTTGTCCTCAATGTAATCCATTGCTTCCTGTGTGGTGAGAGAACGCAGTTGAGGTGCACGAGGACCACAGTGGTCCAATATTCTAAGGGGCAGCAGTACACTATTTAGTTCTTTTTAATTTTTCCTTTGTTACAAGCTCCGGAGGTCCTTTACTCTGAATTTTCTATCAATTCTTCCTTTTTTGGATGGACTAGATTTGCAGGAATTACCTACCATGGAAAATGTAGCTTAGAATTGAAGGAAAAATGCCCCAGTTCCATTATGACCTCCAAGACCGAACGAAATTGCGATAGCCTCGAACATCATGTCGGACTAGCAAGTTGTTACGTGTAATTTTTTGGAGCTGCTTCCCTTCAAATTCTGAGTCATGCAAATAATGCAACGTAACTCGTAGCAACAAAAGCGTTCATTTGCAAAATGATGGGTTTTTGGATATGATGTGGGCGTAAAATGGTGGGCATCAACCCCCCTAAAGACGAGGGCACTGCCTGTTTGTCCATGGGGGGAAGATGTATATATGGTTCGTTTGTGTCACCAGCAAGGAGCCAAAAAACCAAAAACTCTAGTGTTGTGTTGATGCTACTTCTCATTAATGTCTGGATCTTGTTTTTGTCATGTGGAAGGTCAACTTTCTCTTCCTCTTCTTTTTAACGCTTCAGAGGGAACAAAATATTAGAATCTCAACCTGTGCAGTGTTCCTTGGGTGGGTCCTCCTGCACCAAGATCTGGACAAGTGGACATCGTTTTTTAATATAGATTATTATTTTTATTTATTTTGAAAAAAACATAAATATTTGTAAAGATAAGGGTGTAGCGTAACAGGCCAAATAGAACGTGAAGGAAAAGACTATATAACTTAGGTGTTAAAACGTCCACCAAACAGACAAAAACCCCTAACACGAGATGCAAAAACAGCTAATGAGGATGAGAACGTAATACTGCCGAACATCACCACGAATATAGATTGTTTGCCGCAATTTGTCGGGGTACAAGAATTAGTTACGTTCTTATATATCTCAAACTCTTACCGTCCTTTATTTATTAAGGATACAAGCAAACCGAGTTTTTCGTAAACAGTTTTTGGTTTGCTTACTAAAAAACCTCGTCCGTGATCACTTATTAAATAAGCGAACCGAACTTGAAAAAAATATGTTGAGCTCGTTTAATAAACGAGCCGAACATGAATAATCAAAATTGTTCACGAACAAGCTTGCAAACAGCTCGTTCATTATAGACCTAACTATTTCATGAGTTCCACTATTGAGCACAATTATTATGTAAGCGCAATCCAGATGGCCCAAACCTAAACCTAAAATTAAACATCAATTTTTAGGCTTTTTTTCATTCATAAAAGAAAAATTACGGCTTTCGACTCGTAAACTAGATAAACTTCATGACTTTTTTTTTTTCCTTTTTTGGGGATTCCGTTTTAAGAGCTAAGCCAAGCTTGGCTCCCGTCCACATAAATTTCACTAACACGAGTTTGAACATGGATTTGGAACTCGTCACAAATGCCATCCGAGCTTAAACACCGTAAGAAAAACAAACACGAGCTTGAGTTGAATACTCGTTCATTTGCAACCCCGCCTTTATGCAGCAAAAAGGTAGAAACAAAAGATAAAAAAACTAAGAACTCTTCGGCTTCGTTTGACAAAAAAAAATTTTTGGTTTTCAGTTTAAAGAGCAGTTTTTTAAAGAGCAACTTAATTTATTTTTTTTATAAAAACAAGTGGGCGTTTGATAACCCCTTTTTTTTTTTGGTGTTTGGTAACCCTTTTTATTTTGACTTTTTTTTTTGGTGGTTTGCGGTGGCGGTGGTGGGGCGTAACGGTGGTGGTGGTGGTGGTGGTGGCCGACGGCCGGAGGTGGCTGCTGGCAGTCACCGGCGGTGGTGGGGCGTAGCGGTGGTGGTGGTGGTGGCCGACGGCCGGAGGTGGTTGCCGGCAGTCACCGGCGGTGGTGGCCGGCGGCCGGAGGTAGCTGCCGGCCGTCTCCGGCGGTGGTCGCCGGTGGCCGGAGGTGGCTGCCGGCAGTCTCCGGCGGTGGTCGCCGGCGGCCGGAGATGGCTGCCGCAGTCTCCGGCGGTGGTCGCCGGCGGCCGGAGATGGCTGCCGACAGTCTCCGGCGGTGGCGGCCGGAGGTGGCTGTCGGTGGTCGCCGGCGGCCGGAGGTGGTTGTCGGCAGTCTCTGGCGGTGGTCGCCGGCGACCGGCAGTCTCCGGCGGTGGTCGCCTGAGGTGGTTGCCGACGGTGGGAGGATGGTGGTGGTGGTCGGAAAAAAAAACCAAAAGTGAAAAAAAAAAACCAGTTTTTGGAGTTTTTTTTTACTCTGCAGTTTAAAAACTTGTTTTTTAAATTGAAAAAAAAATGGTTACCAAACGTTCCTTTTTTTTTCAGTTTTTAAAACTGAAAAAAAAGAGTGTCAAACGGAACCTTAGTTTTACTTTCGTTTTTTTCTCTACACTCGCACTTTTATTTGGAAGTGTGTCCAAACTCCCGCTTCAGCGCACAACGTTTGCATGAACAAATCAACAAGTGTTTGACAATAATCCTGGGGTCAAACTCACTATCCCTCAAAGATATCACGAAAGAGCTTGAAATATAATCATTAAGGTTTGGATTTATACTGTTAAGGAGCTTAAGATAAAAATAAAATTCAAGGATTTGAAGCTGTTTAAGGTTTTGTACAGAATGATTACACATAGATTACCTTAAAGGTACATCTCATGTAGCAGCAGATGTGGCAAACAACTCTCCCAAACCACAGGAGCCAATTCGTTCAGTTACACAAAGGTCTACAAGGCGAAAGAAAAAAACATCTCTAAAATTTATAATAGCAAACAGTTGCCACCCCAAAGCGACACCTAATTGCATGCAGCAAACTGCTGCTCTGCCCTGCCATATGAATTGCCACTACTTCATCTGTTGGTTACCGAAGAAAATGTTAAAGAATGTTGAGCTTCTCATTGTAAAAAAAACTGGTATACACTATTTTGCCTTTTGCTTCGTACGGGTTTAGAGAGCTTTTTTCACTTCGAAGAAGTTGCAGCGTTCCTTATTTGCAGCATCAACATCGTCTGGAGATGCCACAGCAACCACAACCCCTTCCTCCTTGACTGCATCAATTGCGCCCGCAAATTCTTTGAAGTCTTGCAACCTTTGGAAGAGCAGGAAGAATTTCCCAATTAGGTTCAAGCAATTTGTTTGGAGGGAAGAAACAGACAAAGACCATTTCATAAATTATAGAATGGTTTCAAGAATTGATAAACATTTACATTTTCAATTACGATCATCTCGCAAGCAAAAATATGTACATGTTATAGTTTACTATCTGTGGAAAATTGATACAGGCCCCAAAATCAGAATGAAGATACTGAGAACAAGCTGCAACTCTGAGCATGGTATATGGCTTGTTAGACACTCGTGAGTTTGTTTCTCCCTAATGTTTTCTGTTCTGTCATGGGATATGCTAAAATGGTTACACCCTTGCGTGCTTTGCCAGGAAGAGTCAATGCAAGTCACTACCCATTTTAGTGTTACCCCATAAGCGTAGCACAATTTGGACGACACAACCAAAAAGTTACCTTGTTGATAATATCTCTTCCCGCCTCCTTTGTCTTTCTTCTTCTGTGACTCCCAATAAGTAGCGCATCAAACTGAAGAACCAACAAATGTTTACCAGTCAGTCAACCATCAAACTCATAAAGGAAATGTATGTTTCCAAACATTAATATGCTTTTCCACACCCTCATTTGTCGCTAATTTTTTTTTTTGTTCCATCATTAATGCATTATTATTAGCAACAAAATGAGGATGTAGAATAGCATATAAGGTATGGAAATAGACGCTCCCTTTCGTAAAAGAATCTCTGGTAATAGCAGGACCAAATAAGTTATGCACTAAAAAGACAAGGGTAAGGCTGCGTAGATCAACTCTTGTGGGAGCCTCGTGCACTGGTGGCACCCCCCTGAGGTTTCGCATGATAAAAGTGACATCACCATCAAATTTTACATACTCCAGTTGTAACCTCGACTTTACTTTCGTGATCTTTTCATCAAATAAATATTTGGAAGTCCAACTCCGGAGTTTCCGATGTACTGAAGTGGGCATCTTCCTTGCATGATAGAGATGCAGACATTGCAAACTCGAGGTCCATAATTAGTATGGATAACAAAAGAGGTAGGCTGCTGGCAAACCTCCTTTTCTTTAATGCCTATCCCTAATCAGTCTTAAATTGCGTCCTTTTTAATTAACTCATAATACATGAGATTCATGCTAGTTCTGAAATGGAGGAACCATATGAAAAATTAAGAGCAACCAAGAAATCCTTTTTTATTCTAAATAATCTTTCTTTTACTGGTTCATAGCTTCTTGATGGGGACGCAAATTGCTCTGATAAAATGTTCGACTATCTGCACGATGAAAATTTCCACTATATAGGAGGAACATATACGTATGGATATATCTATAGATACAAATACAGCATGTGCCTCTCTGGGGTGGGTGTGGGGGCGGGGGTGTTTTTGTGTGTGTGTGTGTGTGTGTGTGTGTGTGTGTGAGAGAGAGAGAGAGAGAGTACAAACCTGCTATATCCTTTGGCATCAGGTAGCTGGTATGAATCTACATCTCCAATGGTCCCAATAATTGCTTTTGTAAGAGCATCGTCACTCATTTCAAGTTCGCGTAAAAAATCACCAGTTCCATCATATATGTCAAGTGTCTTCAGCAAATTGGGGTCCCGATAAGAAAGATAAGAAAATACTCCTGCATAAGAACATAAAAAATTGGCAAAACGTAAGATTGATGCGCTCATTTAATTGCACACCCTGACGTTTGAAACAACCTCCCCAAAAGATTGGGTGAGGCTGTATGCATCTCAGTCTCCCTAAAACCTGCACTAGATCGCTTTATGACCTAGAATTAGCAAGTAAGACTGTAGAAATGACAACCTAAGATTGTACCTGAGTGTGTGTCAAAATCACAGAAGCCTCCATAAGCCCCACCACTGACTCGTACACGATCCCACAACCATGTATTGCTAATGTATTTAGATATAACATATGCGCTCCCGTTAAGCTGATAACCAGTTTCGTAGATATTAGACGCTTTTCCAACATAGTTAACCTGCAAACACAATCATTTGACTATTTAGCATAAAGACATAATATTCAACAAAAGATAAGTTGCATCAAGATAAATGATCGAATTTACTAGGCATCAAAATAACATTAACTAACACTAGTTCAGCGATATATTAATGACCTGAGTAGGTATTATTATAGCTTCACTCGTCGAAGGAAGCCGAGCATTCCAAGAAGAAGCTTTGACCGCAGAAGTGCTCGGTAGCAAATCAAGAAATTTGCTAACATATCTCTCCGAATTTGTAAGATTTTTACCATCAGCAGTCAGATTTACTAGGCAACCCTGTCTAGAAATCAAGGATTTGCGGATCTCCTCAAGTGATGAGGATATCTCACCCCAATTTTGATCAACCTTCTCTTCAAGAGCTCGTAAGAAGTCCAGGTAACTGCAAGTACACCACAAAATTAAATTGCATGAGTCCCTTCAGCTTGCAAGTGACTTCATTTTAATCCATGCAGCTACAGGTCATCAATGCCAAAACAGAATAAAAGGAGCTCATGCATGTTTATAATACTTCGATTCGATTTGCTAGAAATTACAACATTTAGACAGCAAATGACAAAGGTTGTAAGTCCATCAGACGCGTCAACTAAGTTGAAACGAAGTCCAGATAATCCAACCTTACACCACCCATTTGTTCAGATATCCACCCTGCAACATTTAGCTTCGCATCCATCCTTGCAGCTGCGATGCCGTGACCCCTGCCTCTTAATCGGTTCTGGAAATCAAAACATATGAAATTAAATGATTGATATAAAGTCTCACTTTTGTCAGAGGACCCAATAAATACCTCCATTCCAGCTTTGCTTTGAGAAACAAACTGCTTAAAACGCTTTTGGTCTGTAAACTGAACCTCTTGAAGAATGCAGTTCACCTGCACGTGGACGATGAGAATAAGTTCACAAGTCAAAACTGTTGCCCACAAGTGCACAAAACACAATTCTCACAAGATGTTAAGAAGACTTTATAACTCTGAAGAAAGCAATGAGAACAACAACTTTAAATTTATGTATGTTTCTCTCTTATTCTTCTTTAGATAAATAATTTTATACTCCCAAGTGCGGCTGCTGGAAAGTCTAACCTAGAGAAATTGTGAAGCCATGAGAATTATGATCAACGATATTTGCACCAAAAAGGCTGACCAAAGTAAGCCTCAACCTGCTTCCTTATGCGTAGATTGATCTAAAGTTGCAAATAAGCACACATTCTGCAATGTCTAAAATCATTAAGAAAACAAGCACATATATATAAACGCAGCATGACATACATGTAAAGGGGGACTTTTTATGTTTCTTGCATGAATGTGTGAATATGCAGGAGTCTCATCTAATCAAGTTGGAGTTGCTTTTTATATTATTTCATGTAGCTGTAGGTTAATCTGCTCCCCAAATTGGTGTGAATAATTATCAACTTTCAGGAGGTGGATACAAAGAAAATTAGCTATAATAGTGAGCTATCATCTATGAAGCACGGGTGCTTCAAAAGGGAAGGAGTATCGGGGTCGGGTGCGCATCAGACACGGGTGCGCCTCGGGTGCGCACCAGTTAATTTCCATTTATTTTTTCATTTACAGAAATTCGGGTGCGGCTCGGATACGGTTCGGGTGCGGATCCGACACTTTGGGGGTTGAAAACATAATATCCAGAAGATAATTTCGGGAGTTGATACACAAAACTTAATTTTTTTGGGGGTGAAAACATAAAATCAACGATACTTACCAAATTAGGGCACACAAGTCTCGTCTGATAGAGAGAAAGAGAGATCGCAGCAGCCGCGACATCCCTCGACACACCGGCAACCTCCCTCGACACCGGCGATCTCCCACAACACCCACAACACCACCGAACAGCCACGACCACCGAAAACCTCCCTCGACCTCCGGGGTCCCCGGTGACCACTCGCAACCACCCTACTCACCTCCGGCAGCTTTGCTTCGAAGGTATGTCTAATGTCTCCGACTTCCTCTCTATCTTCCTATGTCTTCAATATTTTTTTGTTCTTGGTTTCTGCTGAGACTTGAACAATGTGGAATGTGGAATTTTTTGTGTAATTATAGTCTCACTTCTCAAATCAATTTTTTTTTATTTTATTTTGCTGTGACAGTGTATTTTTTTACTTGGACCATTGTGACTGTTTTTTTTTTTTGTGTTTAAGGTTTGATGGTATTGAACTACCGTTGAATGGTATTGTATTTGATTTAGAAATTAAATGCTAGTTGTACATAGTAAATTATTTATATATCATATATATAATATATATATAATATTTGCCGTATCCCCACCGCACCGGTATCCTAAAATTTTCAAAAATGTCGTATCCGTGTATCTGCACCCGTGTCGTATCCGCACCCGTACCCGTGCTTCTTAGGCTATCATTCTGATCTAGGGATGGCAATTTGACCCGCACCCGGCAGATATCCGCCCAACCCCGGTCCGTTAGGAGCGGATTTTTTTGACTTTGACCCGGTTACGGGGCGGGTACGATATTTAATTTTTTTAGCCAGTGGCGGGTACGGGTCGGGTTTGGTATTTAGTTTAAACCGCCCCGTATCCGACCCGCACCCGCCCCATGTATAATTATATCCCAAAATCTAATCATAGCCGTCCATCTCGCTAATATATATAGCATCACAAAAAACCCTACTGCCAGCCTCCCATTCTTTCTGTTCTCTCTTCTGCGGCGCTTTAGCCGTTCACCTCTTCTCTCAGTCTCCCACCGCTCATCATCCCCTCCACAAACGTCCTCATCACTCGCCACCGTCCACCGTGATGCCTTCACTGGCACCTTTACTCATGGAGGGCTTTAATCGCCATGGCCGTGACTGTGAATCGATGAATTGCCGGATCTGATGTACCGGCACCAAAAATAAAGTCAAGACAATGGGGCTGACTTCCTGGTCTGAGATTTTTAACTTTGATTAGTCTAGATGGGTTTGCAGATCTGATAGATATGTAGAATTTGATAAATTTCTTTTGTTTTAAGTTTTCTTGGATTTATATTTTTCACTGTGAAGTTTCTGATGTGCTCTGGTCAACCCAGACACTTAAACTGAAGTTTCTGATGTAGCTGGAGTTTTGGCTACATTCCACACTCAATTCTTGGCCATTGTTTCTATCTGGTCTTTGGCAGTCTTTGGCAGTTTGACAATAGATTCCAATTGTTATAACTTGTATTTTCGTCCTTCATCTTTAACTAGAATCTGGTAAACTTTGTATTCTTATGGGTCAATCTTGCTTGCTCCCCATGTTCCTATGTAGCCCAACATATCATTGGCAGAGCATTTCAGAAAGTTCACTCTAGATTTTCTTCTGCTTCTGGTTCTTTTTTAAGACTTGTGCTGAACTAACACAATCCTGTTTTTGCTGGTTTACATCCCAAGCCATGTAAGAGAAAATATTGCCACTATTTGAACCTGTCATAACTATGAAAAGATGATATTTGCGATGGTAGAAACTGCATATTGATAGAGAAGAATCTCATGCTCACACTTGAGATAAATTTCAAAACTTTGGAGGTCGGGGTGGATCGAGGCAGGGGCGGATTTTCTAATAATCCATCGGATCGGGGATGGTATTCCCATCCCTTGACCCGATGGCGGGGCGGAGCGGGGCGGTGTATAATGATTACCGGGGCGGGTGCAGATTTCATAAAATCCGCATCCGACCCGCCCCATTGCCATCCCTTTTCTGATCTAGGTACTTTGGTCAAGCAATGTTCATGTCTATCATGACTGGTCTTTACTAGGCCTAAAATGGACTGCCCAGTCAACATGTCATAATTTCATGGTGGCAACTAAGAAATAGATTTACCCCCATTCGCAACGGGTGCATTTTACAAACTCATTCCTAATATACTTCTTGCCGTATTGGAGATGCAATTTACTGACCAGAGCAGAAGGAAACTAATCAACATTTTCCTACATCTAACTTCCAACAGTAATACATGAGATGCTTCAAAAAGGAGAGCCCAAAAGGTTCACACTGGCCTAATTGCTGGGTATGAAATTCGAAATCTGCACTGCATGCAAACAATGCGAGCAAATACATGAGTTTTAGGTGATCTCCAGTAGGACAATCTAGACCTTCACCAGAGTATAATATAACTTTCCGATAGAAGTCCAGTTGAACAGATCAGTAAATAACACAGGGATTATAATTTTCACGTGCTCAGAGCATACAACATAAAACTTTTAATTAATCAAAAGTAGAAAGAAAAAGAAAATACCAGATTAAACAGATCTTCAGTGCGTCCAGACATGGCTTTGCCTCGAACAATTACATGGCTGCAGGGATCCTGCTTGCCTCGCACAGATGATGTGAAAGGATATACTGATATTCCACCCGTCTTCCTTCCAATCAGCTGGTTCAACTGTACAAAATCCAGGTCTTTTGTGCCCATCTCCAGCAGCGATTGACTGGTTATGAAGTGAGTGAAAGTTTAGATTTTTACAAGAGATTTCATTTCCACGTCTAGTTGCACTTTACTCCTTTTGCCCCTTTCTTATGACAATAATCTCCTATCAAATTGTATGCTTACTGGTCACACTCATGGTTCTAGTCACAGCCGACTAATTGCAAGTAAGTATGTTACGGACAATGTCTTACATTATAGGGTAATGGCAACACAAATCAGGTCAGGTCCATGGATAATCTAAGAGATTGCAGAATAAAGGCTTTGTATCAACATACAAGTATGGAATAAGCTGTAATTCCCACAGCAAAAATTGCAGAATAGGACAATCATCTAGCAAGTCAAAACGACTAACACTACTACATGGACATCCTTCCTCCAACTTTTGCAAAACCATCAAGTCTTCATGACTTGCTTCTGCTCATGTTATCCACCTCAGAATTCCATGTTGAGAATATCATTCAATACATAAGCCGTGTGGGGCTCTCCACCATCGCGAATTGGTTTTGCTTTGGATGCTTTCACTTCTCGCTTGCACATATGGTCGCCCCTTCATAATAGTGCAATGCGCTCCATTTTATTTGTGCACTTGGTGTTGGTGCATGTGAGGATAAGTGCTAAGCATGATATACATTTTTGTGCCCATTCTCTTTCAGCTTAAGCTTTTAGAGCAACTGCCAATTTAACAAAAAATTCTCATTTTGACTAACAGTCATGTTTTACATCTTAAGGTCACGTTAAAGAAGATTGGGTATGTAAAACACTGCAAGAAGCACAGGGTGTGCTAATTAAAGTGCCATATATCTACGATATACCGTGGTCATTGGCCTCGAAATGATATGCACGGATAGAAGAATTTTTAACATCAAGCTCACCTAGCAAAACAAAGATTATATAAACCATAATCAAGCACAATGTTAGTCATGGATCTCTCTCTCCCTCTTGATCTATGTCATATTCTTTTTTCTTTTTCCTCTTGTGAGAATTATAATGGTATGGTAGTTAAAAAGTCGTGGCAGAATTTTGTGAAAACTTGGATAGTGACCAATATCCACTAAAGGCAGCATCTCACCAGAAAAGTGGTACCAGCGGAAGAAGCTCTTGCTTCAATGAACTTAAGTCAAATACAACTTCACTGTATAGGACATCATTAGTGAAAAGGTCATGCTGCAAAACTTTCACCCCGTTGATTTCACCGATCTACAATCACCGAAGAAAAGGACAATAAGGTCTTCCTATCCGAGAAGGAAACACAAAGACACCCAAAACTAAGTTCATGGAAGTATAATAACCTCTGAGGGAACATGTATAGGTTTTTTGGGAATGTCTTGCAGAGAGAGGCTTGGTACAGCTTTTAAAGCTTCTGGCGGGTCAGGAGTTTCCTGCTTCAACCGTAGCTCATGTGTAGCTCGTGCCAGCTCAGCAAGATCTTCTTTGGTCATGCTTGCTTTAACTTTATCCAAAATTTCTTTCTCAGCTGCTTCCTCATGCGAAGCCTTCTCTGTGTCAGGCTAAAACAAATAGCAAGCAGGACTATGAAATATGGATACACACGAATGAATATTAACAGGTAGTGCAAATTGCAGGGTGGATATCTTACCTGCATCTCAATGGTTACAAGGTGAGAGTTATTCAAAATAAAATTTTCTAACAAAGGAGCAAAAACAGCTTTAGAGCCTTCCTTGGCTATTCTGGCTTTTAGGGCTGCTAGGGGTCCCTGATATTTTAACGGTTCGAATGGATCCATATCATAGACCCACTTTCCCTATGAAAATGAGAGAAAAAAACATGTTATTCAGATGAAAGAAGGAAAACAACTCCAATTTTAGTAAGCCACTCTCTTACAATGGACCGCAGCATCAGTGCTAAGCCACGAGGAAAAGACCCAGTGTTATTTTCTCGGAGAGAAAACTCAATCGTATTCATGGATGCCTCCACAGCCTCCACATCAAAACCTTCCTCTGCCAAAGATTTAAGCGTGCTCATGACCAACTCTTCAACCTTTTGAGTGTCATCTTCAGAAACGCCCTTCAACCCAATACTGAACTGGGGCTGAAGGAGCTCATCTTCAACCCCACCCCCAACAATGGCCTCACCGAAACGACTTTCCAGCAGGATTTTCCTCAAAGGAGAAGCAGGAGTCCCCAATAATAGATGGTCCAGAAAACCCAGGGCAAGTTCAGTTTCCAAGTCTAGTGGCTTCTCAGAGATCAACCAATTAAGGCATACCATGTGCTTCTTTTTCAAATCACCGCCTTCAGCAGCAGGATATTTTTCAACTATCCTGATTGGCTCGGAAAATAATTTCTGCCTTTCAACTCTCGACTCCTGAGAAGCTGAACTTGCATCGAACATATCTAGATATTCTGATAAAGAAAAAGCTCATTAGACACTGCAATCCTAGTACAGCTGCCTCAATCCTGAACTCAATGATTATGAGGCTAATAAACAAAGCAATACGAAAGCTGACATGCATGTCAATTGAGATACGTACCTCAGGTAATAGCAATAACCATTTAGGTATTCTTGATTATTAAGCATTATTCAACTTTCGTAAAGGAAAAAGAAAAATTCAGATAGAGAAAAGGCAGATAGTTGCAACACTTGAGAAAAACTTCTTGTGTGCAATGCTTATTTTATTTCTCATTTTATATTATCGGGTTCAATTTTTTTGAATTAAAAAAAATAATTAGTAGTAGTTTAGAACTAAAAATACCACTTAAAAGGCGCAGCCGCTCATTAGGATCGTCATCTCCATAAAACCATATCCTGGCATTGCTCGGATGGTAATATTTGCGGTGAAACTCCTGTAAATAAAATTGATGAAATGCCATTTCGTCAACTGAAGGAAGTAAGCTATATGAGTAAGTGTTAACAATCAAACTAAGATTCTACATTTAATTTGCAGATAGATTTTCATGCCTAGACATTACAACTTATTCTCCTATCTTCGCCTAACTCATTACTCTTACATTTTAGACATAAAGCTAATTTGGCACTTGAATTGGTAAAAACGACCATCATGGTCTGGGGTGAAAAAAAAATGAAGTTTTAATAGAACTTTTAGATGACTCCCTTTACAACTATATGGCTGCAAAACAGTCCAACCTGTTCAGTTTATCAATGTGGAGGGAGACTACATCCAATAAGGTTACATTGTCTAGAAGCTTCTAGATGGCTTACTAAAGTCTTCAAATATAATACCAAACACGATTTAATAACTCTCAAAAGTTTTTAGAACTCCGTTGGACACTCATCCTAAATGTGATGCTTATGAATTCTCTTCTCCTTCTCTGTCCAGCGTGTCAAGTTTCTGCACTGGCAAAATTTTAAAATCCAGCAAACAGATCTCTTTACCCTCACAAATTAACGGACAAGAGACACATGCTTCCCGCGCTCAATCATTCAGCTATAGTAAAGAGAGAGGCCATATAACAAACAGAGTTGCATTCATGTCATAGAGAAAAAAACTACAAACATAATATTAGCCCAAAATCATGCTTGGAGGTAAAACTGGAGCAATTGATACATTTTCTTTTGCTAGGTGCAAAAGCGGAATGCACTTTACCCATGAAAGAAAAGGTTAAAGTGCATAAACTGTCTCATGCTTATGGGTAACCTCATTGTAAATAAAAGCATTTTATTCCTCTTACTTTCTTATGCTTTAGAAGAAATACAAAGATGCATCCCAAGACATATAACAGAACATACTTGCCATAGTATGAGGCCTTTTAAAACCATGACATAATTAGGCAGATTTTTGCATTTTACCCCAATCATACAATTCAGTGCATGTAGAAGATTGTGACTGTAACTAATGAAGCAAAAGTCAAGGTCCATTATGGCCAATACTTCCAATTCTTCATCCACTCTACTAAGCGTGCCCCAAATTGTCTTGCTTGTTTTCCACCCTTTACAAAATTCAAATTGCAAAATCCCCAACTCCACGATAACCTCTTAGCTGTAAAAACTCGGCATGAACAAACCCCAACGACAGTCCTAATTCAGTAGTACATTAGATATATATTTTTCACTTCACAGTTGATGAAATTACTTAATCGAAGAAGGGTGAAAATTAGACTAGATTTGCTTGAAAGGTAATGCCATTCATTTCCATGCAATGCATTAGGGTTGCTCCATCATGACCTGGGAGGTCACAAGTTGGATATGTAAAAACAGTCTGGAAAAAGCACTGGAGAACTCTCCTCGCAATGGTGGGACCCTTTTGCCCACCAAAGCCTGGCAAGAACCCAATACATACATGGGTTGGGCATGAATGGCCTTTTATTTCCATACCCTGCTTTACAAGAAATATCTATTCGACTGCATTGAGGCAAAGTGTTAGCAAAATCCTCTGCAGATGGTTTTGAAGCTTCAGAGGGTGCATATGCTATAAAGTAGAAGAAAAAAGAGTATTCCATAGCTCCTACCACATGATTCATGAGATTAACCTATTGCCATACACGACGACACCGTAATTCTACTAATAAACGGTTGAAAAGTACAAGAAATTGCATACTGAAGAAGAAAAACAACATGAAAATGCAACAAACCTTGAATTCATCAAATGTGAGCTTGGGGATTACTTTTGGATCACCTCCACTGTCAACCCCATAAGTATTGTCTGGAAAAAGAGCCTGTGTAGAAGAGAGCATACTGTTTGTGTTTCAAACTCCATCATCAGCATGCCATGAAATTTGAACTGTAAAGCATATATAAAGTACGACAAGTGCGAAAATAGCTATATACGAAGGTTAGAGGGCTCAAGCTTCTAAATTCAAATGAAAAACCTTGACAAACAAAAATTGGAGTTTCTGTTCAAACAGGTAGTTTAGTGCACTTGAGGTATACAGGAAAGTAAAGTAAACTAACAAAGAATTTTGGAATCTTTGTGGAATAACCAGCAATATAGCATGATGACCAGGGGAAGAGAGAAAAGAGGGGGGTTGGGGGGGGGGGGGGGGGGGTAGAATAGATACAACTGATATATTTCACAAAATATATCAGACTACATAAGTTCTGCATAAGCAAATCCAGGTTACAGTAAAAATTGTAGTTTCATTTTCCATGTATGCAAGAGCCAACTAAGTGTCATTTTGAAAAATAGCAACAGCTCAATAAAGCGAGAAACGAGTTGGTAGCAGCAAAGACTTACCTGTTGAGATGCTCGGCCTAATATGTTATCTGGTTGGGAGTAAACACCTTTCATCTCATTAAAGACAACACCTGAAGTTGGCATAAAGAACATTTAGAAAGAGGACAAGCAATGTGATCAGGGCTCTCCTTGTTTCTTGTTGTTTACCAATCTTTTGTTTCCTATGAATAATATAATTAGAAATATGAGGCACTGCAAGAATGGAGAATAATTTGATCAGGCCTCACAAAACCCACCTTTATAAGTTATGTCTTCTGAAGGGTCGTTCAGCTCATAATGCCAACCCTCTTGTTGAAAAGTCTGAAAATCCTCCACGCATTTAGGAAAAAAGACGGCATCCAAGTATACATCAACCAGATTATAAAAGTCCTATTTGAGAAACAGAAACCATACATTAGTTTGAAATTACGCTGCAGAAAGATCGTCAAGAACCTTCACAAGATTGCTCTAACCTTTGTATTGGTCGAAGCAACAGGATAGCAGGTCCGATCAGGATACGTGAATGCATTAAGAAAGGTGTGTAAGCTCCCTTTCAATAGCTCAACAAATGGTTCTTTCAAAGGATATTTTCTCGAACCACACAATACACTGTGCTCCAATATGTGAGGAATTCCAGTTGAATCTTTCCTGAATCAAAGTTATAAATGCAAGTATAAGAATTAGATGCTGACTTAATACAAACTATGTCAACAAATTCTAAGGAGGGCTCTCCTTGTATTATTTGTGTGTTGATATTTGTCTTGTATTTTACAGCTAAAGGCAAAAGCAAAATTGAAACTTGTCCGAGGCGGAATGAGCAAGGGGAGCGAAGCAAAAGGAACTGAGGACAGCTTTCCCTGGAGGCATTACCTTTCGATTACTCCTGCGCAGCATGTTATTGCGGTGGTTTGGGGGCGGTAGCCCCCAAACCAAATTTTTTAGGTCACAAGTAGAGGGTGGAGCTATAAATATTGTGTATTGTCTTGTTATTAGGGGAATCTGTCATTGAGAGATAAACTAGAGGGTCCTTAGTAAAATCTGATTTGTGCGCATAGTGGTTTGGAGTTCTCTCATATCCGTGCTCTTGTGTTTGATTTGCTTCACTCATTATGTCTATAGCACAATTGTGTTTGTAACAATGGGTTTGGGTTGTATTCTTTCTAGCCAGGTTTTTGGTGCCACAAGTGTGGCTGACTCTTGGTAATGCCTGCAGCAGTTCTGTGTCCTACATGACTTAAAGAAACCATTATAAATATGTGAAATTTCTACACATAGCAAAATTGTTTGTGATTCTTGGTAATGCCTGCAGCAGTTCTGTAAAATTTCTACACATAGTAAAATTGTTTGTGATTCTTTACTCTTTGAGACTAGAGATTTGCTTAGGGAGAGAACTAAATGGCATGATCTAATACTTGACATGTAAAATGTTTTAGTCTCTGTAATACAAGTTTATCACATTTATTCCAAAGGGTTGGTTTACGGGGTAATCTTGTGATGCTTCAGATATGAATTTCAGAAAGCAATTGTCAAGAGTGTGAAGGACTTCACACCAAGTCTGGCTATCCAGCCCCCAGATTTACTGCAACTTTGCTGGTGCGTAGAAAAGTTTACTGTAGCTGCGTTGTTGCAACTAGCAAGAGTAAGAAGGTTCTTTTGGGATATTGTTCTTTTAATCGCAAATCTCTGTGTGCCCTGCTCAGAGGTTTTTTAGCAGCTCCCAGGCTGAAGGTTCCTAACTTTGGCACAAACTTTAAAAAGCACAAACACACCTGAAACACCCTGTCTGAATATCCTCTCTTGTTTTTATTGATAATTTAGGCTACAGTCAAAATGATAGTCTGATACGTCCCACAAGTGTTTCAGACATACTACACTGCATCATATCAAGCCAAATTAGTGTTTATGACTATTTTCTCCCAACAAAGTAGAATTACCATTAGAGGACCAGAAAAACCGCCAAAGCGGGGCAAAACCCCGGATGCAAGAAGTTAAAAGAGACGTTCCCAAGTCCTGATGTCAAATATTCAAGCACAAAGAGATCTCTTTTACCTCCAAAGTGGACCTACTCAGCTGCTAAAGGTGGTGCCTAGTTCATTCCAGCTGAAAACACCGCCAAAAGAAGCCCCTCTCCAATTGTGATGCTCCCTGAGCCCAGCAGTGAAGAAAAGCAATAACAGTTCATGCCGTCATCCAAAATGGGAACGCAAAGGCCCACAGCTCTTGGCAGACGGACAATGAAGCAAAAGATGACTACCTGTCTCCTCAGCTGCTAGCGGCAGTGTCTTATATCTTTAAGGTGTTCATTCGCCAAACTTTGGAGTTTCCCACTGTCTCCTCAGCTGCTAGCGGCAGTGTATTATATCTTTATGGCGTTCATTCGCCAAAAATTGGAGTTTCCCACGATAACACTACCACCATCCATGATCATATCATCGTCCTTAGTGGTGCAGTTACATTATGACTTTCAGCTTTAGAAGTAAAAGATCAATTGCACAACATGCCTTAAATTTATGAGCCTTGTAACAATCACCTGATAATGGAACTGTGTTGTATTTTGGTAGTTCCTTCACAATTTATCTGCACCACTCTTAATTTGTGTTTTTACCTTTAATGTAACTGATAGTCATCCACATTGCCTAAGTACATCAAGAAATTCATTCCCAAATCTAAACTACATCTTACTATAACGGACGACTAACATGACCTCTAAATATCGTCATAAAACTGTTCAGCCATCTCATCTCTAATTACAGAAAGAAATTAAGCACTTATCACTCCTGCTATTCTCCTTCGCTGGCAAGTCTTTCTAATGCCACATGTCAACTATTAACTCTGAGGCGTATGCTTAAAATAAAAAATAGAACGCTTCTACTACTACTACTACTACTACTACATATTTATATCAATTTCATCCCTCCTAGGCATTCTTTCTTAACCCACATGAGACTATTTTTTCCAAAACACAACTTTCATCTAGTCTCCTCTAAAACTCAATATCTTAGACCTAACAGGCACAAAGTAATACAATGAAAGAACATCAAATGTTGCCACCACTAAACTAAGTCTTCCGAGTTCGTATCCTCAGTTCCACTCAAAACACAACAATTTACGAAAACAAAGACTACTAGCACAGCGAATTAAAAATTGAAATAAAGTAAATTTACTTACGGAGGAGTTCGAAAAACAACGCCAAAAACCTTGTTCTCGTCGTCATTCGCTACCGACATAATCTCGGCCCCGGTCTTCTTATGCTTGTACAACACAGCCTTCGATTTGCACTCCTCAATAAACTGCTCCGACACCTTCTCGAACCCGAGCTTCTCCGCCACGTCATCCTCGACAACATCTGCAACAATCACCTAGATTAAACCCAACCCGAACCGTTTGACAACTTTGGGGGAAAGGACGATTGGGGACGACGTACCTGTGGCGGACTGCGGCGAGGAGGTGGCGATGGCCCTGGTGGAGAGAGGGCAGAAGTTGCTTTTCAGGTAGAGGGAGGGAGGCGAGGCGGTGGTGATGAGGCGGAGGTGGTTGCGGAGGAAGGAGCGGCGGTGAGGGCTCGGGACGGGACGGTGTCGCTTGGAGGAGAGGCGGGCGAGCCTGTGGGCCGGGGCGCGGCAGACGGTTCTGCAGGCCAGTGAGGAGCGAAGTAGAACGGCCCTGTCCATCGCCGGGCGTCACTGCATATGCGGATTGATGTAAAAGAGGAAGATGAGGCAGTCGCAGTGAGTTGGGAGTGAGAAAGAGAGGGTTTTGGGGAGGTAAATATCATCAGTAAGTCAGGAATTGGGGGCGGCTTGGGAAGAAATTTTCTGGCCATGGAAATTCGGGGAAAATGTTTTATGGAATTTTTCTGGTGAAATAGCAGGCCATTTAGCAAGTCTTTCGTCCTTTAATTTCAAAATTTTACATTAGAGAATTTTACTTTAGCAGTGTGTGTTTGGAAGGAGGATTTTTGTTAATTAAAACTGAGATAATTATCTTTTATTCGATGTATTTTTTGGACAGTACTTTACAAAATTTTGGAGAGAATTAAAGAGAGGACTTGAGGTCTTAAATCAACATTTGAAATAATTACTCTGAATTAGGCAACTAATGGTCTTTTTGAAATTTTTGTCAACTTTCTACTCGTAAGAGCCTTTTTGATCTAAACTTGGGAGTTGAATAAATGGCAACTAATGCCATTTTTTCGTCTTCGCAATCTACCTTCTCATGCACTGTAATCTAACCGCTCAACCTTAACAGATACCGCCACCAACATCTCTCAATGTGATTTTTTTTCCATCGTAGTCTACATATATGTTGACCTTTGTTTTTTGCGACGTGTAAACATATTTAGAAGCAGAGGCCGCAGATATCACGGAACCGACTGCCGTAGGAAATCACTCTACTCATCTTCATGTGCTTGATAATGGTATCTATTTTCTTCTCCATCTCAACATAGCATGTCAGCACGTAGAAGATGAAGCCGGGTTGATCTTCATTTTATCGGCATCCAAGGAGTTGCGTAAAAGCGAAACGCCAACTTGATCCCTCTCTTGAGGCATCGATGTCTCTCTGAACTTGCATCACCTCTGTCTATCCCTTACTTTTTTATTTTTTCGTTTCACTTTCCTTTTACCTTTCCAGCTCTATGTTAATTTGGATTTGGTTTCAAATTTTGGGATGATTTTGAATTTGAACAGTACTTTTTTTTTTCCCTCGGTTAAATTAGAGAATGCATTTCACATGGAATTCAATACCTTTTTGTTGGTTCTTTGATTTCAATTGACCATTTTCATGTTCCTGATTGATTATCACAACTTATATTACACATGCCAAATTGATTAACAATCCAGTCACCAATAAAAAAAATTGAAAAGAAGTAAGAACCCTACTATTAATATTAAAGACATGTGAATCACAATTAACAGTCCAGTCAACACATGCGGATGATATTTCCATCTGATAGGAATCACAATAAAGGTATCACCGGCAACTACCAATTACAAATAAAATACAAAAGTAACAAGACTAGAAAAATAACTAAGCAAGCATTAAAGCAATAAACTAGCAACAAACCAAAACAAACTAAAGTAGACTAAAAACAATAAACAAGCAACCAGTAAACTAAAACAAATTAAAGAGCTAAAAAAAGCACGTAAATTTTTTTTTTTTTGTTGGAAATAGGATGAGCATAACAACTAATATAAAAACTTTGCTGACTACTCTTTACCAACACATGTCCAATGCCCTCGGCGAGTTCATGGACACGTGTCAAGCACCAAGTAACACCAGGATGCGCGTCCCGAGAGCACAAACCCCCACACACCACAGCACGAAGCAGCGCCACCGATTGCAGATCAGGGTTTTAGCAAACCCTCAATGTCATCACCGCCGCCGCCGAGCCGCCACAAACTGTCACCCACCTATTGTAGTATCGGCTCCCCTTACCAGACACCATTCAGCTACCGGTATCAAACGGAAAAAAAAAAAAAAAAAAAATTAAGGATATTTACTCTCACCCATTAAATGTCTTAATCATTTTGTTTCATAAATATTTCCTCTCACCCATTTCCTTTATATAAGGATATGAAGCTTCATATGGTACCCAAAAAAAAGGATTAAATACAAAACTCTCCATAATTACAACTCTTGCTATAATATCCCCTATAATTGACAATATCGTTGCAAAGCCGTTTTCTTATCGTAACTTTCTTCCTGAAGTGTCACTTTAAGTAAGCATATGTCGGACATGTGCATATAATAAGGATAATGAAGTCATTTTAAGTAAGCATGTGGTGCCGTGCCGTTTAGTGAGACTATCATTACACTCTCGTAATAACTTGTACATCACTGAGCTTTTACTCTTGCAAGCTGTAATAGCATCTGCCGTAACATATATATACGTCTCAGAAAGTATTCCAGCAGCTATGAACTTTAAACAATGACATTAGCCAGAATTAAATAGAAAAGATTGAGGGAGCCAGAATACTTTCCCAAGATACAGTAAATGTTTTATAGACATTCAGAAGATGAACAAAATGAAGTAGTACAGCAATAAAAGATACAAGTCGTTCTTCAGTTCTGCATAATATGAGTGGAACTCCAAAAAGTGCTGTACATTACCAGTACGAGCGCTTCACCAAGATGCATTAGCCACTTCATGGAACCTGAGCTCGAGGGCCTCACCATCCAGTTTCAGGGCCTCAATCTCAGCATCTAAATTTTTAATCACCTCCTTCAGATTATACAGCTTCGACTCGATATTTTTTATCTCCTCTGCTGCTCTAACTTGTTCTAGTCTCTTCGATTCTATAGCCTCTCGCGGTTCAAATAAAAGGCCGACAAGCCTACTTATTCGCGAACGTAAGAATCCAACATTCATCCCCAACTCCTCAAATCCCCTGAGAGTCTTGTCCCAAATTTCGAAATTATCGCGAGAGGTCGTGTTCTTGCAAGCTCTAATACCATCGGCGATGTTAACAGTTTCAGAAATTATTCCAGCAGCCAACTTGATGTTAAGGCCCTCGAGGAGATGGTCATGAAGAAATGTTTTTTGACTGCAGCAGAGCTCATAGTACTTGGTTCGAAGATGTTTGGGCACCTCAGAGTCTATGATTAAACCATCTATGAGGATATTGAAATCTTCAATGCGCTTCACATCTTTTAAGTCAATCGTAGATTTCGAAAATCTGATTCCTTCGGAAAGTTCCGAGTCGATGTCAACATTGTCATCTCCAAACTGATCTGCCTCTTTCCCATGATCTCCATTTAGCACTTCCATGCCTTTCTCTTGACTAGAATGCTGATGAATGCCTACGGAGACAGAATCCAAACATTTCTCCGCCATTGGTCCATGAATCTTCTTGTCCTGTCCTAATTGATCTTTCTTTGTTCAAAGTTCACAAGGAAAGCAACAAAATAAATGGGTGACCTTTTTTTTACCGAAAAACCTAGATTGGTGCCACTGGCAGCAAACACCACCTTCCAAAGTGTCATGTCACGAGAGGATATGATTTGAAACAACACTTCCCGTAGCCTTTTTGTGGCACGTGGCATTTTTGCAGCTTTTAGTGGCGTTTGATGCCAACGACGGAATGTTAAGATACAGAAGCACAAATTCAAGCCGACTTACCAACTTCCATAGGCTCTGCAGAAGCATCTAAATTTTTAAGGCCCACAACCCCATCAATTTCAGTTAAGCCATTTGCTCGCACAATGTAGACCTGCAAAAGATGGATGGCCAGAGCCAGACAAACAGTGACGTAAAGTTCCAAATTAGGACTTGAAACAGCTTCATTCAGTAGAGATTTATAGAAGAAAAAAAAATGATGTCTTCTTGGCAACTGCCACTACTACTCCTCAGTCATTCGCTCAATAGTTCCCTGCATAGTAACACATTCGAGATACACATTCGAGATTCGGGCATCATCAAAATATTTTTTGGCTGCAAAGCTATCTCATACCCAATATTTGGGTATTCTTCACTCGATATTTTCCTGCAATGTGGTAGGGGGAGGTAGAGTAACAAATTTGGGATTTGGGTAATGCCCTATATATGCTAGGGAAACGACATTGACAGTACTAATATAGCAAATAGAGAAGAATCTTGTTCATTTAGAGATGAATAGAAATTGTCAAAGAGATGTGCCACATAAATGCTTAAGAAGATGGGTTAAGCCATTACCTTGAATTTGCAAGGTCCGATCAATTGGAAGATTAAAACATCTCCATCTAGCAACTTGTGCGCAATGGAAAACCCTCTCCATCCGCCACTCAATCCATTTTTATCAATAAGATACTTTGTCTCGTATTCTTTTCCACAATCATCCACCAGAATAACAGTGTCATCATGCCTTGGTAAATGTAAGTCGCAGAATCGCTTCGGAAAGCTCTGTTAGACCAGGTATCACATGCAAATGAATTTCATACTTGTCACTTTAACTCATTCTTGAATTCAGTCAGATGTGTCGTTTACCAGCCAAAAACCACCGGCAACATGCGATGGGAGCATAGACTTCATAAAGCTAGGGAAATCAGATGCTAGGTTTGCTTGAACCTCTTTTGCTCGCTCCAGGGGAAGTTTGGCTTGAAGATGGTTAGAAGCCTCACTAACTTTAGCGAGGTTACAGCGTTGATTGCTACATAAATTCATGGAGGCAGCACCATAAGAAACAATTAGAACTCTCAAGTGTGGATAATATTCTAAAGCCATTCACATGCTACTGAATTACCTTAATGAAGATTTTTTGGAATTATCAGGAACTTCCTGCTCAAGAATGCAAAAAAAAAATTTCCCTTAGTTTTCCTGCTAACAGTAAGAAAAGACGCCATCCATATGGTGCCACCATGTAAGAATGATGTCAAAATGGGGCAGAAAAGACCAACAAAAGAACTGTGCAAAAAGCAAATGCTCTATGATCATCTAGAACTCTAATATGTGTGCAGATCACACTAGCATCCGCAAGACAAGGATTTAATACCTCGTACCTCTAGGCTGCCATTGGGCTGCTTTGGGAGTTTAGTTCCATTATCTATTACGTGTTTAAAGTCACAAATCCAAAATCTTAAATGGACCGTGCTGAATATAAATGTGATCATCCTGACTAAGATAGCTTTGAAGTATCGTGATGTTGATAATGATTTTGGCTCGAAGATTCTCTGGATAAATTAAACAACCTAAAGTGCTGTAAGACCAGAGGCTTTACAAGAAGCAAGGTGATCACCGTGATCCAAAGTAATTACAAGAGTATACCACTTCAGCTAGATTTAATGAAACAGTTCTCTAAAAAATATTGCAAACCTTTGATTATCGTTCATGATTTTGGCACCACTTTTCTGATGGTTTACGTAAAAGAAGAGAACATGGTGTTCCCTTGGCTCGCAAAAGCAACAACTACCAAAACTGACTTCTACATTTCCTCAAGCACAGATAGATATTAATAAAAACAAGTTCACGGATTTTGAGAAGCAATCCTGACGATTTTCTTCACGATATTTGGTGGATAATTCTCCATTTTCAGGTAACAACTAAAACAAAACAAAAAAAAAAGGCATATGAAAAAATGATCTAACTTTCTTAGTGTGATCTTTAAGACCCGAAAGCCTTTCTGGGATCATTTTTTTCTTGGTCTCCAACACCTTCCTCTGCTTAACCTGCAAAGCAAATAAATTCAACAGTAACATGTGATGGGATCTTAGGTGTTAATACTAGGGAGTTCAGATGCAAGAATTGCTTGAACCTCTTTTGTTCGCTCCGTGGTAGAGGATTTGGCTTGAATGCATTCGGAAGGGTCAATAGCCAGTTGCCTTTCATCGCTTCATGAATTTAGAGATTGGCAGGTGGCATCTTTAGAGAACAAATTTGTAAATAATTCTGAAGCCATTCACGTACATATATTGACTGACCTCACTGTAGTTTCGTTGGGATTATCAGAAGCTTCCTGCTCAGATTTGATGGGATTACCAAAACCTCCTAGCTCAGATTTAGGAACTTCCTGCTCAAGAGTTCATAAACATATACGGTTGGTTCGTCATTCTATAATGTATGATGAATGCTATCCTTTTCATAGAAAATGCTGGACAACCAAAATCTGTATCCAAGATTATGTGGCAATGGGGCAATAGCACACTGATTAATGCACAGTGCAACCAAAAAACAAATAGGGTCTACTGAAAAAGTCAAATTTCCTGAAAATATGAGCAAAGTTGTCATTACCCTTTCCAAGCAGTGGAAAAGCCACGTACAGTGAGTGAGGTGAAAAAGCAAACCTAATGCACGCACACGATCCCAAGTGAAGCCAAGTCAGGCGACACTGTCAGATAGCCAGTTTACCAATTAAGAGGCTTTAGGTGACACGTCCCTTTTTGGAAATTGTTTGCATTGTTCTCTGCATGCTAGAATTTAAGATTTCGCATGAGCCCCAGAATCAGAGATTTCATTACATTGACAAGAGCTTTTCGGGATTCTGGGCAATATCTTCCCCGAGAGTGTCTGATTTATGCTTAAACTTTTTGTTCAAAAGACGACTGTATGGGGCTACATTTGTCTTTGGATTATTCGTTGTCACTGATAACAAGGGTTGCAACGAAAAACAAACACAAATGCCATCACTTGAATCCAACAGATAGCTTCCAATTAATACCATAAAGAAAACCAAAAGAGTAAACAACCTACACACCGCACCTAAAAAGTAGGCTTGATCCTTTTTAATCAAGAGCACGGCCCAATAAATTTCAAAAATCGCCTTGTAGCTTTCTCTTATTAAGCATGTATTAACATTCTTTTGCCTTCAAACCAATGCTGTCATCTAGTTCTAGACAAAATTAACTCACAAAACCTTAACATAAATGGGACAAAGGGGGGGAAATCAAGTCAAGAGAATGGAACACAGTAAAGTTTCTTTAACACTGTCTCAAATACATGAAATGTGCTTGGATTTAGCATAACATTACACGAAGTATCTTGAAGATTGGGATTCCTAGTGTTTAGATTAGTGGGTGATTTGCCATTACGAGAAAACACAAGATGGGCATTGATCGAGTAATCACGATACGCAAAAGGCTAAAAGCTCTTACTATTTCACATTTAAGACCCGCAAGCCTTTCCAGGACCAGCCTTTTCTTGGCCTCCCATACCTTATTATTCTGCTTAACCTGTCAAGTGGACATACAAATTGCACTAATCAATCAATGCTTAATAATGAAGAACCACAAGAGATAGAGACAGACAGAGAGAGACCTTATAGCTAGAGGACTGAACTGGGCTCTTTTTAGACACTGAACCTTTAGGGATGGCCATTTCATTCCCTGAGAAAGCAGAACTGTGTGTGCGCGAGGGGGGGTGGTGGGCTTTGATCAAGAGGGAAGAGGCAGAATGAAATTTGACCGTTGGAGTAACAACTGCACTGTCTGGGCAAAGATTTTTTAAAACCAAAAGGCAGTGATGTGGGATTGTTTGTCAGAAAGAGTACTATACCTTGGAGAAGACAGCGCCGGAATGGAGGCAATATTTCAAATCCTTTTTGTCTACTGGGTATTAGCATGGAACTACATTTGTAGAAATTGTTTACACTTCCCAAGGTGACTCTGTCACTTCTTCTTGCAGCAAATGATGGGGTTTGTCGAATGGAAGACAGTGCATGAACGTGGGACAAATTTGAAAGATGATATTCTCATGGAATAGCAGAATTGGTATCTCCACCTCCTCACTCTGGACGTTTGAATTATGTTTTTGTTGCGCTACCACGACTATAAACCGACTCTCATGAGATTTTTAGCGGCAAATATGAATTTCAAACGTCTTATAGTGAGTTTATATAAAACTATTGTATGCCTTTTTTGTGTGGAAATTATCAACCTTTTTCTTTGCATGTCACTCAAAGAAGAAGAACAGTTCTATCCTTTTAAACTTTACATGTTGAAAGACTAATCATGACAGATATGAATTCTACCGAATGGTGTAGAATTTCAAAAAAGCAAGTCGGTCTATGCTGAATAGTGGTTCGAACAAATAAACAACATATAGGTTTTTCCTTCTTTCTTTTAATTGGTCCAATTAAATTTAATTCTTTTCATTATCTTGCAGATAGTATCTAAACACATCTCTTCTCCAAAATGACACTATTTTTATTCTCGAGAAAGATAAAAAATAATAATAATAAAAAAACAATCATATGTTTCGTTAATCATGTAAAACCGAAAACATGTGGTGCTTATATACCATCTCCTGAATAGTTTCTTAGCATGCTACTGCCCACATTAGTTTCAATTTGTGAGAGGGAGGTGCCAAATTATGACAATAAAAAGAACACAAAGTAAAAATCAGAAAATAAAATATAAACAGATAGGTCGTAAAATTATGACATTAGCATATTTTTCAGCGACTAAAATAGCTGCATTACTAGCCGGCCATCTTCATTACGCAGAGGGGGCATTGGTCGGATTAATGAAAGAAACAAGGCATCTCATCATGGCCTTGGCCTTCTCAGAAGTTGGTTTGAACAGGTGGAACACATGCTCCTCCCCTTCGGTCTCCGCCGTCTCCACCGCACCTCGCCACCCACTAGCCCTCAACACCTCACAATAACTCCTCCGTCTTTTCCTTGATGAAATCCTTGCTCGCAGTCAAAATCAGCTCCTTTCACACCCCAGCTTCAACAGCAACCCGGATGCTCTCCCGGGTTTAGCCTCAGGTCATTTACCCCCCCACCCCCCCCCCCCCCCCACTGTAAGAGCAGATGAACTCCCATAGCTTACTAGGCTCCTCATTCTGGGGCGGAACCATAATTTTTTTTTAGGGGTGCAAAAATTATATCGAATTCACCAAAAAAATTTATTAAAATAATATTAAAAACATAATGTACTTAAAAAGCATACAAAAAGTATTATTAAGTTTCACAAGTACGTTGGTGCAGACCCTTATCCATTTATGTTTTTGTCAAAGACTTCAATATCACATTTCATAAGATATACAATTCTTTTAAAATCAAGGATAAGCACCTAAAATTGGTAAGAGACTCCGACTCCTGACTCTTGGAGTCATTGTTCACTTCCATGGAATAAATATGATCGTTTCCAATGTAGCAAAAGGCATTGGAGAACCCTGATTACCACTAGGGGCCATATTGAAATAACAGAAACCTCCTCAATATCCTTAAGACAAGCCAACTGAAACTAACAAGTATTTTAGTAGCAGTGGCCAGTGAGAACCCCCCAATATAGCTCCCCATAATACAATGATTTCATATAATTAACTGAGAATCAAAGTCCACCAATAATATAGAGATAATTCTCAAATCTCACACAACCCAGATCCTATTCATAAAACCCTTCAATATCCAGCAAACAAGAAAACCTTAATAGCAAAAGAAACAGAAAACAACTCAGCTACATTTATCAACCTAAGCCTCAAAAAATACAAATTCACAGAGTCCATATCAACCAAAATTGAACTCAAAATAATAGTGCCATAACCACCCAACCTAAAAATAATTCCACGACCCAAGATTAATTCAATAGAATTCAATGATAAAGTTAGAGAACAAATTCGTATCTAATAGGTACGGCCAAAGATCTATGAACAAAAATAATTAACAATATAAACCAAACAAACGAGTACAACATTAAACCAATGAAAGATGGTACGTTGATAGAGGTGTCAAATGGGCCGGGTTTGGGCCGGCCCAGCCCAAGCCCATCGGGCCTCAAGCAAAACGGGTGGGCCAGGGTCGCTGTCAAACGGGCAGAGCCGGGTTGGAGCCAGAATGGGGGAAATCTGGGCCCAGTCCAAGCCCAGGCCTTAGGCCCAACCCCTAGGGCCGGGGCCAATATTTTTTTTTTGTATTTTCTTGTTATTCAAAGTAAAGGCTTTAATTATAATAAATTATTGTTATTATTTAAGCAAATTGTAATGTAGTACTATGACTAAGATTCTTATTATTATGTAAGTAAATTGCTCTCTCTCTCTCTTATTTACATTTCTCAATTTTAAATTTCTTCTTTCATATACACAGGTGTTACCCCTTTGGTGTTCCTTGTTAATACATATGATTACTTACTAGAAAGAAAGTAAATCAGTTGTGCACTCATGAGTTGCACTATGATTGATTACCCACCCCTATTTTCTTTTTTCATTTTAGTTTGCTATTCAGTCATAACAAAAAAGGGAACACCAAAAGCTAGTACAAGTATGAGTCCAAGATTGTCTACCCTTACTTCTGTTCCTCCATTTATTTATATTTGGAATCGGGTGCGAAAGAAAAAGTGTCAGTGACGTGGTAAAATGAAAATGCATTGCATGCTTGTCTTAAATTTCTTACCCATTCGAAATGATTTTCTATTCTTAGTATACACTGCTTTTAGCGTTCATCTAATTGAAAATTTCTTGTTAAAGTTCATAAGTAAGATACCTAAGGAAATCAGGCCAAAAACGGGCCATTTTAGGGCCGGGCTGGGCCCGTTTCTCAAATTATTCGGCCTGACCCTGACCCAAGCCCTAAGGGTTAGGGCCAATCTGGGCCCAAAAAAGGACCGGGCCAGCCCGGGCCAAAAACTGGTCGGGCCAGCCTGCGGGCCACCCGGCCCATTTAACACCTCTATTAACGTTGACGACACAAGAGAACAAAGGGGCTCTAATGTCAAAACGGGACAAAATATGGAACCGCCCTAGGAGTACTTCGGCCCAGTTTCAATTTTTTTTTCAATTTTAGAAATTGGAAAAAAAAAAGTGCGTTTGGTAATCATTTTTTTCCTTCTCCAATTTAAAAAACCAGTTTTTAAACTGAAGAATTAAAAAAAAACTCCAGAAATTGTTTTTTTTTTTTCACTTTTGGTTTTTTTTTTTAGACCACCACCGGCAGCCACCTCCGGCCGCCAGCGACCACCTCCGACAGCTACCAGACACCACCGTCGATCACTGCTACGCCCCACCAACGCCATCGCAAATCACCAAAAAAAAAGTCAAAATAAAAAAAATTACTAAACACAAAAAAAAAACTCAAAAAAAAATTAACAAACATCCACTTATTTTTGTAAAAAAAAATTAAATTACTCCTTAAAAACTGAAAACTAAAAAAAAAAATTTGTCTAACCAACCCCTTCTTCACATTGAAATCTTCAGTAGCAGACTATCGTAGCAGTCGAAGAGCGGGAGCCTCGTCGGAGTCGTCGCGGCGTCGCCTGAGCGGCTGAGCCTTCCTTCAGTCGCCGGTCGGCGTCCGATCTGGTCGGAGTTCGTCACGGTCGTCGCTGTCGTCAAGCCGTCAACGGCCGTGCACGGTCCTCACGGTCACGGTAAGAGAGAGAGAGACTCCTGAGTGCCGACTGGCGTGGGTCTCGGGGAACGGGATCTCAGGAATGGACCGGGTCGGCCTCCGTTATGCTGAGCGACCCATTTCATGACCGCGTAGCAGTCATCGTATCAGGCAGGGAATGGGTGTTCGGGGGGCCAGTCTGTACTCGACGGAGACCGCGACGACGCGGCATTCGTCGGGGAGGAGTTGAGGTAGTTGTGGTAGAGGGAGGAGAAGGCAGAAGATTCTATAGAGAAGGAGCCGCCGTGGATGTAGATGACGATGGGGAGTTTTTCGTGGGGAGCGGTGGCTTTGGGGAGGAAGAGACGGTGTTGGACACGGTGACGTCTTTGGATCGCACGGCGGCGGTTTGGCGGTCGTCCGAAGGGGGGACAGACGGGTGGCCGACGAATCTCTCGACATGGCCGTCCTTGTAGACGCGGAACCAGGGGTGATAGTCGTGGGCTACCTCGGTCTTTGTTGAAGCCATTGCTGTGAACAATAGCAAGAGGACTGACGGATGAAGGAGGGAAGAGGCAATGGTGGCGAAAGCAAAATGGGGAAGAAGAGGAATGAGGAGAGTGATGGCGACGGAGAGGATGGGGCCAATTTATGGTGCAGACTGCGGAGATTCCCAGAACAAATTGTAGCAACAGACAGCAGAAAGAGTGCACAGTGCCAAGAATTTGGTAACAAAATGACGAGTCCTTCTGTATCTTTTATGGTTGGAGTTGGACTGAAGCCAGTGATTTTCCCAAAAATGGTGTATCATTAATTATGAGGCGGCAAAGTTTACCTCTTTTAGTTTATTAATTAATTACGAGGATTGATCAATTCAATCCGGGGTCGGTGTCAACATGCTAAATGAAAACAGCTCCTTATGGCTTAGGAATGTGGAAACAAAGAAAAGAGGCATAGCCTTGTTGTTGAACAGCTAAAAGGATGTGCTACCAAACAACCGAGCTACTCAATCTTCTTCGTGATCGCTTGTTCAGAGACTCGTAAGAATGCATATAAGAGACTTGTGATGGACTATACTACGAGGTTTTGAAAATTACGTATCAAGCGAGCTTCGGTTGCGCAGGTCAAAAGACATGCATTAGGTCACTCATACTTTTGGAAGACAAATTGTCATGCATCCGAAAGGGTGTAACGCTAAATAAGTCGGTTAACATATATGCCTTAAAAATAAACAAAACTTTACTACAAACCTCTAAATAAGTAACGGAAGTGTCGCTTAAACGTTACAACCATTTATAAGTGAGAAGACTGAAAATGACATTATATTACAGATCACATCTCTCCTACATATGTGCTACACTCCAAAACAAAAGAAGAACTAAAAATCTACTCACCCAGCATAATACTCATAATCCGCCTCAAGCTAATCCTCTTCGACCTCTGGCAAATATTTTGACTTTAAACTTAAGAAAATGTATTGGGAATGACTCACCCTGATGGCTTAGTAGTATATCCGATATTTTTTAGTCCAAACATAAATTCATTATATTATGAATGGTTAGTATAAACATGCAAGTTCACTCGAACAAATGATACATATGTACTTAAGTAAAATTTAACATATGGAGTATCACTTACAAATATTTTTAATATTTTGTCTTGAAAAACGAGAATAGCATATGTACAAAATCTGAAATCTTGTAAAACATATACAAAAATGATAAGAAATACCTAAATATTAATTTGATTTCAATAAATAAAACCAAAACCGTATAAACAAGTTTAGGTCAAATATGAGACAATTACGAGAGTACCAATATACAAATATGCCCTTCGTGCACGACCCAACCTTCCCTAACAGCAAGATATTTTTCGTATCGTAATTAACTGATATAGTTAGTTCGATAGAAGAAGTCTAATGTAATCACAAATACGCCAATAATTCTTTTCGGGAACTAGTGCACATAAATAGTACGTACTATTGAGAAGTGAATGAGAACGAGCACCTTGGCCAGATAATTCTCAACCCCGACAATAACACCCTCAACTCACTTTTTTTCTCCTCTCTCACGTGACATATATATTCATGTATAGATATCAATAAAAACGACATCAAGTATATCAAAAGAGATTTAATTCCTTCTCAAGTCATATTTGTCATGTTATCAATAAAGACACATTTCCATGTAATATGCCAAACATGTAGACTAAACTCAAAATGCACAAGCTAATTTGGTAACCAAGTAAGAAATAATTTGGTAACCAAGTAAGAAATAATTTGATATTCTTCCTTAAGTATCGACACACATGTATACTTATATTAGCATGTAGATATTTGAGTATACATTTAAGAACTACAAAAATTACCTGGTTATCCACCATTAAAACCCAACAAAAAGAACTACAATTTAGGTTACATAATCTGCCCAGTATTAGTCTGTACTCAAAAAATCATAACAAACTAATTATAGGGTCTCTACAGTCAAATTATATATTTATGAAAACTAGACTTAAATATCTACATCCTAGTATTTTATTTGGCATGAAAATATCATTTTAAAGCCATGTTAAGCCTTTCTAAAAACAGACTTCAAAATCTGTTCAATAACAGTTTCATATAATAGACTTCGAGTCACGAATTTTAAATCATAGTAATAACATTTGAAATAATATGAAATTTGGTGTATATACTCTTTACATGTAGTAGTATAAAATATAAAATAACTAAGTTCATATCTTAACTAAAAGTATACATTTCTAAGCACCAAAATATTTCAATTTCAAGACTGTTACGCAAGTTTTCAACATACTTAAACACACTTCACTTAAATCATTCCAAGTAATGTATAAGTGTTTAACTACTCATAATATTTTTCATACATGTTTTAAAAATACAAAATAACCTACCTCAAAACAAATCAAACACAAGCCAATTCAAGAAACTTTATGCAAATCTCTCTCTCCTTTTTTTTTCTTTCTTTATTCTTCTCTTCCTCCCTTTCTTTTTTTTTCTCCTTATATCTCTTTGTTTCTATTATTTCCTTTTCCCTTGTGGCCGAATGGTTAAAAGTGAGTCTTTCACCTCCCTCTTTTATTTTCTTTTTAGTTTATCTACTCACTTCTCTTTCCATTATTTTACTATTTGCAATTGATTACTCACCACCAAACATAAATGGCAAACCCAAAATCTTTTTATTCCCACGCTCTCACACCTGCACATGCCATGGACCCCTTATGACCAACTTATGGTATTTTTAAATTGACCTCAAAGTTTTGCATAATTATAATTTAACCCATAACGTAGTTTCAACATTTATTTTATGTAGGCAACTAAGGCAAAGCAATTATATTATTTTAACAATATTTAAATATGTTTAAACTTGACAAAATGATTACGAATTAATTAATATCGGGATCTCACACATATGCCGATGGAAAATAGTATCTAATACCGAGTAATAGACATGATATGTTAGTGAGCTTGTACAAAAAATAAAACTAAAGAAAATCACGTGAATAATACAACATCGTTCTGAGGTCAAAAATTACTTTTTACCTTAGTGCTTTTCAATAATACAACATTGTTCTTATCAAATAGAATACGATTAAGGGTTCAATTGATCCACATTGAACACCTTAAAGACAAGTATGTTCATGTTGTATTAAGGTGTGGAATATGCCGCTCTTTTTAAAATGGTTCAAGTTCTTACGGTTGTTTTCGGGGCAATGAATTTTAGTATGCCGCCTTCAAGATAAAACAGCACAGCTTTGCACCAGCAGAGAAGTCGAAGTTCACACAACACCTTTCTTGCCCCAAAAAATAGATTACCAGAAATAATAATCCATTATAAAAATACAAGTTCAACAAGTCACTTGGGGAGTTAAAAATGTTGTTTTAAAGAATCCCTTGTGTGGGAGGACGTACGGAAAATGAAAAAAAGGACCCAATTCTGACAGCCTGCTTGGACTAAAAGAGAGCTTGCTAAGTTTAAAAAAGGCTACCAGTATATATGGGTAGCGTTTGGTAACACTTCCGGTTTTGGTTTTCTATTTTCAAGAAAATAAAAATCAAAACAAGTAAAAAAAAATTTTTTTTACAAAAATAAATGGGTATCTGATTATCCAGTTTTTATTTAAAAAAAATTTCTTAGGTGGTGGTTTGCAGTGGCGGTGGTGGGGTGTGGTGCTGGCCGGCCGCCGGCGATGGGTGGGTGGCGATATCAAAATAAAAATCAAAATTAAAAACCAAAAATTCCTTTTTGAAGTCTTAAAAAACAGTCATGTTTTAAAAACTGATTTTCAAAATTGAAAAAAAAAATAAAATTTGTGTATCAAACGCGTTTATTTTTTTCAGTTTAAAAAACTGAAAAAATTAACGTTACCAAATAGAGCCATGGTGTATGAATACATTCACTACTCTTTTTCAACCACAAAATATGTAATTCTCAAGATCATTTCATGTACAATAAGTACTACGGAGTATAAGATTATCCACACCAATTTAATGCACATGAACGTGACAACTTGCTCAAACATTAATATCGTAACTCCCACAATAATCACGTTTAAAGAGAATCATCATAAATATTGCGACTACCACAATAATTATTTGTAAAAAAAGTCATAACTAATTTTATTAAAACTCTCCGGTATATGCTCTAGCACTGGAGAGAAATTTGCGTTCTTAAATGGTCGCTAAACTCATTAGAAGCGATGAGTAATGAAAGTGAACTTCATCCCTCCTACGTCTCACTTCGGAACTGTGCTATAACCAGTTTTGGGTAGAATTTACTTGAAAATCAACCGTGCTTTTCAATAGTGCCGAACAACTGCAACAGCAGTCACTTGGCCTTTAAGTAAGCCATTAACCCTTACATTCCTTTTTGGTACATCATTAACCCTAACATTCAAAAGGAACAAAAGCGACTGAAGTACAACAGTTTATTGATAGATATTCTGAAGGCTGATTCAAGCACATGGCGCCGAACAACTAACAGTGCAGAACTTACTAGTAAAGCTGCAACAGCAGTGACTTTGGCCTTTTAAACCCTTATTAACCCTTACACTCAAAAGGAACAAAAGCGACTGAATACAATACTGAAGTTTATTGGTAGATATTCTGAAGGCTGATTCAAGCACACTATCTTGGGATGATGGAGGCAGCGGCTGTGTAAGCTCTCAGTACACGACTTCAGCACCTTAACTTCGCATAACATCGTATCACAACAAGCAAGAACCAAATGCAACATGCTTCATGCAAAAGTAATAGCGCACCCGGCCTCTTTCTCACAGAGAGGCGGCATTGGCCGGATTGATGAATGAAGCAACCTTTTTCATCATGGCTTTGGCCTTGTCGGAAGTTGGGTCGGACAAATGGAACACATGGTCCTCCCCTGGGGTGTTCTCAATCTCCACGGGATCTTCCCACCCACTCTTCTTCAACGCCGCATAGTAAGTGCACCCCCTCTGCCTGTACTGATCTAAACCCGTAGTAAAGATCAGTACCTTCTCGCACACCGCAGCTTCGACAGCAAACACGGATGCGCAGCCGGGTTCAGCCTCGGGTCATTTACCCCACCACTATCGGAGCAGATGAACTCCCACAACTTATCAGGCTCCGCGTTCCCGAAGAACGGATGGATCAGAACCAGGCATGAGAACTTCTTTAACCAATGACCATCACCATCGGTTCGTACCACCATGTTATGCCTTAGCTCCAGCACTGTCACCAGCCAAGTAAACCTTCCCAAAATCAGCATGCTCACTTAACCATGGAACCAATCCGGGTCGGTGAGCACTGTCCTTATGCTGAGCGACCCATTTCATGACTGCGTAGCAGTCATCGTAGCAAGCAGGGACTGGGTTTTCAGGCGCTAATCTGTATTCGATGGAGACGGCGATGACTTTGGATTGCGAGACAAGGGAATTGACATAGCCGTGGTAGGTGGAAGAGAATGGGGACTCGATGCTGAAGAAGCCGCCGTGGATGTAGATGAGGAGGGGGAGTTTTTCGTTGGGGGCAGCTTTGGGTAGGAAGAGGCGGGCGCAGGCGGTGGTGGATATGGCGATGTCCTTGGAGCGGACGTCGAGGGACGGGGGGACCAAGGGGCTCTCGAGGAATCTCTCGACGCTGCCGTCTGTGTAGACACGGAACCAGGGGTAGAAGTCGTGGGCCACGTCGGCTTTGGCGGAGTCCATTGCGGATAGGAAGAGGGAGGAGGGCAAAAGGAAGAAGATGAATACGCAACAACTACGAAAAAATGGAAAGAAGGTGTGACACAGTACGAGGAAGGGCAAGAGTATATATAGACATATAATTAGGGCTCGCAAAATGTGACCTAACCCTTACGATCCAATGTAGGGCTACGTACAGAGCTTGCATGGAGCACGTTTTGCATGCTACAAAAATGTAGGGTTAAACGTAGCTGACTTGACAAAAACTCGATACCTCTTTATCTTCTCTCATTTAAGAATAAATAAATAAATTTTGTTTGGAGTCCAAAGTTCATCGGCTCACGTACCCATCCATTCTTGGTGGCATTTTTAGCATACGTGCTACATCGACGCATTCACCAAACGAGCTGCATGGTATCTTTGGACATGGTTTTTATGGTCTACTTTTCGTCTCTAACTTTAAGAAGGTTAATTTTTTTTTTGGGTACATTAAAAAGAAACTGGAATAGTTGTCATCAGATAGTGGGACTATTCCTAGACTTGTCATTTGATTTTGCAAGTGTCTTAATCAACTTTTATAGTTTTAATTAATATCCGTTCATTTTGCAAAAATAGTCCAACGGCGCTAAAACGGTGAAGAAAGGAAAATGTTTTACGATTGAAGCATTTTCTTATTATCCTCTACAAAACTAAAGAATACCAATCTCGCATTGCTTATTCCAAAAACTAGTTCTTTTTTCTCCATAGCTTATTCTAAGGTCTATTTTTCCCCCTCCTTTTGTGCCTACAATAACGCTGAAGAAGTTTATTTCTTTTCCTGTACTCCTCTACAAAACATAACAACCTCACATTGCCATGGAAGTTCTTATCTTCTCATTCCTTTTTTTCCTATTTTCCCCTGCGAAGCTAAAAATGAAGTTTCAAATATTAAATTAGCTTCCTTATGAGCAATGCATGCGTATGGGCCATGCAGAAGTTGTTTGATTTGTGCACGTATTCAAAAGAATAAATAAAAACGTCGATAGCATGAATTCTGCACCATGGATTCTGATACTTTCATTCAAAGAAACAGCCTTCGTACACTACTACAAGAAAAAGACTCTTTAGCGACAGATTGAAATTCGTCGCTAAAAGTGACATTTATCGACAGAATTATCAGTCGATAAAAGTCCGTCGCTATAGACATTTAACGACGGATTTTCGCTGGTAAATGTCTTTAGCGACAGATTTTTACTGACGGACTATTACCACGGAATTATCCTTCCCTAAATATTATTTAAGTATTTTTTTAATTTTTTGGTGTTTCACAGAATTATTCAAAAATAGTTTAACGACAGATTTTTGGCGACGACCAATATCTGTCGCTAAAGGCTACTAAACGAACAAAACCCTACCACTTCTTCTTTCCAGCCACCAAACATCTTTCCACCTCTTCTCTCTCTCTCTACCCACAGTCTCCGCCTCCTCCCCCATATCTGTTGCCCCGCTTCCCACGCCACCTACCCCGGTTGCCGCCCTTCCCTCCCTCACCCAAAAACAACCTCAAATCTACTACCCAAGCTGGGATATCTCCTCCCATGTTGAGCGCGCAGCAGCCGCTACAACGGTCAATGGAGCACAAGAGTCGCTAACGGACCACAAGGGTTTACCTGAACCACCACAAACCACCAAGATTGGATCTTTTCTCGCTGCCCACCTCAAACGGGAACCCAAGACGTCGGACTCATAGTCTACCAGATCTGAATGTCGTCTTCCAAAGATGACCAAGACAATCAATTCAAGGATATGGAAGACCTAAAAGTAACTTGCTTATGTCCTTCTAGTTATTTGATTGGTATTACACTTATTGCATTATTGTTCATTCTATGTAATGTTTAAGAATCTGCAAAATGGGTGATTAGATATGGGTTTTTTTCTATTCGTGGGTACTTTGTATCAATTGAGGGTTTGATAATGTCATAGAATGTATCACTATAAAAAAGCACATATTTAATAAGCACATAGAGGAGGCTAGAGAAGGCATCAATAAGCACATAGAGGAGGCTATTCTTATGGCTGATAGATTGAGTTTTAAAGTTATTAGGTTTGCTACTTTGAATAAGTTTGGTGATCTCTCCGTCATGCATAAAGATATAGATACACCGATGTTTAAAGGTATCTCAAGGGTGTCAACTGAGAACATTGACCAATTAATAAACTTGCATGCGTAATGGTAGAACGATGTCCCTATGTTTAACACTTAACAGTTCCACAGCTCCACATGCTCAGTGAAATTGGATTTCAGAGTGTCATAGTTCATTGAAATCATTGAAACTCGGTAGTAACGGGACCTTAACCCTTCATTTACATATGGACAAGGGACATGCAGACCGAAAGTCAATCAGTTTGTGATCTGCAGAAAAAATTACTAAGTTAATTATGTGATATTGCTTTCTTTTTCAGTGCACTTGTTGTTCTAAAATCTGGAATCTCGAGAGGTAAATTGTCACAGAAATATTTACTAATGATCTCAAGACGCAAAACCATAATAAAAGGGTCTGGTTGTACAGACCAGAGAACTCTTTCATGAGTTTGAGAGCAAATTGTAGTGGTTTAGGAAATAAAATTTTGACGCCTGTCTACATGATTATATTGTAATGTCGATCAGTGCACCAAGAGCAAGTCCACCGACTATATATATATATATATATATATATATATATATATATATATATATATATATATATATATATATATATATATATATATATATATATATATATATATATATATATATATATATATACTTAATTCTATTAAAATTACTTTCAAAAGAATCGTCAAGAACAAGTCCACTAAGCAGTTCTATGGAATTCTGTACGTAATGACCATCCTCAATTGCCTTCTCTCTGCCTGATAAGTGTCCTAAATTATAGTTTCCATTTTTTCCCCTAATTTTACCAATTAAAGCATTTCTTGTAGTGAACTTCTTTATATTGTTTTTCAACTGTTCACTTTATTTAGAGCTGAATTTTTTTATAGATTTCAAGTGATCTTGCAAGTGAATTTTTTTTAATATGCATTTTTTCCTTTGATAGCATTACTTATTAAGTATAATTGTTTATTGTTAATTCTTCCCATGTTTGTTACTAGCAGGTGGACTGCCCATAAGCAGTTAAGCACATTTGTGGATGTTCTTTCAGTGGAACTTATAAGAATAGAAGCTCAGCTATGCAACATGTTATCACTTAATTGAGGCTTCTCTACTCTCGCTTAACACTTACAATTGGTTTCTTGTGATTCACTTTAATATTTAGATTGTATCATATAAGAGTTGTGCGACATTTGTAGGACGATTTGGGTTAAATTGTAATGTGGATTGCTTGATTAAATTTACATACAGAAAGTAGGTTTTATTTTTTTTGGAAAAATAAAAATTGCTATTTGGGGCTTTTTTAGTAGATTTGAATGTTTGTGTGACTTGAATTAAAAGAAGCAGGTTTGGATATTGAAAAAATATATAAAAAATTATAATTTTTTCATTTTAAAAGACGGACTTTTTCGTCGCTAAAAATCTTTTTAATTATATATCGAGAAAAATACAAATATGAGAAAATACCTATTTAGCGACGGAATATTTCGTCGCTAAAAGTAAATAAATCCGTTGATAAAGGTATCATTTTTACCAACAGATTCAGTATTTTCGTCGCTAATCTTTTAGTGACGAAATTTTCACCAATGAACTTTTAGCGACGGAATCCGTAGCTAAAAGTGAGTTTTCTTATAGTGGTAGACCGTTTCTACATTTACGATGAACTTTTCTTATCCAATGCATAAGGCTCCACCCTGGTGATGGAGAACCAGAGGGAGCTTCTCATCTGGGCTGTTGATTTGGGGATGAAAACTCGTACCCTGATGCTGGGTTATAACGAGATCACGACGTCATTTGCCTCAACGCTGGTTCTGGGATCGAGGGCGGGTTCAACGTTTCAGCAAGCTAAGGTTGCAGCCAAAACCTTTCATTGTTGTAGGATGAGAGAAATGTTGCACGGATGTGATACGTAAAGAGTCTGGTCCACCACGTTAGGTTTCTTTGATCTTTGGTACTGTTTTGCAGAGATGGACCTGGCCGGATACTTGTTGGACCTTTGTGGTCCAAAGGAAGTTGTGAGAATATGAATAGAAGAGCGGTGTCGAGAGGACTTTCTCAGACGACTGCAGTAGCGCAGTCTGCAAATTTTTAGTTGCCCAAGGTTCAGCTGTCTGGAGGTCTCGGTTCGAATCCTGAGAATGCAGCTGCATTAAAATTTGGTAGGGAAAGTCTTGCTACCGTTGTGGTCCTGCCCGACTCGAACTCGGATTAGTCAGCTCCCAATGTGATATCCGGTTACCAGGTAGTCTAACAAAAAAAAAATTCCTGCTCAAGCTCGTATATATACTCATGCCCGTCACAGGTTGGACGTCCTCTTTAGCAAAAGATGAGCACCTTTACTAGCAAGTGGTAACGATCATTATACGACTGGAATGTATGTAAGCTGGCCTTAAAAAAGAAGAAGAAGAAAAGTCCTTATGACTGAGCTATTAGTTTGATCGCCAAGTGAAATGTTCACGACGAAAAAATGTGCTTAGTCAAACCATGAGAGGAGAACATTATTTTTTGGATAATTTTATTAGCTTTTTTGTTCACTGGCATGAAATTGAAAAGGAAAAAATTTGGCTGCTACCCGGGTGAAGGAATCTTCCTCCTACCTCTCATGTAGTGACAATTAATAGTTACTAAATCTCTCTAGTGACTTTTATTTAGTGACACTAAAAAAGTGCTTTTAAGAGTTGTCCTGAAAGTGTTAACAGAAAAGTTACTAGAGATATTTAGTGACTCTTAATTATCCCTATATATGGAGTTGGAGGAAGATTCCTACAATCGGGGTAGCAGCTAAAGTTTGTTCAATTGAAAAATGCACACACACTTCCTAAGTATAGGAGTGAGTACCAAGCACGAAGTAGTATGGTCAAAAGACATAAGGTCACTCATACTTCCTGCGACATCTGCTGTTGGAAATGAGTATCTAATACGGAGTAATAAACATGATATGTTAGTGAGCTCGTATAAAACATAAAATTAAAGAAAATCACGTGAACAATTACTTTCTTTAGTTCTAAGGTTGAAAGTTTCATGCATTTCCCGAGAATTGGGGGAGTAGATAGACGAGCAAGAGCTAATGTAGCCCCTAATAATACTGTTATTGTTCCTGTATCAAAGAAATGAAATTCATTACACGAGGTATGATTATGACCGAGATATTTGGGGATAATTCCGTACTGCAGTTTGGTAGAGAAACTTTAGGACGAGTTTTGACTCATTTTCTTATAATAATAATAATATATAATAATAAAAAAAACTTATTAGGGCCTTGTTCTTGTTCTATAAAGTACCATTAAGGGTTCGATGGATGCACACGTAACACCTTAGAGACAAGTATGTTAGAGTTAGGAGAACACGCGGACTAGTCGTTCTCTTGAAGACAGTTCGCGCTCTTACGATTATTTTTGGTGAAATGGATATCAGCACGTCACCTTTAAGATATAACAGCCCAACTTTACGCTAGTAGAGAAGCCAAAGTTCACGCAACACCCTTCTTATCCCAATTATAGATTATCAAAAATAATACCTCATTATAAAAATACAAGTTCAACACGTCACTAAGGAGATAAAAGTGTTACTTGAAATAACCCTTTGTGCGTGAGGAAGTATGGACCATGAAAAGGAGTTTGGGAGCATCTTGGGGACCCAATCGTGACGGCCTGCTTGGACTGAACCAAAAGAGTACGTGCTAAGTCTAAAAAGGTTACCATTATATATGGTGCATGAATACATCCACTGCCTTGTTTTGGATGGCATAATATATAGTTATAAAGATCATTTGATGAACAATAAATATTACGTGAATGTGACAATTTGCTCAACATAAATATTGCAATTCCAACAATAATCACGTCTAGCACAATAATTATTTGTAAAAAAGCCATAACTATTTTCAATAAAATACTCCAAGCCACTTGAGGGAAGAAATTTGCACTCATAAATGGTAGCTACACTCATTTAAAGCGATAAGTATTGAACCTCATCCCTCCTACGTCTCACTTCGGAACTGTGCTATAACCACTTGGAGTGGAATTCACTTGAAAATGAACTGTGCTGTTCAATGGTGAAGAACAATTAACAACGCAGTACTTAATAGAAGAGCTGCAACAGCAGTGACTTGCCTAAGCCCTTGCACTCAAAAGGAACAAAAGCAACTGATATGCATAGTTCATTGTCATATATATATATATATATATATATATATATATATATATATATATATATATATATATATATATAGTAAAGGCTGAATCAAGCACAATGTCCTGCTACGATGGAGGCAGCAGCTCTCTAAGTTCAGTACGCGACTTCAAATCCTTCACTTCTCGTAACATGGAATCACAAGCAGCAAGAACCAATGCAACGTAACTTATGCAAAAATAGCCCACCCTCTTTCTCACAAAGAGGCGGCATTGGTCGGATTGATGAATGAAGCAATCAATTTCATCATGGCCTTGGCCTTGTCGGAGGTTGGCTTGAACAGGTGGAACACATGCTCCTCCCCTTCCGTCTCCACCGTCTCCACCGCACCTCCCCACCCACTCTCCTTCAACGCCGCGTAGTAACTCCACCCCCTGTCCCTTAAAAAATCTTTGCCCGCAGTACAGATCAGTACCTTCACGCAACCGAGCTTGGACAGCAAACCCGGATGCGCAGCCGGGTTCAGCCTCGGGTCATTTACCCCACCACTATCGGAGCAGATAAAATCCCACAACTTAGCAGGCTCCTCGTTCCCGAAATACGGATGGATAAGAACCAAACCCGAAATCTTCTTTAACCCATCACCGTCACCGCCAGCTCGTACCACCATGTTATGCGCTAAATTAGCTCCAGCACTGTCGCCAGCCAAGTATACCTTCCCAAAATCAGCATGCTCATTTAACCATGGATCCAATCCGGGTCGGTCAGCACTGTCCTTATGCTGAGCGACCCATTTCATGACTGCGTAGCAGTCATCGTAGCAAGCAGGGATCGAGTGTTCAGGCGCTAATCTGTACTCGATGGAGACGGCGATGATGTTGGATTCCTCGACCAGGGAGCTGAGATAGTTGTGGTAGGTGGAAGAGAAGGCGGATTCGATGGAGAAGGCGCCGCCGTGGATGTAGATGAGGAGCGGGAGTTTTTCGTTTGGCGCGGTAGTTTTGGGTAGGAAGAGGCGGGCGGAGGCGGTGGATATGGCGATGTCTTTGGATCGGACGGCGAGGGTCTGCTGGTCGTCCGATGGCGGGACGCAGGGGCTGCCGAGGAATCTCTCCACGTGGCCATCTTTGTAGACACGGAACCAGGGGTGGAAGTCGTGGGCTACATCGGTTGCGGTCGAGTCCATTGCGGAGAGGAAGAGGGAGGAGGGAGAAAGGAAGAAGATGAATACAACAACTGTGAAGAAACCGAAAGCAGCAGCAACGGCGCCGAAGGAAGGGAAAGGGTATAAATTATTGGTGGATAGTTTGGGTCGGTGTGCCATTTGGTTATTTTGACCCGTCACTCTGTGAAAAAACCAAACAGATAGATAGAGGTGTCAAATGGGCCGGGCGGTCGTGGGTGGCCCGGCCCGGACCTTTTTGGGTCCGGATTGGCCCTAACCCTTAGGGCAGGATCAGGTCTAATTTTTTTGAGGAATAGGCCCGGGCCCGGCCCTCTTTTGACCCGAAAAATGACATTTTTTTTTTTTTTTAAATTAAGGTGTATTTGCTTGCCTTCTATGACTAAAATGTAGAATAAATCTATTACTTTTAGATCATTAGTGAGAGAACAAACAAATATTCGTGCCCACAGATCTATTATTTTTAGATTTGAGTTAAGCAACACAACATTTTGAGAAGGCACAAACATACCTTACTTTGTAAGAAGTGTAAAAAGAAGGAAGAGTCAACTTCCAGTTGATGAGTAACTCGCGGAACATGCCAGTAAATGGGAGGATATGGTCATGCAGGTTGAATCTTTACTATCAGCTTCAAGGGCCAGGGAAGATGGTAAAATCATTTGTTTAAAATTGTACATAATTTTAGATTTTGACTTCCCCTAATCAGTTGGCCTAAGTTCTGAGTAATTGGGGAAGTAAGCGTTGAGTTATAAAAAAGTTTGTACTAATTGATAATTAGCCGAACTTATTTGTCATTAAATATCAACCGACTAATTTCACCATCTTACATATAAATTAGTATTGGTACCGTGGGTAAAAAAAATACCTGTTAAAATATATATAAAAAGCTAGTATTTATATTATTAAATAATAATAACAAAATATATAGTAAAATAATAATATTATTTTGAATAACAAAAAAGAATTGAGCCCGGGCCAGGCCCTAGATGTTGGGCCTGGGCTTGGACTGGGCCCAGATTTCCCCCATTCTGGCCCGGCCCAGGCCCGTTTTGCTGGAGGCCCGATGGGCTTGGGCCGGGTCGGCCCGAGCCCGGCCCATTTGGCACCTCTACAGATAGACACCACAGATACAATGTAAAGACTCTTCGCCCCGTTCCCTTTATTAATTTTCGGGTCTTCTTGTTGTGTTTTGTGTAGAACGTAAACTTTTTTTTTTTTTCTGGCGACTTTGGTTGGTTTTAAATTTTAATTGGTGGTCAGAAGTAGCAGTGAAAGGCTACAGATCTTGCAGGGATAGAGATATCTTGTTTGTTTTTTGGTTTGATTATATTGAAAGACGGATTTATTCTTGACCAGTGCGATCACTTGTAATTTATTTTTTAACTGTTTTCTTTGATTTAATAATTTTTTTTTACGATGTTGAAAAATATAGAGTTAAGAATAGCTATCTTGACAAGAATTCTGTGACTCTTTATTTTATGAGTGCTCAAGAGGGTTGTTTGGAATGTAAAATTTATGAACTTTTGTGCCCATCTATTCTTCATGGCATTTTAACATATGTGATACATTGACGCATTCACCAAACGAGTTGGTACCTTTGGATATCGCTTTTATGGTCTATTTTTTTTGTTTTTAAGTTTTAAGGAAGTTTAATGCATAATAATACTAGAATAGTTGTCATAAGATAATCAATGGGAATGTTTCTAGAATTGTCAATCAATGTTGCAAGTGTTTTAAATCAATTTCTATTGTTTTAATTTTTGGTCATATTTTACAAAAATGGGCCAACAAGGTTGTCAAGAGAAGCTAAAGAAAGGAAAATGTTTACAGTTGAAGTTTTTTATATTAATTAATATGGAGGAGAAAGAAGACCATAAGGTTAACAAAATTCTCGAAGCCCAAAAAAACTCGGAAAAGGACAATAAGAAAATGTATAATGGCTAGATTTTTTTCTTCTTCTTTTTTTATAACTAAAACTGAAATTTAACAATAATATGCATCAATATGAAGATTCAAAACAGCGATTTTGAAATTATCTTTCAAAGTCTCCGTCATTTCTTGGAGTTATACATCAGATAGATGGAAGTTCTATTTTTGGTTTATGAAAGATTCCAATGCCTGGAACAGATCCACAGCCCTCTCACAAGTTGGATTGAACAGATGGAAGCAATGACCCTCTCCTTCATTCTCCATAAACTCCACTGTCCCTCCCCACCCGCTTTTCTTCAAAATCTCGTAGTAGTCCAGACCCCTCTGCTTCAGCCAGTCATTCTCAGCCACGCAGAGAAACACCTTCGGGCAACCCAGCTTTGCCAGATCCGGATCCGCCCCCGGGTTCAGCACCGGGTCATCCAGCCCACTACACGTTGGATACAAGTACGGCATAATAGCTTCGGGTTCCCTTGTCACAAAGTACGAGTGGAGCATTATTAGCCCCTTTAGCCCGACACCAACCAGTCCCGTAGCACCAGCTCGGACTGCAACATAGTGGGCCAAGTTCGCCCCGGCGCTCTCGCCGGCCAAGAAAACCCGACCCAGATCGGCGTACCGGTTGATCCATGGGTCGGGTCCTTTGCCATCGGAATGGATGGCAATCCACTGCAACGTGCTCCAGGAGTCGTAGTGCGCGATTGGTAGTGGGTGATCCGGAGCGAGTCTGTAGTCAACGGATATGGCAACCACATTTGACTGGGAGACAAGAGTCGTAAGGAAAGTTTGGCTGACGTCGTCGAAGGGTGATCCAATGCAGAAGGCTCCACCGTGGTAGTGGAGGAGCAGGGGGAGCTTCTGATCCGGACCGTTGATTTTGGGGATGAAGATGCGTGCTTTGATGGTGGGTTCTGATGAGATCACGACGTCCTTAGACTGAACGCCGGTAACGGGGTCGAGGGCTGGTGGGACGAGAGGGCGGGCTGGGAAGCGCTCTATGCGGCCGTCTTTGTATACTCGGATAAATGGTCGGAATTCATGGGCTACTTCGTCGGTGATCGAATCCATTGCAGTCGAATGCAGGAGAGAAGCTTGGTTAACGAGTTAATGTCTTGTCTTAATTTATTAGGTTGCGTTAAGGTCGTTTGCAGAAGAAGACAAGCAGCAGGTTGGTTAGAGTTCAAAGCAACAGAAGTATGCAAACAACGTATGCTCACGCGCACGATATCCGCTAAGACTGTATTTTGAAGGGATTTATAACTTTTAATTTTTTTCTAAAAAAAATTATTTATAAAGTATAACTGAATATGTGGTAAATTATAATGGGTCAAAAATGAACGTATAACTTTATGGCCTCTGACCGTCCTACTCCATGATCTCCCTTCTTCCTTTCCTAATTAACTACCTAAGTTTCTGAATATAATACAGGATTTTAATTAGTTTGTAGGAAGTTCTTTGAGTAAGTATTGAAGTCATTACCGTTCTTAAATTAAAATGAGAACCGTCACTTTCCAGAGTAATTAGAATGTACCGTCTAGGTGAAAACGTGCTTTCCCTCCGTTGCCTACCCACTCGCATGTGCTACCAACCAAACAAAGCTTATCTTGGGGTTTATTTTCTTTTTTCCTCCGTTTGCATGTACAGAAATGCTAAAGAAGCTTTTTTTTCTTCATTTTTTTTCCCCTGTATTGCTTCGTAAAACAAAAAAAATACCAATCTCACATTGCTTATTCCAAAGACTTTGTAAGGTTTATTTTCCATTTTCCTCCTTTGCGTGTACAATAACGCTAAGGAAACTTTTTCCTTAAATTTTTTTTTTCCCTGTATTCCTCTATAAGACGAAACAATACCAACCTCACATTGCTTATATTAAAGCCTAGTTCTTTTTTCTCCCTGTGCGTATACCATAATGCCAAGGAAGTGTTGTATCTTCATTATCTTTTTTCCCCTGGGAAGCTAAATAAAACCAAAATAATAAATAAAAAATTGAGAATTATCATAAATATATACCATCAAAAAATTGAAGTTAGAAATATTAAATTAGCTTGCTTATGAGCAATGCATGCATGTGGGCCATGCAGAAGTTGTGTGAATTCTGCACGTATTGAAAAGGCAAAAGCGTAAATAGCATGAATTATGCACCATGGGTTCGGATACTTCCCTTCAAAGAAACGCCTTAGTAGACAGTTTCTAAATTTACAATCAACTTATCTTATAAAAAAATGATGACCTACTACTCCATCTTATAGTAGCAGTTATAATTCTCATCAACAAATATGACGCTAACTGAATGGTTGGTACAACCATTCAAAAGTTGTCATTACTCTACAAACCGTCGTTGCGAATAATACATGATAGCTACTCTTGGGACATTGCAATTCTTCAGAGCGACTTCACAAGAGCTCAAACATAAATTGGAACTTCCAATTCATCACAAGGAACGAAGATGTAATTTAGTCTTGATTTATGAAAGAAGCCATTGCTCGATTCAGAGCCAGTGCCTTCTCACAGGTTGGGTTGAACACGTGAAAGCAATGGCTCTCACCTTCTGTCTCCACAAATTCCACCGTCCCTCCATACCCACTTCCCTTCAAGATCTCGTAGTAACTTAAACCCCTCGGCTTCAACCAATCTTGTTCAGCCACACAAACAAACACCCTGGAGCAAACCAGCTTCGACAAATCCGGATCCGCCTCCGGGTTGAGAATCGGGTCATCGAACAACCCGCTGCACGTCGGGTATATATACTTGATCAGCTCATCCGGCTCTTCATTAGCAAAATACGGGTGCATGATTATCAACCCTCGTACACCAAAACCCGCCGTTCCTTTCGCTCCTGCTCGGACTGCAATGTTATGGGCTATGGTCCCTCCAGCACTCTCGCCCGCCAAGAAAACCCTGCCCATATCCGCATGCTGGTTAATCCACGGTTCTGGTCCTTTCCCACCGAAATGAGCTGCAATCCACTGCATTGAGGCCCAGGAGTCCTCGAAAGGGATTGGCAGCGGGTTCTCCGGAGCGAGTCTGTAGTCGACGGACACAGCTATGGCCCGGATCTGTGAGACGAAGGAGGTTAAGAAGTTGTGGGTTATGGCGTTGAATGGTGATCCGATACAGAAGGCTCCACCGTGGTAATGGAGAACCAGAGGTAGCTTCTCATCTGGGTCGTCGATTCTGGGGATGAAAACTCGTGCCTTGATGCTGGGTTCTGACGAGATCACGACGTCCTTCGACTCAACGCCGGTTGTGGGATCGCGGTCTGCTTCAACGTAAGGGCTAGCTGGGTAACGTTCAATGCGGCCATCTTTGTAGACTCGAAATAATCGTGGGAATTCATGGGTTATTTCGTCCGTGATTGAAGCCATTGCGGAAGAACAAGGAGCAAGTGATAAGGTGAGGGTGCTTTGTGCAGATAAGTTAAGTGAATAAAGAGCCACCTTTACCAGCACCGACGGTTTTCCTATTTAATGGCTTGGTCGAGGAAAAAATATTCGGCTGCAATCGTGCCTACAACTTTTTATACAGTGACGAGCTGTCATGCAAACGTAATGTATATGCATATGTGTCATTAAAGAATAAATTTTGCCTCATTTAAAAAAATCTTATTCTAATTTCGTATACAGTGACAATTAATAGTCGTCAAATGTTTCTATTAATTTTCTTCTACACTTTCATTAATAAATATTACCAGCACTATTTAGTATTTAGGATCACTAAATAAAAGTCACTGGAGTCATTTAAAAATGATTAATTATCATTATATAGGGGGTAGGAGGAAGATTCCTGTAAGCGGGTTAGTAACCAATTTTTTTCTGTCATTAAATAACTTCTGATCTGACAAAAATTAGGAAACATATTTTTAAATAAAAAAAATTTATTTAATATAACGGCACCAAAAAGCATATGTGAACCAAGTGGAAGCATACATAGTGGGTCAAAAGTCTCACTTGCAAGAGCCCGATACATCCAAACATTATTTTTGCAAGCTGCCAACTTTGTTTCTCATTTGACTCTTTGCATTTAATAATTCTTAGTTCTATACCAAAAATTGGTCTATCTAATTTGCGACCCTTCTTCCTACCTATTTACTTTACAATTAGGGTTGTATACGAACCGAGTTTGAACCGAATAAGGGTGTGTTCGAACTCGGTTCGTATATTTTCAGATACGTCTGGGCTCAGCTCGTGTTCTTTAAGAGCACGAATGCTGATGTTTGAACTTGGCTCAAATTCGTCGCCACAGAACTCGGGCTCGGCTCGTTCGTCAAAATACGCGAACCAAGTTCAAGCTTCAAAATCCGTTCAAGAACTCGAGATGGAACCACAAATATACTGACCTGAAACCAATTTCTACCACCGTACTAAAGATCGAGACCCTCCGTCGAACAGATGATATTGAATGGAATTGGAGATCCGACTTCAGATCTACTGTTTTCAATGTTACGACGTGGGATCTGCTGTTTTCAGTGGTTGCTGTGTGGCCGGCGCTGTGGGCAGTGCTCTGGCTGGCTGTGTGGGCGATGCTCTGGTCGGCGATGTGCTTGTGTGATGAGAGAGGGGGCAGAGTTTGTTTTGACTGTTCGAGTATCTAAGTAAAGTGGGTTGTGATTTGGCCGGCGGCATGGGCGATGTTGATAATGAGAGAGGGGGCAAGTCTCTGATGAGATGAGAAAGAATTTGGTGAGAGAGAGAGAGCATTTGATCCACATGCTTACACGTCCCATCCCAACACAAATATTTTGTGTACTATTATATTGTTTAATGAGTAAACGAACACATATTCATTTATAAGGTTCGGCTCGTTAAGTAAACGAGCCCTCTTGTTCACGAACATTAATAAACAAACATCATCATGTTCAAACTTGGCTCGTTTAATAAACGAACCCTAAAATTGTGTTCGTGTTCGGTTCACTTATTATATTAACAAACATGAACGAGTTTTTGAGAGAACGAACAGCGTGAACAACTCTGTTCATTTACAACCTTATTTACAACTCAAACAAATACTATCATTATCCCTAATACGTAAATCTAAAATAAAAAATCATTGGAAAAAATCTTAGAATCTGTCTATGTCTCTCCCCCTCAATCACTTGACTCTGACCCAATTGTCCGAAACACACCAACTGATCGCCTGCAAAATGGACGATGGTGTTGTGCTTCTAAATTCGTATTGTATTTGAAACCATGCATCAATCTCCGACACATCCTCAACTGCCCGCCAATGTCAGTCTTCCTCCATGCTGGAGCTCCGGTCATAATCTCCGCCACCACAAACCCGAGTGCTCATATGCCCGTACGGAGACTCATGTTCCCCACCGTACACCATCTCAGCGCGAGGGCCGAGGGCCATCAACGGCCATTGCTAGTCGAAAGCTGAGGCCACCGATCAACCATCCATGTCCTCCATAGATCGGCCCACCCATGGTAACCGTCGGAGCAGTCCCGCACGCACCAGGCATCCATACACACCACCGCACAACCACCACTGCCTGCAGCACACCATGGGCCACCAATCGACCAACCTTGATATGACCTCCATCGATCGGCCCACCCACGACCCCCGAGTCTTGCCATCCACCGCCAATCTCCTAACCACCACCAATCGCACAAAATGTTTCCTCTAATTGCAGAGAAGGGGAAATGAAGGGAGAAGGAGAGTGGAAAATCAAGAGATGCAAGAAATCGAAATGGAAAGGCAGTAACATAAGTGAAAAGTGGGGGAGTTTGAAGTTAGTGGAGAGTGGTGTTTTACGATTTTATCTCCTAAGAAGACATGCGTCAGTAGCAGGATGAATTTCATTGTAACACTATTACATCAACAAAAAAAAAAAAAGGTGTTCTCATCATGAGTAGTATTGATAGTTGACTATCGTTATACTTATTTAATGACTTTTAATTAATAACAGAAATTTTGGTTAGAAGTTTTACACAAATGCTGTAATTAGGATTGTAGCTAAAATCATTGGTTGCACGATGAGAGAATTGTAGCAGGCTGTGTGATGTGTGGAGTCTGGTCCACCACGTTAGGTTTCTTTAATCTTTGGTCCTGTTTCCCAGAGGTGGACCTCGGTACTTATTGGACCTTTATGGTCCAAATGAAGTCTTGAGGATATTTATTTATAAATAGAAGACCGGTGCGGAAGACTTTCTATAACGTCTTCCATCTGCAAATTCAAAAGTAGGCCAAGGTTCAGCTGCCTACCGACTTTATCATAAAGTCGAACAGCGACGCCAACCAAATTCCTGATATGAACCCCCTTGCTCGTAACGATCGTTAAACTAGTGTGAAAAAAGGAGAAGAAAAAAGATCTTATGACTGAGCCATTAGTTTGATCTCCCGGTGGGATGTTCTGTTGGAATTGTTGCAAGAAATAGACAAGAACAACTCCAAAAATATAATATAAAATAGCTGGCTGAGGCGCGGATTAGGTCGCTCTCTTAAGACGATTCGCGCCCCTTCGGAGAATTACCACCGGTGCAGCAAGGTTATTCACGCGTCGCCTCCGGGATACAACAGCCCAGCTTTCACTGTTACTTCACTCGTAATTCTGCACAAACGAATGAAGCAGAAGCTTCACTCGATACCTTACCAAAACGCCCACAAGTCTAAGTGTTTAGAAATCAGAAAAGAGAGTTTGAGAGTTGTGTGTTGAAAAGTGAGGAAGAGGTCTCCTTTTATAGGTGAAGAAAAATAGCTGTTGGAAATCTGTTACAAAAAATAAATCCAAAATTTATTTCAGAAATAAAGTGCTGCAATAAAAAATATGACTGTTGTGTAATAAAAGAAAATGTGACTGTTGGGAAGTAATGAAGAATATTACTGTTGCCCAACAGCTATATTTTGCAGTATAAATAGACATGCCATAGTCCCACACGAACTTCGGGGAGGAGAGGTCGGAATGCTGCCACAGAGCATCCGTAAATTTCAGAAACTGGTATCTCCCCCACTTGTCCTTCCCCCTTGCGCGTGCGAGTCTTAAACTCAAGCGCATCTTACTTAAAGGCCAAGGAGTGTCACTTTATATACTCCTTAAAGTTCTTTACAATGGCCAATGTGGGACAAAACTTTCCAAAAGTTTAAGTAGTAAGAAAATTTTCTCTTTCCATTTTCAAGCAATGTGGGACTAAAGTACTTTATAATTTTACTCAAAACTTCAATGCTTTTTCAATCTTGAAAACAAAGAGAATTTTTTTGTTAAAATACTCCAACAAAATTGTTGGAAATCATTTCTAAAAATGAATATAATATCGGTGCAAACTCACAATTGAGTAAATAAAATCATAAGAATATTTTTACCTCTTAGTTGTGAGTACGAGAAATACGTTTACCTCAATCCTCTTAAAAATGCCGTGTTGTTCTTACCATGCGAAGTACCATCAATGATTCAAATGATCACCTTCGAAACCAGTATACTAGTATTGGATTGAGGCGCGGACTAAGTCGCTCTCTTTAAGACGGTTCGCGCCCCTACGGAGTATACCGGTGCAATAGGTTTCAACGCGCCGTCTCCAGGATACAACAACCCAGCTCTTATTTGCTGTAAAATGTGCTAAGTCGTACCGCGAGAGTAGAACATTGTCTTTTGGCTAATTTTATTGGCTTCTGTTCTATCAATTTGTTAGCATGAAATTGAAATGTGCACAAACACTTCCTAAGTATAGGGGTGACACCAAACCCTGTAAACCGTTTCAAATCGTTTAAACCGATCAAATCGAATCAGTTCAATTTAAACAGCAAAATGGTTCAGTTTGACATTTCTCAAACCGATCTAGGTTTAATTTGGCTCACAATAATTTTGAGAGTAGATAACAAATCGAATCGATACATACTAGGTTACAAAAGTTTTTAGATGTATTAGTTTTGTTCATGCTCACATGAGCAAGCAAAGTCGACTAAATGAAAATCTTAAAAGTAAAAATATAAAGAAAGGCGAAACATATGAATGTACAGTTGCCGATTCATCTTGAGTTCTCTCAGTCTTTTTGGTATATATATATATATATATATATACACACACCGGTAGAAAGACATATTTTGCTTCCTCTTTTTTTCTTTTTTCGCTTTTGTGATTTTAGAGTACTACTTATAACTTATATTTTTAGATATTGAATTACAACATCACTATCAGTATACAATGCATCTCAAATATATTTGAATCGAGTAACAGGCATGAAACGGTGGTTGAATAATAGCAACCCTTGAGAAATTGCACTTGTTCCTTGAGACTTCGCAGGAGTAAAATCGTAAATTGGAACTTCCACTTGATCACAAAGAGTGAAGACGTAATTTAGTCTTGATTTATGAAAGAAGCCAATGCTTGAGTCAAAGCTAGTGCCTTCTCACAGGTTGGGTTGCACACATGAAAGCAATGGTCCTCACCTTCCGTCTCCACAAATTCCACTGTCCCTCTCCAGCCACTTTTCTTCAAGATCTCGTAATAACTTAAACCCCTCGGCTTCAAACCACTGCAGTGAGCCCAGGAGTCCTCGTAAGGGGTTGGCAGCGGGTTCTCCGGAGCGAGCCTGTAGTCGACGGACACAACTATGACCCGAGTCAGTGTGACGAAAGAGGTTAAAAAGTTGAAGGCTACGGCTTTGAAGGGTGATCCGACATAGAAGGCTCCACCGTGGTAGTGGAGATCCAGAGGGAGCTTCTCTTCGGGGCCGTTGATTCTGGGCATGAAAACTCGCTCCTTGAAGCTGGGTTCTGATGAGATCACGACGTCCCTTGCCTCGACGCCGGTTGCGGGATCGAGGGCTGGTTCAACATAAGGGCTATCTGTATCTGGGTAGCGTTCAATGCGGCCATCTTTGTAGACGCGAAAAAATTGTGGGAATTCATGGGTTATTTCTGCTGTGATTGAAGCCATTGCAGAAGAAAATGGAGAATTTATAAGGTGAGGATGCTTCCTATAGGTTTTATAACTGGGGGTTTGAACCGTCTAGGAAAATGAGAGAGTGATATGCAGTTACCAGCACTTCCCGCTGATCGGTTGATCAAAAAAAAAATCTACAGTGAGCCAAAAAATCTTTAATTTGCCGTACCATTCGAGAATAAATTTTGGCCATCGGCTGTATCATGAAAGGAGCCTAATTTTTTTTATATCATCGCTAGTTATATTTAATTTATTTTTTGAATTATTAACGTTAAAAAAATAATGTTAAGAAATTTATAAAAGTGTTAGTAACTACTCCATTCGTTCCACAAATTGATTATATTTTATTTTTGAGTTCTTCCACAAAAATTATTCATTTTAAAGATTATATAGGTACTTTTACATATTTACTCTTTTTATATTTTTTTATTTTGTTTCTCTCTCCACATTTAACTTTCTACGAAGGCACGAATTCATTTTCTTTTTCCTGATCCGCTTTCTTATACTTTTTTATTCTATTTCTCTCTCTACGTTTAATACTTTGGACTAACCCATTTATCTCTCCAAACACACTTTCTTCTCCAACTCTATCTAAATGGTAGAATGAGACACACAATATATGCCGATTTTCTTTATTTTAAAAAATACTTAAATCTTCACTGTGCATGCCAAAGTAAAATGGAGCAATTTTTCTAGGACGAATAGAGTATAATTTAACGATTTTTATTAGTCATTATGTATCAGCATGCTAAGTTTGCAGCCAAAACCTTTTGTTGCTGTATGATGAGAGAAAATGTTGCAGAGCTGTGATATGTATAGAGTCTGGTCCACCATGCTACATTTCTTTAGGAGGGTTATAAATGAACCGAACCGTTCACAAATTGTTCGTGGTGTGTTGTCCATAGAACTCGTTCGTATTCGTTCTAGTAACATATGAACCGAATTTGAACAAGTTTTTAGAGCTCGTTTGGTAAACAATCCGAATATGAACACTCTAAAATATTCGCGATGTGTTCGCAAACGGCCTGTCTGAATAATAAATTAACTATAATATACTTAAAAAATATCATTTACATAAATTATAAATGCTAAAGTTTAAACCTATAAGTCACAGGGTCAATTAGCCCAAGGCCACTTATAAACATAGAGCCCATGTGGTACATAATAAAGCCCAGGTCCAACCTTTATTATTAGCCCATTTAAAAATCCTAACAAGTTCTCTCAGGTTCCATATTTCTCACAGCCGCCTCTTTCCTTTTAACATTTTTGCCTATCGTTTTCTCTCGTCACAGACACCGAGACGCCTCTCTCTCTCTCTCTCTCTCGTCACACACACACACACAAACACTCTCTCACCATCTCTCACCCTCACGTACAAACACGCACACATTATAGATTGACAGGAAACAATGACAACTTTCGGATCCCACGCCTGACTCCATTAATAATATGTGGTGACAAACTCGAGCCGAATTTAAACAAAAAAATCCGTGCTCTTAAAATAATATGAACCAAGCCCAAACACGTCTTTAAATTTACGAACTAAGATTGAACACACTCTTGTTCGAGCTCAACTCGGTTCGTATACAGTCTTACGTTTTTTTAATCTTTTGTCTCGTTTTCTAGAGATGGACTTGGATACTTGTTTGACCTTTAGGGTTTGAAGGAAGTTGTGAGGATATTATTATTATTATATAAATAAATAAAAAGACCGTTGTTGAAGACTATGTCAAAGGTGTGCAATATTCAAATTTAGTAGCCAAAAAATTGCTCGTAAGTTGAAACGGTCGATGACTTGAACATATGTAAGTTGGTGTGAAAAAAATAGAAGAAAAAAATCCCTTATGACTAAACTATTAGTTTGATCTCTCAATGAAACGTTCGCGACAGAAAAATATGTTAATTCAAACCGTCATAGTAGAATATTATCTTTTGGCTAATTTTATTAGCTTTCTGGTTCAATCAATTCTTAGCATGAAGATAGAACAATGCACAAACACTTCCTAAGTGTGGGGATAGAACCAAGCTGTGTAAATCGATAAGAACCGTATACAACCAATCAAATCAAACCGATATAATCCAAACAGCAAAAAAAATCTTAATGGTTTGGTTTGACATTTCTCAAACCACCACCGTTTGATCCGGTTAACGGATCAATATTTTAAAACAAAAAATAAACAGAAACGAACCAAAATAAAAAAAAAATGTTAAATATGGTCTACATGCATTGGTAATTTTCGTTCTCACATGATTAGGCAAATCCAACCAAACAAAACGTAGAAAGTAAAGACGAAAAGAAAAAAAAAGGTTATGTGAAAGTCCAGTTACAAATTTTTTTTTGAATCTACCAATCTCTTTATATATAGGTACCAAAGGCATACTTTACTTTGTTTTTTGCTTTTGTAATTTTAGAACAATACTAGTTTTTTTATGTTAATTGGTTAATGAATGTTGAATTATATATCATGACTATGCAATGTAATCTATCTAAATTTCATTTTTGCGTAATATCTGAATCAAATAATAGGCGCAAAAATGGGTAAAAATTTTAAATACACTCAACTAGATCTGAGCCGTTCAAATCAACTAAACCGAATTATCCAAATCGAGATGATCGGGGTTCAGTTGGGCTCAAAATCTTCTAGACGGACGATGAGCTACAATTCAATTTACCAGCAGACCAAAGCTTGAATTGCAATTCGCATCTATCTATAATAAGGCTAAAATGGAGTAGAGTTCAAAAGCATGTGACCTACACCACCACTACGCCTGCCATCACCGTATCTCTAAATCACGAATATTGGCCCACGGAATCAACGCTACTGCTTTACAGCTACCGAAAGTGAGAAGCCGGCCCATAACAATTGGTATAGGACCCACCCTTTTTGCTTTAAGTCACACACACACACATGACTTTTTTTGTTTGTTTGCAAAGTAACTCATCGAACTATTGCAAAACAATTTCTGATATATTTTGTATTTTCTAACTTACCTTTCCCCTCCTTCAAAACTTCACCCTCGATATGTTTATAATTCCGTTAGTATTTTCTTCTCTTACTAAAATACTATGTTTTTTTTGTTAAAAAATAACTGGACTACTCATCTAACCATGAAAAATTATCATGTTTTACTAAATAAAAAAATTATACCGTTTAAGCTAACAAAAATAATTTCTTAAAGTCGTGTCGGCTGTCAGCAATTCAACAAAATAATTGTAATCCGATTCTTGAATAGTCTGATTCACAGTTTCGGCGATCTTGCACGGCGTGCAAAAACTTAAAAGCAAGAATTGAGACATTCAGAACAGTAAAATTGTAGCGAAAAGCAAATTCGTAATCTTAAGAGCAAATTACACACTAGTCTCTCAATTGGTAGTATACTATATAGGTGTAGTACTTCTATTAAACTGGGAACTGCAGTACTGCACCTCTAAGTGCCTTAAAAGTTTACTGCTTCAAGAAAGAAGCCAACCGCCTCAACTGGGTCACTGCTTTGTCACAAGTCGGGTCGAACAAATGAAACCCATGGCCTTCGCCTTCCGTCTCCATGATCTCCCTTTCTCCGCTCCACCCGCTCTTCCCCAACACGTTGTAATAATCCCAACCCCGCTGCCTAAACCAGTCTTTCTCCGCAATGCAGAACATCACCCTCCTGCACCCCATCCGGGGCAGACTCGGATCCACAGCCGGGTTCAGCACCGGGTCGTCGTCCCGCCCGCTACTGCCCGGACACATGAACTTGTACATTTTATCCTCCTCCTTGCCCCCAAAAAATGGATGCACCAAAAAGAGTCCATCCATCTTCACACCATGGTCTAGTCCACCTACTCCGGCTCGTACCGCGATGTTGTTGGCGATGTTCGCTCCGGCGCTCTCGCCGCCCAGGAAAAATCTACCAAAATCGGCGTGATCATTGAGCCATTGCTCGGGGCCGCGCCCGTTAGCATGGGAAACAACCCACTGGAGCGCAAGCCACGAGTCATCGTACGCTATGGGGAGTTTGTGCTCGGGGGCTAGTCTATAATCCACTGAGACAACCACCGCATTAGCTTCTTCGGCGAGGGAGTTGACAAAATTGTGGAAGGGAGGGGAGGAGGTGGAGCCGAGGCAGAAAGCGCCGCCGTGAATGTAGACAACTAGAGGGAGTTTTTGAGTGGTGGTGGTGGTTTTGGGGAGGAAGATGCGTACAGAAACGCCTGTTTCGGGCGAAACAACAACATCTTTGGATTGGACAGCGGATTTAGGGTCATTGGAGGTTGGAGCAAACTGGGGTTCCTTGAACCTCTCGATACGGCCGTCTCTGTGTACGCGAAAGAAGGGAGAAAAGTCATGGGCTAAGGTTGAATCCTCCGTTTCAGAAGCCATTTGAATAGCTTTTGTTGTTGATGAAACTAAAGCAGTGCAAGACCACACATTTATATATGCAGATCTGTTATTGTGGAAGGTGGGTGATCGACGAGAAACGGTAGATGGGAGATGGGGGGGTTGTTCGTTGTTGAACGGTCTATTATGATGCCAGACCATAAGGACCGTAGGATTTGCAGAATTGAATTTGAAGCATTTTGTGCCTTCCCTTGATCAAATGTTTGGCTTTGGTCATACACAAAATAACTCTTTCAGAAGCTTCTGTTCCTTCCTTATGTGAAGCTAATTCTCAAATATCATATCCATCTCACACTTTGTTTGCCCAAAAAAAAAATGATAAAGTAAGAACCTCGTATGCGTTGCTAGGTAGCAATTAACGAGAAAATTCAACGTGCTTTACGCCGGTTGTAACGCGAGATGTATCTGTTTTTATGCATGAGCCTCCTCCCTTTGCTTTGATGGCTTTTGATTGAGGTCACTGTTACAGTTACGGTAAGAACAACAATGCAATTAGACATTGGTAACCTCGAAATGAGTTTGGGCGATGGAGGAAGGAACTTTAGTTATTTCAATCCTAGAGTTGATTGTTTTAAATCTTCTTCCCTTGACCACTTAACTCCACGGAGCTAAGTTTTTCTCTGGATCAAGCCACCTAAATTGAAAATAAATGACCCATGGACAACGGTTGCTGGTGACTCTTGAAATTACCATTGAACTTTTTTATCAAATTAGAACGTGGCAATTTCTCGTTAAGAAAATCTCAAGTTCATTTCTAAGGGAATGAGTTGACCCACCTATTCCGATCAAGGTGAACATGTCATTTGATAGGGAAATCTTGAAGTTGCGGAGGCTTAGTTTGACCGATCCATTGAGCATTTAAAACAAGTTATAGTACTTACTTTTGATAATCATATTGAAACGCATAATTAGTTGAAGATCTTTTCTTACTATTTTAACAGTTTTTACATCTTTTTCTCGTTATAGTTTTTTCTTGACCACATCAGTCAGGTAACATGGATCATGCCTTTCGAAAGAAATAAAAAAAAAAGTTCATTATACCCATTATAGGATAAAATAATAATCGTAAATTTCACGAGTGGCGACTTAACAAGTCGTTGTGGAAATCTTATGTTGCCGGTCATGATTCAATTACAAATAGTCATGGCCTCCTTCAATTCAAAGTCACGAACAGAACTGGCGGCTACTCAAAGGAAAAGCAAATAGCACAAGACATCCATTTTGGGCTTCAGGTTTACAGATTATTTCTTTTTTTTTTTTTTTTCTGTTTCTTCAAATATGTTTTGCTTATCGCTATTAAATTATGTTTTTGGTAACATAGAATTTGTTGGACCTACCCGTGACCCGCGATAGACTTGGCCCAGGATAAAAAAAATTAAAATGGGTATTCATTTTTTATATATACAACGATACCTGTAAAATTTACGATAATCCGCACAGGTCAATTAGAGCGGATCAGACATGGACATACTCACATGTAAATTACTCCTTGGGGTTTTAATTTTTGATTCTCGATTTTTTTTGTTCCCACTCAGTTACACAACAATTCTAAGACCTTGTGTGTCTATGTGTGGGTTGTGTTCTTTATTCGGCGTGTGAGTGTGAGTCTGTGAGTGCATGGGCTTGTGTTGTTTATTCTACGTGCACGCATGTGCGTATTTTTTGAATGTGTGTTGTTTATTCTACTCTCCAGTGTGCGTGACTGCCACTGTATGTTTGTGTTGTGTTACTCTATCTGTGTGTGTGTTATAGAAAGAATGAAGAAGAAAAAAAAAGAGTTAATTACGCGGTTGACCACTGTACTATTAGGCAAATTTCACTTTGACCACTGGATAGCGGTTTGTGTCATAGTAACCACTAAATTTTGAAATTCGTTTCAATCAGGTCACTCCGTCAATTTAAGTTCGTTTATTTAGGGGTACAACCGTTCATTTACTATTCACCTTCTTCTTTCTTCTTCTCAGTAGGAGAGGACATCGGAGCTCAGATGCTGAAATTTGTAGCAAGGCTATATTTACTCACAATGGAGTTAATGTGGTGGTAGCCCTATATCAGATAATGAAGACGTTTCTTGCATCCATCATGGGAGGTCCAGAGTTGATGCAGCAGATGAGTTGAGTGGCTGCTGGATGCCCCAAAGACTTTTGGCAGGCAAATGAGATTGGCGAGAGAAAGGAATGAGGAGCTTGTGATGAAAGTCTTTGAGAAGCTTGTCAACAGGTGGAAGTTTGGTAAGGTCTACCAAGGTCGGAGCCGATACTATCACCTAGCGGAGGAAGCAGTATGATCTGAGAGCCGAAAGACTCTATCAACTATGATGGGAAGACAAGGCAGTGACAGGGACCATCCAAAGGAAGGGGGCGGGGAGAGAGAGAGAGAGAGATAGACAGCTGCCATTACTTCTACTCTGGTATTACGAGGTTAAAGATTCTTTCTTGGACTGTTCGGGTTTAAATGATAAATTGATGCCAATGGGGTGGTGAACGCTAAAGCTGTAATTACCAAGGAAGCAGGATGTGCTCTGTTTTTAGGAAAACAAACTAGAGTCAATCTTTCAATCTACCATCAAAACAATTACGATGGACTACGTGGGTGGACTTCAAAGTTGTGGCTTCTGACTTATGGGGGGGCTGAAAAATGGTCGAGAAGGTCAATGCGCTTTTCGGATGCTACATTGTCTAGCTTGTTTAGGAATGTTAAGGATGGGGCATGTGGTGCATTACCTGTGTATGGCCCGGTGGTACGCAGCTTGCGCGAGGATATTTGAGCAGAACTACCAATGGTGAGGCAGTGTGTGTCTGTGTTGTGGATCTTTGTGTGTGTCTGTGTGTTGTGCATGTGTCACTGTGTGAGGCAGTGTGTGTGTTTATGTGTGTGTGTGTGTGTCTTTGTGTGAGAGAGAGAGAGGGGTGGGGGGCAACGCGTGTGCATGGGTATGCGTATGTGTGTGTGTGATGGTGAAAATGTGTGTGGGTTGGGGGAGTGTCTGTATGAGACAGAGAGGGACAGAGAGAGAGAGAGAGAGAGAGAGGGAAAGAGAGAAAGAAAAAAGAAAAATCATAAAGAGTAGTGTAAAAAGACTAATATACCCCTGAGTAATCTAACGCCGTCAAGATTAATTTGACGGAGTGACCTGATTGAAACGAATTTTAAAGTTTAGTGGTTACTATGACACAAATCAATGTCCAGTGGTCAAAGTAAAATTTGCCTAATAGTACAGTGGTCAACCGCGTAATTAACTTCAAAAAAAAGGGAACTGGGTGGGAAAAACACATGATTATCCGCTGTTATACTCAATCGAATGTGGGTTGGTCATTGGTCCAAGAAATGCTACCCATAAATATTGATAGTTTACTGGTAGTCACCAAACTTGCACCTGCTATGGTTGACGAACAAGCGCCCATTTGCCAGTTTTAGAATATATAAATGCATGTATCATCCTCCTTCTTTTAAATTATCCTCGCACAGTTTGACAATAAAAAAAAGGACTAATTACACTTATGTCCCTGAAGTTGGGGTATAATTACAGGTAAGGATAATAATTTGGACAAATTATATTTATGTCTGTTGACCAGACGGAATACAAAAATACATAACAGTTTTAAAAAATTAACTTTATTACCCTTGACTTTGAAGGTTATTTACTTTTAAATGTAAATTTCTCTCTTTAATTTATTTTTTTTCCTCATCTCTCTTCCCAACCCATTGCTTACCCCATATATTTCTCTCTTCTCAGTTTCTTTCTCATCTCTCTTCCCAACTCCCTCGGCAGATCTGGATTGTGCCATTTTTACAACTGATTTATCCATTCTCCCATTTTTTTATCTGGATTCTATGTTCTACAATTTGTGTATGATCTAATTATAAGTGTTTTCGTGAAATTTGGCAACTTGTTTGCTGGGTATGTTGTTTACTCATCAATTCCTTAGATTTCTTGGAACTTGGATTTTGTTTGTTGTTCAATTGGTTCTGTCTCTCTCTCTCTTTGAGATCAGTTAGCAACTTACCATCAATCTTTAGATGGAAACCATTCATCTCCCATTCCCCAAATTGCTTTTTGTCACGTCACTGTGTTTGTTCTCCCCTTTGTTTTCTAGATCTCCTTTATTACTGTGCAGTTTTATTAAATTGCAGATGACATTAGAACTTTGCTGAAAAGTTTGGTGACTATGTAGTTTTTTCTTCCATCTCCTTGACCATTTTTGCATTCTCTAATTCAGCCTTCGTGGTAAGTTGCCCAAAGAGATGGACTACATTGTGTTTGGTTCTTGTAATCACAGTCCGTATAAGTACAAGGATGGCACTTCGAAGCCATGGTGGTTGTAAAATGCCAGATTTTCTTGTGCCGTTCTAGAACCATTTTTTCCGATGTGTTTTTGCACGTGAAGTGCGGTTGTTCATCTTGGTTTGCCGTGGGTTAGATCTGGTTGGCGGTTGGTGGATTTGGTCGGCGGCGATGGGGTTGGTTGATCGGTCTCCGGTGATGTACGAAGGGGTGAAATAGCTTAGACGGGGACCCGTCGGGAGTGGTGGTGGCGCCGATTCCATCGTTGTTATGGTTGGATGGAAATTGATGATGATTGCTATGAAGAAGAAGAGATTTTGCATTTAGGGAAAGTGAAAATTTTAGAATTTAAAAATAGAGAAAGTAAACGAAAAAAAGGATCTAAAATAATAAAAAGTGAAAAAAGAAGGGTTAAAAATAGCCTAATTTGCAAATGAGGGTTAAGACCTTAATTTGGAAAGAGAGAGAATTAGGTTGAAACCCTAATTTTAGAAATTAGGGTTAAAACCTTGATTTTTTAAATCAGGGTTTTTAATCTTTATATAGTGTATGTGTATATATATGGTATAAGGGTAGTATTGGCATTAAAAAATACGTATGAGTGACATCAGTCAAAAAGTATAAATTTTTAACGGATCTATGTTGAATGTACACGGCTGATATATTTGAAAAGGTTTTGGTCACGGTATGTTACATTTTAAAATTTAGTGTCCTTAATTGTAATTATACCCTAACCTCAGGGACATAAGTGTAATTAGCCGATAAAAATATGCCGAAAAGTATGATAAAAACAACATTGTATATTTTCATATCTTTTGAATGACGTACCAAAAAAAGTCTTCCAAATTTCATATTTTGAAGCCATGAAATGTAAAACAAGGAAAACATATCCAAACACGACATTTATGTTAAAAAAAAAATTAGTACTCTTAGGGTTCGTTTGACAAAATTTTTTTTTTGGTTTTCAGTTTTTAAAGAGCAGCTTAAATTTATTTTTTTTTATAAAAACAAGTGGGTATTTGATAACTCCTTTTTTTTTTAGGTTTTTTTTTTTGTGTTTGGTAACTCTTTTTATTTTGACTTTTTTTTTTGTGATTTGCAGTGGCGGTGGTCGACGATGGTGGTGGTGGTGGCCGACGGTCGAAGGTGGCTGCCGGCAGTCACCGACGGTGGTGGCCGGCGGCCGGAGGTGGCTGCCGGCAGTCTCCGGCAGTGGTCGCCGGCAGCCGGAGGTGGCTGCCGACAGTGGCGGTGGTTGCCGGCGGCCGGAAGTGGCTGCCGGTGGTCGCCGGCGGCCGGCAATCTCCGGCGGTGGTCGCCTGAGGTGGCTGCCGGTGGTGGGAGGGTGGTGGTGGTGGTCTAAAAACCAAAAGTGAAAAAAAAAAAACCAGTTTTCGGAGTTTTTTTTTTTACTCTTCAGTTTAAAAACTGATTTTTTAAATTGAAAAAAAATGGTTACCAAACGCTCCTTTTTTTTCAATTTTTAAAACTAAAAAAAAGGCAAAAAAAGAGTGTCAAACTTACCCTTAACACTTGTTCTCAATTCTGCACTTTTTCTAATAGAAATGTGTTTTAATGTTTTATAAGATTGCGTGAGGAGATTGCCATTGAACATTGACAGAGACCCAACCGAAGTCATCATCTCGGCTTGAGCAAAGAGGCAGTTGCAGTCAATGTTTAATGCAAAAAAGTTTCCTCCACGAGACCAACAAATTTGGTAAACGAGATCAATGTCTGCACTTTTATGAGCTAAGATGTATGTTGTACATGCGACGCATGAGAAAAATTAGAGAAGAGAAAAAGTTAATTCTGAAAAATTAGGCCCTGTTTGACACTAATTTTTTTTTTTAGTTTTGAAAACTGAAAAAATAAACGAGTTTGGTAATTTTTTTTCCCTTTCAGTTTAAAAAATCAAGTTTTAAATCAAGCTGTTTTTAAAACTCCAAATTTTGATTTTTTTTCTCTGTGTTGGGTTTTTTTTTTTTGAGACCAACACCGCCACCATCACCGTCGGCCACCGCCACCATCACCTTCGGCCACCGCCACACCCTACTACCGCCACCGCAAACCATCACAAAAAAAAACTGGGTTATCAAACACCCACTTGTTTTTATAAAAAAAATATATATAGGGCTAATTACACCTATGTCCCTGAGGTTAGGGATAATTACAGTTAAGGACACTAAGTTTCAAAATGTAACATTCCTTGACAAAAAAATGTTTCAAATGTATCACCAGTGTTTATCCGTCAGGTTTCCGTCCAAAAAGTGTACTTTTTTAATGATGCCAACAATACGTATTTTTAAAATGACAACTACCCTTGTAGTGTATATACTCAGTAATTTTTAAAAATTTTAAATTATTACTTTAAACCTTGATTTGAAGATTAAGAAATTTGAAACCCTAATTTTCATTGTCTTCCCCCCCAAACTCGCTGGCAGCCCCATTACCTGCCGCACAAGCGGTCGCCGGCGACTTACTCCGGTCCCCGCGCCTTCACCGAGATGCCCCTTCATCGAGCCTATGCAAGCATCGCGCCGAAGCCACGGTGCCGCTACACCACTGCAACTGTCCGATCAATGTTACTGACAGACCTGTCGACGACCAACAATTCCGGTCAGCAGCCCCATCACCGACGATCAACTCCGGCGCTCCTTCAACGAGCGCCATCACCAACGCCTCCACAACCATCGCGCCGCTACCACCACCGCCCGGGATTTATCACCGGCACCATCTCAAGGTCAACCACCCCTCATTTTTTGATCGACCAGTGAAGGCGACGCCGGCGACGGGGAAGGGGGAGGGTGGGGGCGACGAGGAAAGGGAAAGGGTAGGGTGGGGGCGACGGGGAAGAGGGAGGCACAGGCGAAGGGATGCTGCGGGAATGGGGTTGGGGGGAGGGGGTTGGCAGGTGTTCCCAGAGGCAAATCAGGATTTCAACTTTTATTTAGGGGTAACTTGATCTTTTTGTCAAAACCGTTAAGTATTTTTGTATTCCGTTTGTCAACAGACATAAGTGTTACATTTTGAAACTTTGTGTCCTCGCATGTAATTACCCCCAAACTTCAGGGACATAGGTGTAATTAGCCCAAAAATATATTAAACTGCTTTTTAATTTTATTTTAAATTAAAAACGTTTTGTCAAACAGAACCTTAGTCGTTGACTATTACTTTTTGAAGATAGGTGTACAATACCTTACCTTAATATACTCGGGGGCAGGCCAACCGATGAAGAGCGGACAAAGCGAAAAAATCACGACTCATTTATATCTCAACTATCTACTGTATGGTAATAACATAGATGTATACAGTTCTTGTTGGTACAAATGCACGTAAAAATTCAAAAATAATAAACAATAATACCCGAATTAGTATAAAGAAAGAATCAAGGCTTAAAGGCGCATTAACGCTTCTTGAAATAACCAAACTAAATGCAAAACTAAACTACTAAATATTGACTCTGATATGAAATTTGCTAACTCTCAATCACACAGCTATCCCTGCAATTCAGTCCCCTTTTTACTGATCACTTGAGAGAAAAACCGTAAGGAAGTGAGCCAAATGCACAGTAAGATCGCTCAATAGACCAATCAAAACGATACAAAAAAAAATGTTTAAGGACGAAGTTTTGGAGGTACAAAACTCTAACGGAACATATACGAGACCTAATTTTAAAGTGCCAAAATATACTTTCGTAAAAAGACAGAATGTCAAAATGTCAAAAGTACATCATTGTACAAAGACAAACGCTAGAGAGCCATTCAGAATAAGGTCACACATGCCATCACTGACACATGAAACCAGGTTCAGAAAATAAGATCGCGATCTCTAAGTCATCCCACTGAGCTAGCCCACGTTCCAATCCACGTGGGTAAGTCAGAAAACAGAAAAGTCACATAAACTGTGACATGACTCATAGAATTAGTCACACACATGGATTCAATAATTTACCACGATACCAACGAGTTATCTAAACAATGTGATACGGAACAAAAACAAACAAATATTCACAATCACTTTACGAACTACTTTCCAAACAATTTCATAACTATCTCAATATTCGGCATGAATCGGAGAGGACGAAATGACATACTCAAAAAAATGTACATTGCTAAAATATGAGCGCAGACGACCATAAAATGATCGAACACAAAAATATCCACATAAACCGGAGTAAATGATTCAAGATCAGCTACAATAAATAAAAAACAAGACACGAGCCTAGCCAAAACAAGGCATGTACGGTCAAGTGACCAAAGAATACTAGATAGTAGGTAATGATGACATGCATGCAACACAAAAGATGAAAAACTCAAATGCTTCCATGGCATGCAAGAAGTCAACTATATGGCATGCGTGGATGGTTAGAAAATTCATGAATTGGAATTACAGAATGATAAAGGCCACCTGACGTAGGAATGGCCACTGGATGGGCACGCTCGGCTAGGTTAATAGCCATTAAACACGAAGACAAAATGCAAAGGACAACTACAATTGAGCAGTCATGGTGATGATCGAAGGATTCAACGGCACGAAAATCAAGACTGCCCTAACGATCAAATTTGGACGATGCTAGAGCTGAAATCAAGACCGCAAAGGACGATCTACTCCCAATCAAAATTGGTGTGATATCCCGGATTCCCAGCCTCGGCTCCTCATCTCTTCATTCACAGTTTACACAATAAAAGTGCTCAAACTCAACCATCTTTCTCTACCAGGTCCTTTTATTTCAATTTCTATCGGACCTCGATTTGGTTCTTTCAATCCTAATTCCATCTCGCCTACATTCTTATCAGGATCCTTTTGTTGAGATCTGACACCGCAACCTCAGCATCATCAAACCATTTTTCTAAAACTAGGTTGACCATTTCTTTCTTCCATTCCCTATAGCAATAGCAGGAATGCTGAGGTCATGAATAAACATGCCTTAGCCAACCTCGACCCACATATCTTGACGATCCTCATAGTTTAACCAAATCATCAAGATTCTTCTTCTACTTCTCACATCAACAACTTAGGCTTTCACCAGCACTTCGAAAGTCTACAGAATCATTTGCCTAAGCTCTGATACCAACTTGTGACACCCTCAACCCTGGTGACGTCACCGGGCTGAGTTATCGATCGTAATCACATTCAAAATCCTGTGCTGAATACAGAGCAACTACATCCTCGTATTCACACATCATTAATAGACGCTCCAAAATGCGTCATTACAAAAAATTTTCTTACAAACATATATCATACTGCAGCAGAAGACTCTCAAGTCTATGAACAACATGCATATGTACAACCTAATATACGACTGTAGTCGTAGGATTCTGAACAACCGATCTCACGGCTCAATCTTTACCTCACACAACGCATCTCCTTGCTCAACTTTTCTAACTTGTTTCTCTTCCCTTCTCTAGAGGGTTCTCCTTATAGCCTGCACAATACAACATAAGGAATGAGCGCAAATTGCCCAGTAAAGACAACACGAGGAATATCATGTACAAATGATTCAAAAGACTCAGAGGAATAATAATCATCTCAACGATAGCAATGACTCAAGAGTAGTCAATAAATTTCAGCATCAACATAACTTGTCAAACGAAAAGTTTTCTTTCGTTAGACTGAGCGGCTTTAAGGCCCAATAGAACAACATTACTGCCACCTCCTCATGGACTGGACTGACTGACCGACAGACTAACTGACTGACTATGCAAGTGAATACTAAAATAGAAAATTGAAAGATAAACATCAACGAAATACAAGCCATTAACATCAAAAGAAAATCAAATGCAATGCAACTCAGACATGACAGACTAGACTCGACCAGACATGACAGACTCGACTCGGCGCCCTACATCCTCTTTGCCAGTGATCATGTTTCATAGGCCATCCTCCTCATATTGATATCCCATTTTATGGGATGTTCATCTCAGTCTCAAGTAAATAAAAGAGATATCGTCAACAAGCAGGGAACTCATTTAGAGTGCTTTCCCTAATCACGTTACAGCCAAGAAACAAGACATCATCAACGGGGCAGACTAAGGGAAATTTATCAACAACAACCACACATTATCATGCTCACTAACCACACATAGACTTGAGAGTCTTCCGCTGCAGTATGATGTATGTTTGTAAGAAATTTTTTTGTAAGGACGCATTTTGGAGCGTCTATTAATGATGTGTGAGTATGAGGATGTAGTTGCTCTGTATTCAGTACATGATTTTGAATGTGATTATGGTCGATAACTCAGCCCGGTGACGTCACTAGGGTTGAGGGTGTCACAATTGCATTCTGACAGTAGTAAAAGAAAATCAAATTGATTCGACAGTGATTATTTGAACGGTAATTAGATTGAACAAGTAAACTATTAGTAGATGATTGGTTCAACGCTAATTTAGATTTCAAAAAGAATAAATCCTTATCTTCAATTGTGCAAATTGACCCAAAACTTTGATCTTCTAAATCAATTGCATCAAAATCCTTCGAAAATAATGATCAAGATCTCAAAATCTCTTCATAAGAATTCTCTGAGACTTTTCTGAACTTCCTTGTATGCTCTTATGAATTTACGTAACCATCAGACACCTAAAAGATATATATTTATAATCCTAAAACAAATAAAATTTTAAAATACCCATTACGTCCCAAACTCTCTAATTTTATTATTTTATTAGGCATTGAGGGGTCTAACAGTTTCTTAGCGATCTTGCACTTGTTACAGGTCACACATCGATCATTAATTGTTTTATCATATTTTCTTATAAGCCTTTCATTTATCACGTGACCAATAAAATTGTAGTTCACGTGACCTAACATTTGATGCCATAATTCAAAAGACTCAGCAATATAGGCAAAAATAACTTTATTTTCAACACTGAGCTTAAACATGCCATTTACAGTATATCCTTTGCCGACAAACATACCATTATTTGACAAGATGAATTTGTCAGCTTCAAAGACCATCTTGAAACCATGTTGGACAGAAGAGCTTCAAAAACAAATTTTTTACGAATAAGTAATGAATTTTCCAGAAGTAAGCTGAAATTTGACTATACCTTTTTCAATTACCGTGGCACATGAGGAGTTACCCATGTACATTACCATTCCATCCCCCACTAGTTCAGAGTGTTTGAAGAGATTCTTCTATCCGGCAATATGACGAGAAGCACCAGTCTAGACCCATCATTCAGTTTCATTCCCTACAATGAAACTTTCAGTCACAACTGCAACAAGATCGTTGTTGTTTTCTTTTTTACCTTTTTTCTTGTCACTTTCATACTTGAGTTGATAGCAATCTTTGGCTAAATGACTAATCTTGTGACAGTTGTAGCATTCCTTGTTCTTTGCGTTAGGATTTGAGCTTGAAGGTTTGAAACCTTTGGAATTCTTTGGCTTCAAGAATTTGTTTTGATTATGCCTTCCAGAATTTTTTTTCTCATCCTTGTATACAACAACATGAGCTTTGACAATTGTTTCCTTCGCATGCTCATTCTCACGATTTCTAGTTTCTTCATCGATATGCAAGTGTTGCATAAGTTGATCCAAGGCGAGATCTTGTTTCTCGTGCTTTAGTTTATTGTGGTACTCCTTCCAGGTTGATGGAAGTTTAGCAACAATAGCACCTACATGGAAATTTTCATCAAGAACCATACATGCGGCACGTATGTTGTTAGCAATCAATTGAAACTCACGAACTTGAATAGAAACAAGTCTATCATCAGTCATCTTGAAGTCCATGTAATTCAAAACCAAAAATTTCTTTGAACTTACTTCTCAGCTTGGTAGACTGACTTTGGAGTATCCCACAACTCTTTTGTAGTCTTACTCTTTTTGAAGTATTGATCGTAAAAGGAATCGGTCATTCCACTAAGAATATGATTTCTACAAAAGTAGTCATCATCATTCTGCTTATCAATCTGATCATTGATTGCTTTCACTTGGTTGGACGAGGACTCTTCAATTGGAAGTATGGACATGGTTGAGTTAGCACATAAGCTAACTTAAGTTGATGAAGGAAAATTCCATCTTAGTTTGCCATCTCTGAAAGTTCTTTCCATCAAAAAGTTCAAAATTCGGGTGATTAGTCTTAGTCACTTCATTTGATGAATTAGCCATGAGAGAAAACTATATTCAATTTGTTGGTACAAATGCACGTAAAAATTCAAAAATAATAAAAAATAATACCCGAATTAGTATAATGAAAGAACCAAGACTCATAGGCGCGTAAACACTTCTTGAAGATAGTTGAAGCCTCTCCCACGTGCAGACGGAAGATTACCTTGGCAACTCTATCTTCGAAATTCAACCAGGCCCAGATTCACCATTCATCCAAGAGAGTTGCACTTCTTTGCAATGGATCGTGTATTCACTTCCGATCAATCAAAGCATAAGTTTGAAACAAGTTTTTAGTTCAAGTATTTTCTTTTCTCTCAAGTGAAGATGGTATCTCTTCTCTTGTCTTGTTCTCAACTTCTAACTTTTTACCCCTTTGTATAGTGATAGAAAAATGTATGTTTTTTGAACATTATCAAGTTCTTTGAACCATACTAATTCAAGACTCATCAATGAATCTTGTAAAATACAATGAACTAAAAGATAGGCTAATCTTATCAAAGGAGTATACATGAACTTAAGTTTATGAATTTTTAAATTCATTTAGAAAAACAAAGTTCAAAGAATAAAACCTTTTGAAAACACAATAAGTCTTAAGTTCATGTATTTACCTTGAAAAAACTTAAGTTCAATGAACTTTATTTTATTTTTCATATATAGATAGCCAAATTTAAAACACATTTTCAACAGTTCTAAGGTAAGAAGAATTGATGATTCATCACTTTACATTCTTTTATTCCTATGAAATTAAATGATGCAACATTCATTATCATTCCTCATGCATTGATCGAAAGAAATCGCATTGGATTTTTCTCTTTACCAAAATTCTCGTAATTAAGTTGCTCTTGTTGACCTTCATCGTTTAATCCCTTAATCTGTCACACTATATTTGTTTAGAAAAAAAAACTATATTATGTGTTTCCTTCCATTTTCTTTACAGGAAAAAAAAGTAATAAATTGCGACTACGGATAATAATAATGTAAAAGACGATTGATTAAGAGAGGAAATGAAAATAAAAAGCGACTACAAATAACCATGCTACATTAAAAATACCAACTCATCGTATATTCCAATCAAATTCAGTCTTAGGAAGACCGAAACAATTTGATAAAGCAAACGAAGAATAGCAAATGGGAGTTCAAATGTAATTGTTTTTTTCCTTCAATTTATGGTGTAATTTTTATTGCTTTCATATTTTCTCTATAATCCTTTTATTTATTTCGTGTAAGAGACTTATATTCCTATTTTAGAGTACTTTTTAGAGAGTTAATAGGCAAAATGTGTTTTCTAAAAGTAAGGAGTCATTTCCTTATAATTACTTGAAATTGAATTATACTCCATCTGTCCCTAAAAGAGTGATCGATTTGACTTTGCACTTATATTAAGAATTTAGGTTATATATTGTATGTCTTTTTCATTTTACTCTTTAAAGAGAGGGCGAAGAGAGTGAGTCATGAGAAACAAAATTGGTTGGTAGAGTATTAAATGTGAAAAGATAAATATAAAAAAAGGTGTAAAGTGGTGAGCCAGGATAGTGAAAATGAGTCGGTAGAGAATTAAATATGGTGAGAGAAATAGAATAAAAAATTATAAAAGGGTAAATATGTAAAATACCTATATAATCTTTCATAATTTGGAAGTGATCAATTTTTGTGGGATGGTTCAAAAAGAAAATATGATCAGTTTTTTTAGGGACGGGGGGAGTATATATCTACTTTCTTCATTATTTTCGATCGCGACATTCATTTTTCGTAGTCTCAATAAGGTTTATTACTTAATATAGAGCTTCTTAGACAAAACATATGTAAAAACAAGTTATGATAAGTTAACATATTGATTAAATAGACTTTACGATGTCGAGGTGTAGTTTCTAAATTCTATATGACCTATCATAAAATTTTGAAACTCATTACAGATTCAATTAACTCTCTTCGTAGAGAAAGATCCACTGAAAAAATGATAGGAACACCACTAAAACAGTTCAAAATCTTTTAAATGATACACATTGCAACATGTCATAGTCATACGAGCCATAAAAATGTTATGCAGTAACGGGTATTAAAGTTATGAAAGAGTTATTTTAAATTGAATTTTACGAAGAAAGCGGGAAATTTTTTTTCATAATACAATTTAAAAATATCGACATGTCATATGAATTATAATTTGATTATTCAGAAAAAAAACTTGAAAATAGACTTATTAATACGCAAATACCAGAGTTGGAGGGAATCCTAATTCTTTTTCTTAGTTATTATTAAACAAAAAAGGCCCAAAAATAGCCAAGGACGTGGCAAGTATGACTAACGAAGCTCTAACAGAATCATAAAATGACAAAGGCTCATTGCGTGGAGAGAATCAGTCAAACGCCAGAACTTTGACCCCTGATGTCGTCCTGGCAAACGACGTCGTCTCCTTCTCCAATTTCACTTGGCCTTTGCTCCATTTGGATTCGGATCTCACCTCATGACCATTACCACATTATACTGTGAGAGAGAGAGAGAGAGAGGCGTGAATCAAAAGGTCAGAATTCTAATTCTAGTGCTAATAGTATAATAGCAAGAGGAACACAAAAGCACAGACGGAGCGCGCAACGGTCGAACCCATCACACCATCATATTGTTTTTCACGAGAAAAAGCTCTCTCTGTGACTCTCTTCTCTTGCTTTCTCTTTCTAGACACAGGTATACATACATAGTGATAAACGGAATGTATAATTATAGGGGAAATTTGATCCATAAAGCTAGAAAGGAAAAGAGCTGAAGCACACACCCAGCTGCCAAAATCCGAATGCCTTTCCCCTTTCTTCCTTTTTGAGAAGAAAAAACCAAAATAAATAATGGCTGACGATCTCTGTTTCTTCATTAAGGTACGTTTGATTCAAGACCCCTCCTTATGCGCGTGGGTAATTTTTAAATTTGGGAGATGTTCGGTGTTTATTTTTTTTTTCTTGCTTAACATGCACATATCTGATCTGGGTGTTTGAATAATCGGGTATTTAATAAGGTTGCATGCACAAATTTCCAACAGTCCAGGTTTTCTTGTGTCCGAGCGAGCGAAAAGAAGCACACCGGGATGCCACAGTATCTGATCTTTTATAGGTTTATCGAATTGGAAATTTACATTCTTCTGCCAACTAAGTAATCAACTGTTAATATTATATATGGACTATCTTGGTTTCAAACTCGGGTATAGTTGTTCCTAGCTCAGCTTGGTTAAAGTTAGCAATCTCGGACTTCTATTCGGGCAATTTCAAAGGCACCCACTTTAATTTTCTGTGCTTTTGACATCAGGTTGGAGCTTAGATTGGCTGAATTTTGTGCCTTTCTCTAGACATATCCATGAAAACCCTTTAGTTTTTGAGTTGTGGAATAATCCCTTTTCTAACATGTGTAAAACCCTTTCAATTTCAGGAGAGCCTGATTGTAACACCTAAGAAGTCTCCATTGGTATTGAGAATGATTTTTCTCATCTTTGCAATGGTATGCGGCATTTATATCTTTTCAATCTGTTTAAAGCAAGTTAGCACTAACACCGAGGATGGCTTCTCAAGCGTCCAAGTAGTCGAAAGACCCTGTGAGCCACCTAATGTCGAAGCATGGGAAAAACCTTATGTGCACTATCCAAAGCCCAAAACTTTTAGAAGGTGAGACGTTGGTTATTGTAAGCTCTGGATTTAGTTCGCTTATAGAGTTACTTATTTATCACTTTTGGTGCACATGTAGGGCTGAGTGCGGTTGCCGTCCTGTGCGACTTTTCGCTATTCTGTCTACGCAGAGGTCTGGAAGTGGATGGTTCGAGACATTACTAAATAACCATACAAACATAAGCTCCAACGGAGAGATATTTTCAATAAAAGTCCGGAGGAGTAATATCTCATCAATCGTGGAAACTTTGGATAATATTTATAATTTAGACTGGTTTACAAGTGCTTCTAAGAACGAATGCACCGCTGCTGTTGGCTTGAAGTGGATGCTTAATCAGGTCAGTGCTGTCTTGGAATCATCCAAATTTCTTTTCTTTTCTACAAACTTCCTTTATTGTTACCATTGTCAGATGCGAGACCATTGCATGCATGTACTTTGCTGGTTTGACATTTTGCATAGCAGAACTCTTTGCCCTTAATCACCTTTCTCCTTTTTGTGATGTGTGGACAATGATATTTACTAGCACCGGTTTTGCCTGCATGAGCAAAGTGGATCTTTCTTTTATACCTGCATACTAGTAAAGTGGTTTTTCATTCTTCTGTATAATTATAGTTGGAGATACTCATTTATATACTGTTAGATCACCTCAAGTACACTGCCATTTGGACAACCTTATATCATCTTATGGACCTTACTCTTTGTTCTCGAGTGTATTTACCTAACCACTCTCTCTAACACACCGTCAACTGTTAGTGATATCAGGTTTATGCAATCTCTATAGCTGTAAACCCTCAACTCATCTTGATGGATGTACTATTTGTTACTTTTGAATAGTACGGTGATCGCATTTGGTTGATTCTGTTGCCTGCCTTCTGATGCAACACTTACTATCATGTAGTGGTCCCAAATCCTAATATGCGTTGATAAGTTTTTTAAAGTTGGACTTGGTTATTGTGTTCTGTAAGCAGGCACGTGAAGAGGGCATCTAAGTAATCACAGTCCGGAGACAATTGTTGTATTCGCTTTTAGGGTGCCTTTGTCAATCTTATCAGATTGGCAGGAACCATTCTATATGCTAACCTATATGGTACCTTATTATGCTGTTACTATTAATACTTGAAGTTTGGTCCTTATCGAATGTTTGCAACTTTGACTGGTAACCAGTTTGAGAATAATATTTTCAAATTGCTAGGAATTGTTTCATATGCTAACCTATATGTTACCAGATTATGCTGTTACTGTTAATACTTGAAGACTTTGGTCCTTATTGACTGTTTGCAACTTTGGCTGGTAACCAGTTTGAGAATCATGATACGCGAACGATTTTCAACTTGTCGTGTATTAACCTTAATGAATACCTTTGATGTTCAATATATAGGGGACCGTTCTGCAGTGCACTTAAAAAGATATGCCAATTTCATAAAGATATCGTGGTTAAGGATGAATTATAGATCTTAATTATACTCAAGTGATTGAGGAAAATTTGTAATGGAACTTTCTTATATCTTCATTAGATAATAGTTAATTGCTTACCTGAATAAAAGAAAGTTGAAAAAATGATAACTGCTAAAAGTACCAACTCACTGCTGATTAAAGTTAATTTGCTTCATAGTTCATGGAATTATTGATCGTTCAGATGATTGTGCTTGAAGGCATAACGTTGGTATTGGTAGGAGATTGTTGGGAACTGCCTCGACAATCAAAAAGAAGGCAGAACAATAAATAGGATGTTACTTCTTTGGAAGATTTAATATCGCTCTTTTTCTTGTATTAGATGACATAATTTTCCTACAGGATAAGTGTCTGTCAGTGCGCTTGTATGTGCGCATGTCTTAAGAAAACTGTGTCACTCTACACGCATGTTGGAGATCTAAGCCATCATCGTGGGTCCACAGAAATTTAACACCTTAAACTCTTGTGTCTCGGGGAGATTTTGAGTTCTAATAAACTCTATAATTTGTTAAAGGGAGCAGAAGTTTTCTGGGAAGAGGTTAGGGATAACCAATGAAACAAAAAAATATATATAACCTAACGACTAGTAAGTGTGCAATAACTGTACACTAGAGGCTTACACAGATAAATGAACTATGAATTCCAACTGACGTTTATTGTGTACGGAGAATGTGGAATTCTCTGATCAGTTGAATATTCTGCTCACCGTATCCCCTCCACTCTGCTTATTTCCGAGCATCCCTTCCAGCTTGAAATCGAGATTTTTGCATAAATTTTCACACTTGCGGAGAGAACTATGTCCCAATCTTCCACCCTTTGTTATGAACTTTCAGAGATCTACCACAGAGTTGTAATCTACAAGGGTAGCGAGAGTTTTTTTTTCCATGTCTTCATTGCGTATTTACGCTCAAAATTAATTCGAACACCTGAATTGCACCTCTCATATGTTGCCTGATTCTTTCTTGTATTTGACTCTGCTTCTTAAAAACGAAGACTATTTTTTTGCAAACAGGAGAGGCTAGGGTTACGCTCTCTTTTGCTTGTTGACACTGATTTGTCATTAAGTGTGCTATAGCAACAAAATTTATACCTTTCACGACCAACAGGAGTGGATATTGCAAAAACAGTTGATTTCTTATTCGTGAATTGCGAGTAGGAGATCAAGTATACAATATCCATACATCATGTTTATCAGCGGATTTGTGGTAGAGTTGTCTTCAATACCTTTTATTCTAATTGCAGGGCTTAATGCAGCATCATGAAGAAATAGTAGAATACTTCAATACCAAGGGAGTTTCAGCAATCTTTCTATTCAGAAGGAATCTTCTGCGTAGGATGGTTTCTATACTGGCAAATTCTTATGATCAAAATGCTAAGCTACTTAATGGAACTCACAAATCTCATGTCCATTCACCCGTTGAGGTCCCTCTCTCTCTCTCTCTCTCTCTCTCTCTCTCTCTCTGTGCCCGCACAATTGCATTATTCAATAAAGGATATACGATCATTTCAGGCTGAGATACTTGCAAGATACAAACCTACAATTAATGCAACATTGCTGATACCGAACCTGAAGCAAGTTGATGATATGGCCACGAAAGCTTTAGAATACTTCAAGAGCACTCGGCACATCGTTCTTTACTACGAGGACATAATAAAAAATCGAACTGTAAGATATTTGACACTTTTCACCGCAACCTGGATCGTCCTGTTCATCTTTTGAAATAGGAACAACAAATAAACGAGAGCTTGCATACCCATTATTCTCTAAAGCTACGCATTGCCTTCTTTTTCAGAAACTAAATGACGTCCAAGATTTTCTGAGGGTTCCAAGGATTGACCTGAAGAGTCGTCAGGTGAAAATACACAAAGGGCCCTTATCTGATCAGGTTGAGAATTGGGTTGATATCCAAAAGGCGCTCCAGGGAACACCGTATGAGAGCTTCCTACATCAAGATTATTAAGTTTAGAATTGTGGTACCGTTGTATATAGCAGGTTAGGTTGATTAACTGCTCATTCTTTAATTTTTGACCGAAGAAGCCAACGGGGAAACCCCCGTGTTGAAATTTTGACCATGCCCTGGTGCTCTCCTTTTCTTTTTGCTTCCTTGAGTACATAAACCTGACTTCCCTTTTTCCGGTTTGACTTAGTTATGTTTTTCCTGCGGGAAAGGATCTGTTGTAGATGAGCTGATTCAAAAGAAATGCAGTTTTGCCTTGTAACCTTTGGTGATAATAACTATGAATGTGTAATGCATTTATACTTGACCCTGAACTTTGAGTAGATTGATACAAGTAGACAATAACTCTACCCAGTTAGTATCACGTATTTCTTTCACTTTTATTGCTGAGGCTGTTTATAATGCCCCTCCCCTTTGGGTGGGGGGGGGGGGGGGGGTTGGTCTTGGGTTTGGGAAGTCTGTCTGTCTTCTGACTTTTTTACGAACAAGTTGATAGGACTTTTTGAAGTATCCAGTTTTTTGGTGATTATTTCAGTGTTATATTGATTACTGCTGCTCTTAAGTAATCTACTCCTACTGCTCATCAAATCACGTATATGATAAGTATTGAACATTGGCGGTTTACCTTCATCGTGTTTCTAAAGATCCACATTGGCAGTTTACCTTCATCGTGTTTCTAAAGATCCACTCTTATAAACATCGTGTTTCTAAAGATTCACTCTTATAAACTGGTAACACTTTAAGAGTACAAAAGCTTCAATTCAATGACGAAATGCACTTTCATGATTGGTTAGAGGACTTAAACAGTGGTTTGATGTATTCATGAAAAGTCTATTTACTTAGGATAAACAAGTTAGTATGCGGTGCTAATACGATTAATTGACTTAACATTTGTGGCTTTTACAGTTCGACTCAATCATAAGTCTCAAGTCGATTCAATCTAGAGCTTACACATGTCCAAACATGAATGATTTTATCTTCATATTCACAGTAGGTTATCCTGATTTCATCTGACCTAATCAAGTGTTGAGATTGAAAAAGGTCTCGTTTTATCTTCTTTCCTAAATTGTCATCTAGCCTTGCCACGCTTTTTACATTTTTTCTCCATGATAACACGTGGTACAAATAAATTTTTATGTCCTCTGAGTCGTATCCTTTCTTTGTCCAGAACTGGGCATATGTCAACTAGCCATTGTTACCTTCAATTTGATATTTTCTATAACCATCAGCAATCATGCTCCGACTAAAGACTTGTCCCTACGCCGGTCTCCAAATCATAGGTGATGTGGCATGTTGAGGCATTAGCATGGTTCAGGCACGGAAGTTTGGATACAGTCATTTTTGACCAGGTGCAAATGGAATCCTGAACATTTTAGCAGAGGCCAGGCCTGAGATCTACGGCCGAATATCTGCTTTCACCTGGCTAATGCTGGGCTTGGGTTTCACTGACGACACCAAAATATTTGCAGTGTTTTTTGTATATCATTAAACATAAAGTTGTAAGTAAAATTGAGACGTATAAAAGTTGTAAGGATACTTTAGCAACAAAAATAAAGGTGTAAAAAAGTATAATGTGGTATCAAAAATAAAAGTTCCCGATCCAGATTGCAAATAAAGTATATGTATTATGGATTTATTAATGTAGGCAACAACTAAATGTCAAAGCACAATAAGCGTATGTTACTTCGTTTTAAATTGGGTTAACATCACTAAATTCCTTGAGTTTAAGACGATTACAATTGATGATTGTTTTTGGCTATAATAGCACTTATGCCCTTTAACCAGACGAATGGCGACGATGTTAAAAGAAAAAAACATGTGAAAAGACACGTTTGTCATCTTCTATTTTCACTCCTTTTTTTTTTCTCCCCTGTTTCTCACTCGCATTCACCACCATCGCATCCTCCCATTAGTAACAACTGTCACAACATGATCCCAACACGACCAACCACAACTACGAAACCACCCCAACACTGCCAACCACAATTATCGCACCATCCTAGCACTGTCAGCCATAACCATTGCACCACCTCAACAACACCAATTGCCATCACGATACCACCATAACTGACCCTCCACCTACCCCCCACTACCACATCCTCCACCATGGTACCAACCCACATGCATACACGTGTCTACCCTTTCAACACCAGAGCAAACCAACCACCATATCCTCCTACACTCAATAAATACCGCGGAACCACTACAACGTACACATCATCACCATCACTGGCCACCATGAAACCAACACCACGGACCATCGACGCTAGCAGCCGCCACAGTCCTCCATTACCACTGTAAGTGTCCACCTCCATAATCAAATGCAGGGTACATGCACTCATACACACACCCCACGCACATACCCAAAAATCCGCACATTTGTTTGGATCTGTACACATATAACATTTCTCAATCTATTAGAAAATGTTGTCGCTTGGAGATTAGGGAGAGGAGAAAGAAGGAAGAGAATGGGGAAAAATAGATAAATAGGGGGGGGGGGGAGAGAGAGAGAGAAACGTGAAGAGAAATTGATATGTATAGAATACGCATTTAGTGTCAACGTACGTAACAAGGATAGTTTTAACATTTTTAAAATCGATAATTAGTGTCACGGATTCTAACGCCGGGAGAATATGAGACAATTCTTTTCACATTTTGGATATATGAGTCCACTTTTTGAAAAACTGTGTCTTTGACTATAACCTACTAGTAGACTTAGGGACTTTAGTGAGATTATCCCTTTTTTAATAGTTAATGAATATATGTTGCTAAAAGTATACTGGCCTGTTTCGCAAACAAAAAGTAATAATTGAAAGGTGTTTCAACAGCTAAACAAATTACCAAAATAATAGTGTTATTGTACCTCTGGCCTAACATTTATTTTCCTTTGACTTATATTGACCTAACTCATCGTTCTTCTGGTCATTTAACTTGTTTAATACAATAATATTTTAATGTTAATTGATAAGCTTATTCACTACTTCGTGTGATATACTTAGATTTTAAATCACTTGAAAGAGTGTTTAACAAAAGACTGATGTTTAGTTCAATAGTATGGTTATTGGAAGAATAAGCCCGCCCACATATAAAAATCAATCTTAGTTCCATGTGCAGTAGATATGAGACTTAATACCCGTCCTTACGCATAACATGAAATGCGAGGTGATCCTAAGCCCCGATTCTTGCAAAGCGAAATATTGATACGAAAGAAGTAGGGGAGCGACCTGAAGATTATGAGGTTGGAACAGAGCCTAATTCTGACGTCCAAAAGCAAATTCATAATAAGAGACGCCTACGTATATAAGAAGCGATAACAACCTTCATTTATAGTTAATTCATCAATTTTACTTACATTTTTGGGATTAGGATCCTATGCTGTATAACACATCTACTGTAACAGAAAAATATCGCTAAATGTATTTTTAGAAAAATTGTCACTATAAATTTTAACAGATAAAAAATATTTTTAGGGATAATCTTTTATCATTAAAAGTGTTACAGCGTGAACGTGTTACAACACAGATCCACCGAAATAGGTCTTAAATTTGCTGCCAAAAAATTTAGGGCTAATTATACCTATGTCCCTGAAGTTTGGGGGTAATTACAGTCAAGGACACAAAGTTTCAAAATGTAACATTTCGTGACCAAAAGTGTTTCAAATGTATCACCCGTGTCCATCCGTCAGGGTTCCGTCCAAAAAGTGTACTTTTTGTATGATGTCATCAATATGTATTTTTAAAATGACGATACTACCCCTTATACTGTATATATTAAAAAATATATGTTTATTATTATATATGATTTATTTATCAGTTTTAGTTTTAGGATTTTGTTGAAATCCTAATTTGTAAATTAGGATATTTTTGAAACCCTAATTTGCAAATTAGGGTTTTATGTTCTCTCTCCTATTGCCAGTGAATCTGAAGTCCCCGCTGGCCGTCGCCTCCCTCCCCCCACCCCGGCGTCGGCAGTCCCTCCTTCCCCGGCCCCTCTCCGTCGGCAGCGCCTGTCCACACCACCCCACCACGCCAGCAGCCTCTCCCCGCACCACCCACCATGTCGGCAGCCTCTCCCCGTAGCACCCCACCACACCGGCAAGCCCCTCCCCGCACCACGTCGTCGGCAATCCCTTCGCAAACCCACACAGCCTACAGCTCTCTCTCTCTCTCTAAAACCCTATTTCGGAAACCCACGATCCCGCCAATCTCGGCAATCCCTTCACAAACCCACGATCTCGCCGATCCCGGCAATCCCTTCGCAAACCCACAATCCCGCCGATCTCGCCGCCACCACTGGCTGCTGCCTCGCCATGGCTGGTTGGCCGTGATCTCCCCAATCTCATTTTCTACGTCGCGGTGGGGAATGGGAGGCGCAACAACTGGAGGGGTGGAGGGAAGGTGGTAGCAGCGGTGGAGTGTTGTGCGGGGTGGTGGGGGAAGAGAGATAGAGAGAGAGAGAGAGAATTAATTTAAGAGAGAGAGAGATAGAGAATTAAGAGAATTTAAGAGAGAAAAATTGAAGATAATGGCATTTGAATAAATAGGGTTTCATGTGATCCCAGGGGCAAATCAGGATTTCAACTTTTATTTAGGGGCAACTTGGTCTTTTTGTCAGAACCGTTAAGTATTTTGGTATTCCGTTTATCAATGGACATAAATGTTACATTTTGAAATTTTGTGTCCTCGCGTGTAATTACCCCCAAAGCTCAGGGACGTAGGTGTAATTAGTCCAAAAATTTAAGTACAACCTTCTGCTGGATCCATAAGATGTTAAAAATAAATGAATTTAATGCTACATCCCATATTAGACCACCAAAAAGTTGCCAAAAATGTAAAACGTTGACCACTTTACTAGATTCTGTACACAACGGAAAAAAGAGCCCTAATTTGACTGGACCTCTCTACCGCTCTCCTCGGACCTCGATTCAGTACCCGATTCGATACGCATGATGTCCACCACCAGAGTATTCCTCTACGCCTCACCCCCCAACAACAACCAATCCATCACCACAGATCAACGGCTCAGAATACCCACAGGCCCACACGGCGTAGTCGGCTAATCGAGCGCGTCCTTCAAATTGACGGCGATGTTAATCCAACGGCTTAGATCCAAACATCGACATAAACAATGTACGAAGGGCGACTTCCCAGATCCATCTACCTCCTCTCTTCGTTTTAGGCCTCGTGAGCCGACTCTAATCTCCCTCTTTCCCCCTTCCTCTCTCTAGACCCCTGGTTTTTCGGCCCCCCTCTCTCTCTCTAGAAAACCCTAATTAATCGGAGAAGAGAGAGGGGATTATCAATCTATCAAATCGAACCTCTTATAGAGATTTGAAGAGGATGATGCAATCGACGAACAACGGCGGCGAGCTGACTCAGCAGCAGCAGCAACAGCAACAGCAGCAGCAGCAACAGCAGCAGCAGTGGCTGGCGATGCAGCAGTATCAGCAGCAGTGGATGGCGATGCAGTACCCGGCGGCGGTGATGCAGCAGCAGCACCACCAGATGATGTACCAGCAGCCGCAGTACATGCCCTATCCTTATCAGCAACAGATGCAGCAGCAGCAGGTGCAGCAGCAGCCACTGGTACAACAGCAGAATCAGGGTCAGATTCAGAGTACTAGTGAAGAGAACAAGACGATCTGGATTGGTGACCTGCAGCATTGGATGGACGAGAATTACCTCCAGTCTTTCTTTGCTCAGACCGGCGAGGTTAGGCTTTTTCTTCTCTCTCGTACAATTCTATCAGTATCAGATGCGTATTTTCATTCATGCGTAGCATAGTTGAAGCCTGAGATATAGTTACAAGTGAGTGACCAAAGTAATTTTTAGATGCTTACAGTAATTCTTACTGCCCTCGAAAGAGGATATTTTGGTTTAGAAGTATAGATAAGGCCTTATAGTAGGATTGACTAGTTAACATTGGAGCTGAAGCGTTAAGTAGAGTTTGGGTTGACATGAGTGATGGCTGGTATTTTGTTTGTCATATGTATGTCATATGTATATTGTTGAAAGTTTGGCCTAGTGGTGAATATATTGATGTGTTAGGAGTGAATACTTGCGGTTTCTTGTGTTGGGTCTTTGACGGTTGATTTTTACGGTTAAACCCCTTTGTGCAGCATCATTCGGGACTCTCTCCACTAACTAGTGACATCCTTGGGCGTAACATATCAGTATAGGAGTATGCAAGTTTTGGTGAGAGTTATTGCAAGTTACTAAGGTCTTGGGACTTAATGTTCATATTACTTTATCCAGGCAGGGTTACGTAAGGTCGTAATAATGTTGGATAATCTACTGAGCTGTTTTAAGAGAAATCGATTGACACGAAGGGCTAGCCTAGGCTCTCGTGTGCTTTTTGCGTGAGGTTCGAAGAAGGTTAGATGTGTGCGAACGTATTCCTGTGCGGCTATTCTGTGTGAAGATTGATTTCCCTTGTTTAAGTAGTAGTAGGCTGTTGGTAACGTCAGATTACTGACCTGCTCAAACTCTAAATTGAGGTAGTGAATGACTATGGATATACCGAGGAAGGTACACTAGGCAAAGACTAGTTGGAGGATTTCTTGTTGATACCTGCATCCTATGAAGCACGGGTGCTTCAAAAGGGGGGGAGTATCGGGTCGGGTGCGCATTGGACACGGGTGCGCCTCGAGTGCGGCTTGGGTGTGTGTCAGGTGCACACCCGTTAATTTTCATTTATTTTCTTTATTTACTAAAATTCGGGTGCGGCTCGGGTGCGGATTGGATACGGTTCGGGTGTGGATCCGACCCTTATGGGTCAAATTCGGGGGTTGATACATAAAATCTAATTTTTGTGGGGTGAAAACATAAAATCATTACTAACCAAATTAGGGCACACGAGTCTCTGATAGAGAGAAAGAGAGATAGCAACAGCCGCGACCTCCCTCGACACCGGCGACCTACTGCGACACCAGCGAACAGCCGCGACCACCAACTACCAATCGCAACCATTGGGGACCATCGGGGACCTCCGGTGACCACCCGCGACCACCCTAGTCACCTTTCCGCAGCATTTCTTTGAAGGAACGTCTCTGACCTCCTCTCTGTCTTCCTTGTCTTCATTTTTTTTTTGTTTCTGCTATGACTTGGACGATGTGGAATGTGGATTGTGGATTGTTAGGTGTTTTTGTGGATTTCTAGTCTCACTTCTCACATCAAATTTTTTTTTTGTTTCTGCTGTGACTTGGACCATTGTGACAATGTGTTTTTTTTTTGTTTTGTTAAAGGTTTAAATTAAAGCATGTTTAAAATCTTGTTTCATCTTTTTCATTTTCAGGCATTGTTAATTTTTAATGTCAAATAAGTCAACTTCAGATAGTATTGCTACTCCTAGTTCTGGTCGTGGTGATGATGAGACAAAAGTCACAAAACCATTGTAGAAATATGTGACTAGGCTTGAAAAGGATGGTATTGTACTACTGTTGAATGGTTAAATTAAATTGCATCATGTCTTTTTATGCACTTTCTTAAGATGCAACTTGTTTAGAAATTAAATGCTAGGTGTACAGTGTGTGTGTGTGTGTGTATATAATATTTGCCGTATCCCTGCCGTGCCTGTATCCTAAAATTTTCAAAATTGCCGTATCCACGTATCCGCACCCTTGTCGTATCCGCACCCACACCTGTACCCGTGCTTCTTAGCCTGCATCTCTACCTTCACAGGAACCAAAGCCCCAGACTCTGCAGCACATATTCTCAAGCCTTTCTTGTGGCATTCTACATAAGTTATGGTGCAGATTATGAGACAAATTGCCTGATTCATTCCTTAGCTATTAGCAAATTGCCATTGAGTCCCTCTATCAACCTTTTAGCGAATGTAGTCCTTTTGGTTGTCCACACGGACAACCTAGAACTTTATTGGGACACTTTCCCTTTGTACCTTTGAATTGGACGTGATGAATAGTTGAAGAAGTCTGTCCAGCTAGGCTTGGAAACTTGGTAAGTTCGATGTAAGGACGGGATATCTAAGTTTCGGGATGGAGTATCTTTTGTTGGTTTCTTGATAGGTGTGTGGACTAGAAGGCTGGTTGAATAAGTGTGTCATGCATAAAGAGTGTCCCAAAAAAACCACCTTGTAATATTTGTTTCTAGGAAATTGTAAAAAGCTCAAAACTTATTCAAGACATCCACTAAAACAAAACCACTAAAACAAAAGTACCTTGCATTAACAAGCTGTGCAAAACACCAAAAAATGCAATCTAGCTAGAGTAAATAGTGAGAAAGTATTTAGGAGGACACATGTTTCAGTGCTCTATTTGCTATTTATATCTGTCCTAGCCTATAGGTCAACTGCTCAGATTTCTTGGGTGCAGAGCAGGCCCAGTTCAACTTACCCAGCTCAGGGCTACTGTTTGTATCTAAATGTGGCCTCTTCTATAGCGCTTGTTTAAGGCTTGCAACACTTACGAATGCTAGAAAAATTTTAGTAGAAACCGAATGTAAACATTTGGAGGAAGAAAACTACATTCAGAGATCCTGTAAAGATCTAGGATTTTGTCTCCTTTTGTGAAGGATAGTGATTAGATAATAATTGGCCGGAGAATGTTCAGAGAAAGAATGTCAAAGACACATTGTGCTATATGAAGGAGAATGAAACGGGGGTGCAAAAATTAGCTTTCTTATAAGATGTAATAATGCCAGCGGCACAGTTAAACTTTGATCCTTGATCCTTGGGAATAAAGGTGCATGCATAAACTCACCGAGTCTTAGAAAATGTAATCAGAGGTTTCTTACAAGGATTTGTTGTATTTAGTTATTGTATATTAGAGCTATATCAAGGCTTTTGATTGGTATTGTCATAGAATACACCTAGCTTTTGCCAAAGTATGTCGATATTTTTTTTCAATTGAAAAGCAGGTACCTTTGATGGCTGTAGCACTTCTTCTCTTTTGTAGTCGAAGTCATTGCATGAAGTTTAATGTAGTATTGATGGTTATTACTGTTTCCATGTGAGACTTCAGTAGTCTATTTCTATGCATTTGATTACATATCTCTAAGCTGAATACGGTGAATATCGTGTATTATAAGGATTAATGTGGAATAGTATAACAGATGTTAATTGTCTAAGCAACACCCTGTCAATGCCAAAGTACAACCAAGTTATACAGAGACAATTATCCTGAAATACTGCATCATCTCATGTTTTTCTATTTGCCATATGCCACTGATGCATTCAGCAAATGACGTGTGGATTAAGTGTAAGAGCATGTGGATTTGGCCTACTCTTAACTAAATTAAGGTAGTTTTATCCTGCAACGTGGTCTAGTACATGCTATTTATTATTAGTTTTGGATTAGAATTTTGAAAGTTAATTCATGACACCCCTTTGGTGGAATTGCTTCATAAACATTGTCAAAATTCATCCTTGAAAACTTTTGCCTCGTGCAAACTGTGAGAAAAGTTTACTACTAAACATTATGTATAATGAAATTCATTGCCTCGGACTTTGTTTAATATTTATGTGCCAGGATATTTCAAGAGAATGTTGCATATTTGCATTTTTTTAATGCTATTGCTTATGGCTTTGGATGTATCGAACTATTCAGGTTATATCTGTAAAGGTTATTCGCAATAAGCAGACTGGTCAGTCCGAGCGATTTGGATTCATTGAATTCCTTTCTCATGCAGCAGCGGAGAAGGTCCTGCAGAGCTACAACGGAACTACAATGCCAAATACAGAGCAGGCCTTCCGCCTGAACTGGGCAACCTTTAGCACGGGTGAAAGGCGCCCAGATGCTGGTTCTGATCTGTCTATATTTGTAGGAGATTTGGCTATAGATGTTACTGATACAGTGTTGCATGAAACATTTGCAAGTAGATATCCATCTGTTAAAGGTGCAAAAGTAGTTGTTGATACCATTACTGGCCGTTCAAAAGGTTATGGCTTTGTTAGGTTTGGTGATGACAATGAGAGGTCAAGGGCCATGACCGAAATGAATGGCATGTATTGCTCTAGCAGGCCTATGCGCATTAATGCTGCAACCCCCAAGAAGCCATCAGCAATGCAACAATATTCTTCACAAGGTGTTGTATTACGTTCTTTCTCTGCAATTGCTAGAATTCTTTCAAAGTTTAATTTGCCATCAGGAAATGATACCTGGTTGTTTGCCACGACCTCAATCTTTGCGAATAATAGCTGACCAAGCATTGTCCATTTTTTTTCCCTGTCAGTCTATGTTTTGGGTATATTGCTTTGGTTGTGGTTTTACCGTTCCCTTCAGTACAAGCTGTCACTTAGCAGATATATGTAATAATACTCTATACAGTGATAGATAGGAGTACTTGGTCTCCATGCATTTCTATGTGTATATGCTGATATTTGAGCCTCATTTGTTTTTTTTTTCTCACACCTGTCCCCCCCTTCCTTCTAATGGTGCTTCCAGAAAGAGAACTTACTGAGTTTGACATCTGTTGTTTTCATTTTCTTTTATCTGCTGAAGCAGATTTTTCATTATTGAGTGAAAGCGTCATTTAAAAAGCTGTCAACTTCTTATCTTCGCGACTTCATTCGATTACTGGCTCCATAATCTAATGCTTAATTCTTTGTTATTAGCTGTGGTATTAGCTGGTGGATATGCTGCAAATGGTGCTATGCCTCAAGGCGCTCAGTCCGACAGCGATTTGGTTAACACAACAGTGAGCCCAGCTTCTGCTTGCTAAGTTGATGATCAGCCGACCTAAATTGCAGTCATTAACTGTTGTTTTTCCGTAGATATTCGTTGGGGGGCTCGACTCTGATGTCGGCGATGAAGAACTCAGACAAACGTTTTCTCAGTTTGGCGAGGTTCTCTCTGTAAAAATACCGGTTGGAAAAGGATGTGGATTTGTACAATTTGCCGACAGGTCAATTTCTACATGGTTTAATTAATTACTTGATGTAGAGATGAAATTTGCCACTGTAATGACGTTTGATGTCTTTACAATATTCTAGAAATTATCGAATTAAACATGAAAGTTTATATTCCTTAATATTGCATCAATAATATTCCTAACCAGTTAAATCTGTAACCATAGAGTGATTTCTTTCACTGTCCATGTAAGCAGAAGCAACGCTGAAGATGCTATTGAGAAACTGAATGGGGCAGTCATTGGCAAGCAAACAGTTCGTCTCTCTTGGGGTCGAACTCCTGGGAACAAGCAGGTATTTTTAGCACCTTTTCTTGAATGTGATAGCTAAACATATTTGTCTTTGGCCATTGGATCCCTGTTAATGACAAGAAGCTTAAAATTTATTTGAAAGGTGATAAATGCCTCGTCATTGTACTTTTTTGGGATGAAGCTTGTAGATTCAATTCCTGCATGGATATTTACTCTAGAGGAAAATCATCAAAATCTCGGAATTCAAAAAACATTAAGAAAGAAATGACGAGAAAAAGGTTACCGAGTTGTCTTATCGGACTCTTGTCGATAATAATGAATGTAATCTTCGTTAATACTCTCGCCATCCCACATAAATTGATCATATTTTCTTTTTGGGCTGTCTCACACAAATTGATCACTTCCAAATTAAGACTGGAGGTAATTTTTACATACTTATCCTTGTTATACTTTTTATATTCTATTTCTCTCTCCACATTTAACTCTCCGTCAACTCATTTTCTCTCTCTTGGCCCACCTTCTTATCCCCCCCCAATTTAACTCTCCTCTAACTCATTTTCTCTCTCCTGGCTCACTTTCTTCCCCTCCTTTCTCTAAAGGGTAGAATGGAAAATACACAATATATGACCTAAATCCTTAATATACGTGCAAAAATTAAGGGATTGAATTATGTGGGACGGAGGGAATAGCATTTAAAACGACATCATCCCCATCCTGTGTTCTTGATCTCCTATCGTCATGGGTTTTCACCCCCTTGCTATTATGTCCACCATGTGCACTGCCATAGCCTTGGTAGAAACGCCGAAGGCACTCCGTCATTCCTTCTTCCTCATGCTTCCATGCTGCCCCCAGTCCATTTTCACGCATTAACTAGGTAGCACGGACACGGTGTCGGTGTCGACACTGACGGGGACACTGGACACCGCAATTTTTAAAAAATCAGATTTTGGACACCGAAGGACACCGCTATTTTTAAATATATTTTTATTTTATATATATATCAAATACATTTCACAATCTAAAATAATAACTAAGTCAAAAAAATATTTCTGAAATGTACTGGATAAAATAACTAAGTAAAAAGAAAAAAAAAGAAAGAGAGGGACTTTCTTCACTTAATCAGTACTAATGCAAGAAACAGAGGGAGAAAAAATAAAAAGAAAGAAATGACTATTGACGGAGGAGAAAAAAAGAAGAAAGGAAGGACTCTTCACTGAAGAGTTCACAGAGAAAGAAACGACGGGGAATAGAAGAAAAAGGAGAAGAGATGAGGAAGAAGGATCTGTGGGTCAGTGACGGCGGCGGAGGACATCCGGCGATGATCAAGTGAGCTCCGGCGATGGCGACAGCTGCTTCAGTATCTGGCGCCGGCGACAGTGACTAGATCTGTCGGCCTTGGCCTCTCCGGCGACTGGATCTGTTGGCGACTGAGCTCCGGCGACAGCTCCCAGTCAGTAATGGCTCAGAAGGGCACCTGTGAGGGGAGTGAGAAGGAATCAGCCGTGAGGTAAGAGAAGCAAATGGTCCGACACTGCTCCATGCCGTGTCCGACACTCCTCGGTGAAGTGACCGACACGGTTTCGGAAAATTTAAAAAAAAAAATAAAAAAATTCCGACATCGATTGGCGGTGTCCGGAGGGTGTTGGGGTGTCCGTCCGTTTAGGACACCATACCTCCACCTAGGAGAGGTGTCCGTGCTTCTTAGCGCATTAACCACTGCCTTGGACACTTGGGTATTTGGACCTTAGTTGCACAAAGCGGGGGCGGGGGCGGGGGCGGGAGCGGGAGCGGGGGCGGGGGCGGGGGCGTAAGCACCAAGAAGAATCTGAGGTTGGGAGCGGCTTGAATAAATAAATGCGTAAACAGCATTATCACTTGTTTAGTATAGTTTAAATAGACAGCAACAACAGACAAGGAGACTTTAAGGACTTGAAGGAAGAGAGAAACAAAGAATTTAGTTGAAAAGAGCTTGATTTTCATGTATTCTATCACTTGTTCCATGCATCTCTATCCAGCTAGCGGGATCGAGTTCCCATCTTAGCTTGGGACGAGATCCCATGGAGCTCCTAACTTGGGATCGCAAAAGCGAGTTTCCGAGAGAGAAACGTCACCATATTAGGAGTTTCCTGCAACTAAGATTTGGACACCTCCAATGTTCTATTACATGCATCATTGCGCCTGTGAGTCATCCCCGGCACCACACCAATCCATCGCATCCCCAGCGCCATCTCCATGTGTTCTTGTGCCCTGACGTACATATGCTGCGCCAATGCATCATACCTTGGCTCCGCATCCCCACCCCCTAAATCTGTGTCTTGCCCTGGCTCAGATCCTTCCATCACGCTCATGGCGTTGTGTCCTTGGCACTGCATCTAGTTATTGCGTCTCGGCACCAAAGTCTTTTGCGTGGCCCATGCCCTGTGCTCTCAGCAGTGCATCTTGCTAACACGCTCTTGTACCGATTTCGTTCTTCATCACCCCATGCAGGGCCTCACTTTGGTCGTGGAACATGCTTTGATCGCTCTTCGGTGTGTGCAACATTTGAGAGGCTCTGCTCGTAGTGCTTTGAAGCGAGGACTCTTTCCTTTTTAGGTAGGCTTCCCTCCGGAACAATACCTCAAGGATTTTTCAAATGCCTTGGCATAGGGACTCCTTTTCACCAGGTAGGCTTTTCAGAGGGACATTACCTCCGCTAAGGGAAGCCTTTGCTGTGACCTGTTCACACTTGTGTACCGATGCTTATTTTCACCTTTAAGGATCATGACCTTGGGTCACTCTTAGACAGGTTCAGGTCTACGAAGGGCTTCACCCCTAGTTTGCTTGGCTTGTTGGTCGCGGGCTTTCCCATCACTGTCAAGGTTCCTGCGTCCCTTGATGCCTTCGTGGGACTAAACAAGGATATTGTCCAGCCATTGGATTGAGGGCTTACTCCACCAGACTGGTGTTGTGTGTGTGTGTTGAATTTCCTGGTTAGACAGAGCGAAACTTTGCAGGTGAGGCCAATTGAGTACAATGTTTGGCAGGACGCCGACATACGGTGCACCCTGGTCAAGGTGTCACCCCAGTGTCGCAAGACAACAAGCCGTCCTCAGTTGCCTATAAGCGGAGGATTGAGAGAACTCATATGCACACTGATTCACATTTCCATCTTCGCTCTGTACCTTAGAGCTTAGAGAATTCTATAAGAGAAATAGTACATTTGACATTGGACCGCCTTCCTTTTATTCCTGTCGCGCTTCAGTCAAATTTCGGCCCTGATTGTCTCGGTTCCTTCCCTTGCTCCTGTCCTTGCGTTGTCCAATATTATCATACTCGGTAGCTAACTCAAACTAAATCCTTCATGGCGCCTCCATGCTATGGTGAAACCATCTCCTTGGCATCATTTTAGTGATTCTGCTGCACATTGGGGGAGTAAACAAAGAGCAAGGAAATTAAGTAGTTACAATTCTTGGGCATTTCTTGCTCTTAGCGTACGCCTCTAGCAGGCCTTCGTTTAGGAGTGTTTTCCAGAAGTAACGAGTCAGGTTGGTCACGATTGTCCTGGTTTAGTAGCGAGGATCGTTAGTTCTCTTTAACTAATCACTTTGAACAAAGTTTTTTGTATTTCTGAGCACCAAGTACATACAAGTTAAAATGCACTAGTTCTATTCAACCTGAGATTTGTCCAGTTTATACCCGAACCTCTGCAAAGACACTGTTGTATAGTGTACGCGCGTGTGTGATGAGATAAGCCTAAAAGTTTTGGTGTAACCTTGTCCATTCAAGGTTCCTTCAGCAACGAGAATGGATTAGCATATTTTTGGCTGTGGAATTAGCCTCTCAATAAATCATGGACTGAATGTATGCACATTTCTCTCAATTGTGAGTTGAGTGAGTTTACTGTTAAAACACATATTCATTGAAAATGATTAAAAGCTTACAATAATGAGAATTACCTTGCATTTTGTTTTAGTCGGCTCAATTACTTTTTGGTTTGGTTCCACAGGTGAGGACAGATTCCAGTAATCAGTGGAATGGAAATTATTATGGAAAACAAAGCTACGGTGGGTATGGTTATGGCGTGCTGCAGAATCAGGATCCGAGCATGTATGCTGCTGCTGCGTATGGGGCATCTTCTAATGGGTATGGCAACCACTAGCAGCCTATAAGCCGAACTCTTACCAGTGCTATCGAAATCGAGTCATCCAAGAAACTGAATGGAATTAAGATTTCTTTTTGGGGAAACTAAATCTGTAGTATGTTGAGTTTTGTAGCTTGAAAAATTAAAATACCATGGGATATCTCTTGTACTCTTATTGTTGGATGATTCTTCTTTCAACTATGTTGTCTTGCAACTTGCAACTTCTGTTTTACTTGGCAAATTAGCTGGGGAATTAGTTGCCTATCTTTGAGACGTGCAAAGCCATGGTTAAAAGCTGTGTGACGCCAAGGTTTGATGACTGTAAGGTTTAAGGCATCAATAGAATACCGAGTGCCGGTCACCGGAACCACTGCATCCACATCGCCACTGTACACAGCACAATCAAATATTCTGAGCATTTCACAAGAAATAACAAGTAGATGTGCCCCATCAAAAATGAGTGACCATCTTTGGTAAACTAAAACCCCCCAGAATGTAAACAGCCACTTCTGTTTCCGTCAGGATTCATACGTTGTTACAATATAGCTCTTTTTGTTTCCTTTCTACTTTTGACAATCGTATTCACTGAGTTGAATTACCTGAAAAGAAGTATTCGGAGACCAGAGGCAATGAGCCGTTTATAGATGGGGAACATGGTTGATGGACTATCCTTCCAATCATCAAGCAAATAGCTGAGTGAGAGAGAGAGACGGACATAGAGGGAGTTGGTTGGAAGCCATGGCAAAATTTAAGGTTAAAAAGGCTTTTTGATTGGAAAGGAATATTGTAAACCTGCAGAAATCCCAAGGATAGGGCAGTTTGGTTCTGTTAGCATGTAAAGCTTCCTGAACTTGGGGAAGATTGAGATACTTGTAAACATAATCTTCTTCACAGGGATCATACCCTTGGAGACGGTTTGCCTTAATTGTTGCATTCGAATAATCAGGGCACTTTGGGCCATATATGTTGTCAAAATCTATATTTCCAGCCTCTGCCTCAACTCTAACTTCAAATTCCTGGCACTTCAGGCCGTTTATTCCTGAGCCTGTGCAGTGCTCTATAAGTCCGCTATGAGTTTCATCTGAAATCAAAGCGTGACTCCAAATGTAGTCTGCAGATCCCCTCGAGTCTGTATCGTCGTTCATTATCCCGTTTCCTATCTGCAAAACATGTAATGGTCACACCATGATTCTACTTTATGCTTTTACCAATTACAAACTTCGTTAATTACTGCTTTCAAAAGTTCGAGTCCAACTAGATTTTTGAGATGTTCCCAATTGTTTTAGACCTCATTCTAAAAGGACACAGTGCAAATCTATTCTCATGGTGAAAATTTTTCTATGAAAAAAAATAATTTGAACTTCATTTAGCATACAGTTTGGAGTCGGGACTTTTTGAAATTGGGAAAGAAAAATAATTCTGAAAACTGAAGTGTTCACAAAATATTGTTCTTTCAGGACGAGCTATTATGATTATTGCCCGACAACTGAATTTGTGATCATCAAATGATGATACAAGCTCTGTGATTAGTTAGCCTCATTAGAGTAATTATAAGTTGAATGACTGTTTCAAGCCACTAATAAGAAGTATATACCATAACTCCTTTAAGATTGACCACTGTGCTAGAGTCTCCCACCATGTTTCTCTTAATGATCATATCAGCCAGCTCTGGAATGTAAAATCCTGTAAATATGTAACAGAATCTGTTATTAGCTGAGCTAGGACAGTAACTGAATTCAGCCAAAGTCACTTTTCTGCTGACAGGGGACCCTTTACATATAGTGACCATGGTCATGTTGGTAGTTAGACCATAACCAACCCATGCGGTGGTTCCCAAATTTGTTCTGCTTTATTGCGGAAGGTTACCTGAATAGCTTTCCCCCATAATGTAGAAATCCCTTGTTTTGTAGTGAGGATATCTTTTGAACCAATTTACCAAGAATGTGTAGGCATCTTGAGCTGTAATAGCACAGAAAAATATAAGAACATGACCATCAGAAAGAGGCAAATCTCATCCCACCCTTTGAATGAGATGTTAATTCAGACAACTTTCTCTCTTGTTTAGTACAAAAAACTAGGAAATGGTCCTTTATAGGTTTGCTGGTGCATATTCTTGAACATCGTATGGTTTTACCAATCTTTAATGGCATGCCAAAACAGAAGGTTCCCTCATTTAAAGGGGGGGGGGCGGATGGAATGCATTACAAAGGGTGCTTTGTACAAAGAAGCACACATTTATTTAGAGGAGCATACCAGTCATTTTATCTCCTAACAACTTGTAGTCGGAGGTACTGTTAGAGTACGAAAAGCCAACACCTGCCGGAGACTCCAAAAATAGCATATTTGCAACTGCAGAATGTAGAAATTGTTTTGGCAACATTAGCAAAACATGAATCTGTGATCTCGTGAAGTTGATTAAACTTAACCAACCTTTGTTCCATACGAATGGTTTTGAATAGAGTGTTCTGCCATCAGGTTTAACACCAAAAGGTCCAATCTCAACCATGGCACCAAAACCAAGCGACGAACAACCTGGCCCTGTGGAAAGAAATTTCTTCACCGTGTTGAAAAAAAAAGGCCCTTTTTCCTTTTTACCAATCTTGCTTAGAATTTTTTAGTACCAGTAACACAGCTTAAATTCTATGATTACTGACTTTTCTTTATTTGTTGCAATTATTATTAGGGTTTAGTTGGGACAATCAGTGAAATTGATTTTGAGTGATGGAAATGTGAGGACGACCACTCTTTTGGAAAAAGGTTGATGGAAGAAGATTCCTTCCTGAAAATTGACCACATTGACTGTGAACCCACTAACTTGGTGTAATGTTCCTTCATAAGAAACTGATAACACACAATTTTATGTTCTCCAGCCTGAAGAGTCCAATTTAAGTCATTCCATATGTAGGTATGATTGATGAGCAGTATCACTAAATTTGAAGCTGCTACATAAAGCAATGATTCGCAGAACAATCTAAGTCATCAAATCATTTTAAAGTAAATTTTAATGCTTACCCGCATGCTTTCTTTGCACGTTCTCGTACTCTCACTATCAAATATATTTTTGCCATCAAAGATGTACTCTCACTATCAAATATGTTTTCGTCATCAAAGATGTACTCCCACAATCAAATATGTTTCGTTCTTCACACCCCTCCCCCCCCCCCCCCCCCCCCCCCCCCACACACACACAGAGACCTCCATTTAGCCAGAGAATAAGTGGCTTAGAAGATGGATTATGGACAGCCTCAGCAAGATAGTAGAAAAGGCTTCGCCCTTTTGATTCATCGACATCAACATAGCCTGCATACTGCTGCTTAAACACCACCCCTGATGGCTGGCCAGGAAGTCCCTTCTCAATGAGATCATCTTCCATCTTCCCCACATTGAGAGTTGTTTTAACATCCCAACCCATGGCGGTCCACTTCTCATCACCAAAACCACCTCCAGCATGCATTTTAGCACGACGCAAGGTCCTCAGTGAACCGGCTTGATCAATACGCAAGCCATTGCCAAGACCACTACAGAGCATGTTAAGAAGAAGAAAGAACAGGTTGAGTTTTGTAGGGAAGAATTCAAGTGTCTTCCCCATTGCTCGCACTTTCTAATGTCTCCTTATAGAGATCTTCTATTTATAACCTTGGTTTAAAAAGTGTAGTGTTGTGGAGGGTAGTTTTGTCATCTCTCAAGATTTTGTTCTTGGCAGAATACGGGAACACAGACTTATTTAAGCTCAATTATTTAACCACTGTCCTGATCAAATTTTGGAATACTAACTTTTTAATAATGAGGACAAGGCTACAGAGATTGATGGATAACATCGGAAAAAGAAGACTTAATCATGGTGCTTGGTTTCAGGGTCAAGCTCATAAACTTATCATGTAGAGGAAATTTGGACAACCGATCAAGGGTGTTTGGTATGTTAACAATCTCCGGTTACTAGGATGGTAGTAATTCGCATGGTGTAGGCCATCTATGGACCAAGATAAGCACGAAGCAATAATCAAAGATCTTCGTAGGTGGAGTTAGCTTGGCGTTTTATCGTTCAATGTGGGATTTTCTCCCTAGATGTATAGTTGTGTTAGTAGTCGTCGCCTCCAAAGACTAGAGAAACCGGATATCGGTGTTGGAAGTCTTAATCAAGTGTTCAGCATTGGCATAGACGACGAGTCCTATTAGGCAGTAAAAATGTATATCAGCGCCCACACTAGGTTGCCCGAACACCCTACCCATTGACTTGAGCAATGGCTCCTCTGTACTCTTTGACACTAAGAAGCTTTTCTGTAAATGGGCTACATGCATGTGCAACTTACAAAGTATTGGAGAACAGATGACAATTTCCAGAATGTGACCACTATCCCTCATCTACTTACTGTAGCCTTCCAAATTGGGGCCGCGCTGTTCATTTGCCAAAGTTGAAAGTCTGCTCTCGTTCAAGGGACAATTTATGAATCCCATTGATGATATGTTCATCTTTTGGGTCACCATGATGGCAAAAGTAGAACTCGTAACTATTTATGCAAAACAATTATAGTGTTTGGACCCATGAGAACCGATAGATTACTCCTTAGGATTCGTCTTTGTCAAAATCAAAAGCCAACATCAAAGAGTTCTCTCTAAGATCAACCGTACAAAAAATGAAGTATCAACTTCCAGCATGAATAAATTTATAGGAACATACAATTATTCAATTTTGACAAATAAACTAGTCAATTGACCAATTAAATGGCGAAGATTCTCCGTGACTAACCATTTAACCTAAAAGCACGAGCGACAAAACATTTTTGGTGAAAACCTTTTATCACTTAAATTGTTATAGTGGAGATGTTGTACAACAGATAATCCTTACCCACTTTATGTTCTCTCTCTCTCTCTCTCTCTCTCTCCAGGAAGCCAACGCCTACCAATAACATTCATCACCGCCATCACTGAGCCGAGCCCAACTACCACCGTAGAAAACATCAACACCGAAATTAAAATCACCCCAATATCCATCAGCCCACCGGCCACCATAACAACCATCGCCACAGCCGTAGGAATAACCATCACCACCAAGCCCACCTACCACCACAGTTACCACCACAACCTCTATCGAGCCCACTCACAACCATAACGACCACCACTGTCGCCACCAAGTCCACCGCAACAATTACAAACCTTCCACCTGCAAAACCCACCCCATTCACCAAAACACCCTTTCTTGAACACCTCAAATCCCAAATCCCCTGCCAAAACCCACCACCACCACCACATCAATTACTCTCGGATCCCCGTAAAATCAACATCCAAACCCAAGATTTATAAGAGCTCAAATGCGGGTGGTGGCCAGTTCGCCAGATTTTAGGTGAGGGTGCAGTAGGAAATCCACACTTGCTATATTGCCCGGCCCGGTTTTTCGTATTTAAGGCGTGGTTGACAATTAGGGGCATAGTAAGAAATCCACGCTTATTATATTGCCAGGTCTAGTTGTTCATATTTCGGGGGTGTCAACTGTTTCAATTGATACATAAGGGGGTAAACCAGATAACCCAAAAATTACTTGAGAGGGTCGTACCCGTCGAAGAAGGGAAATGGCCTTGGCCACCCCCTAGGGTCGGCCTCGGCCTTTCCTGGGGGTTGGCCTTGGTCTTCCCCCAAAATTCAGCCTTCGACCTCCCATTCCACGCACACTTGTCTTCATGGGGTTTTGCGTCTGCATGATGCTCACCAATGCTCGCACACCAACCTAGCGATGTCCGTCATCCATGGCCGCCCACCGTCCCCTCGATGCCCGTCTCCCAAAGTCGTGTAGTACCCCCGAGTGAGCCTTCGCCGACGGCGGCGTACCATCACTTCAAATTTCATCATTTTCGGAGATCGCATTCGTCATTATTGTATAACATGCACACTTGGCTCACACCCCGTCTCCAGGACACTTGACACGCGCCCTTGCGTAACTCCCATGACATGTGCCCCGACACCAGGTATTGTCTCGTGACGGTCGTCGTTGCACCCGTGCGCCATTTCCATGACATGTCTCCCCGGCACCAGGTATTGTCTCACGATGGTCATCGCTGTGCCCGTGCGCCACTTCCATGACAAGTGCCTCCAACACCAGGTATTATCTCTTGACGGTCGTCGTCGCGCCCGTGCGCCACTTCCATAACATGTGCCCCGGCACCAGGTATTGTCTCGCGACAGTCATCGCCGTGCCCATGCGCCACAAGCAATGTCTCATGCAGTTGGCATCGCCCCCATGTGCCAGGCACCTTGCCCATGTGCCACAATCATGCTACACGCCTCCAGGTATCATACTCATTCATCACACTATGCGCCCCTGCCATGGACGTGGAACATGCTTTGACCCACTCTCTGGAGTGTGCAACATTCCGAGGGGCTCCGCTCGTAGTGCTCTGGCACGAGGACCCTTCACAGCGGGATATGCTCGTTACCACAAAGCTATCGCCGCTTGGGGTGACTTGCATGACATTAGGCACTGAGCTGCGACCATGTCCACTCACGTTATCGGTAATCATCGGCGCCCCCAGGACGATGACCCCTGGGTTAATCCGGGACTAGAACAGGTCTTTGGAGGGCATCGCGCCTAGTCCACCTAGCAGTTGGTTACAGGGACAACCCTCACCGCTGTTAGGTTCTCTACGCGTCTCTTGATGCATACTTGTGAGATTCAGTAAGGGCTTGGACCGGTGGCTAGGGCAACGAGCTTATTTTGATCATGCTGTCACGGTGTGGTCAGTTAGGGATGGCAATGGGGTGGGGCGGATGCAGATTTTCTAAAATCTGAACCCGCCCCACTAGTCAATGAAATTTGCCCCGCCCCGTCCTGGACTGAGTTATGCATATAAAATACCATACCCGATCCTATGTAGATTTAAGAACCCAAACCCGCCCCGTTCCGACCCGTTATGGTTTAGCAAATATTTCACACTTTTTAAACATGTATTAAACTAAAACTTGCACCTGTGCCACAAAAAATAAACTATACACATCATATCATATTAATGTCTAAAAATCCTAAAGAAGACAATAGTAAATTACAACATAGTTCAAATAAGTTACAACATAGTTCAAATTAATGTTCAAAATAGACTACACCATAGTTAATAGTTCAAATAGATTACACCACATTAACGTTCAATCACTTGGAAGTAGAAAATACGAGAGATCAAGCTCGTTCAGCTGGTCCACATTGCAACTCCAAATACAACTGCAGTCACTGTTCACTGAAAAAATAGTAGGAAAAAAATGACATTAAAATTAATGGATACAAAAAAAGTAAAATTTCTGAAATACAATTATACAAGGAATCATACACCCGTAACACATGAGTTGTCACAGTCTTTGTCATCATTAATTGTTGCATATCCCTTGTGTGCTAGATTAGATACACCTACAACACCATAGTACAAATTTATAAGTACACGTGAAAATTCAAAGTATTGTCAAATTTAACTCCATGAATAAAATAATAGATGAGTTTACCTTTCATTTCAGCAGCCCACAACCAGTCTTGAGCACACATTAACGCTTCTAGTGTCTTTGGATGAAGCCTATTACGATGAGGACTCACTAACCTACCACTTGTGCTACAAGAAGCCTCCGATGCAACTGTAGATTAGGGATGGCAATCCAACCCGCATCCGGCGGATCCCCGCCCCGCCCATGTCCGATAGGAGCGGGTCATTTTGACTTTGATCGGATCACGGGGCGGGTATGGTTTTTTTAAAAAAAATCCGCAGCGGGTTAGGGTCGGGTGTGGTATTTCATCTGGCCCGCCCCGGTATCCGACTCGCCCCGCGACCCGCACCCGCCCCGTTATTTTAACCATTACCTTGATTTAATCCTAGCCATCTATCCTTACCTATATATACATCATATAAACCCTAAAAGTTCCACCTTCTCTCACTCAGTCCCTCACTCCCTCTGCCGACTGCCGCCCAGCCCAGCTCTCTCTCCTCCTTCTCGGTGACTCCGGCGAGAATCACGAGATTCCCCACCAACCAGGCAGCCACCGCGCTCCTCATTCTCTTTCTCTCACTCAGTCCCTCTGTCGAGTGCCGCCCAGCCCAGCTATCTCTCCTCATTCTCGGTGACTCCGACGAGAATCCCAAGATTCCCCACCAACCAGGCAGCCACCGCGCTCCTCCTTCTCCTTCTCTCACTCAATCCCTCACTCCCTCTGCCGACTGCCGCCCAGCCCAGCTGTCTCTCCTCCTTCTCGGCAACTCCAGCGAGAATCGCGAGATTCCCCACCAACCAGGTAGCCACCGCGCTCCTCCTTCTCGGCGACTCCGGCGAGATTCCCCACCAACCAGGCAGGGGCGGGGCGGGGCGGGGATGGGTTTTTCTAAAGTATGTTAGGGTCGGATGTGGTATTAAGGTTATAGAACCCGGCGCGGGGCGGGTGCGGGGCGGGGTGGGATTTTAGGGGTAGCGGGGTGGGTTCAGATTGTAGCAGATCGGCATCCGACCCGCCCCATTGCCATCCCTACTGTAGATATGGGAACATCAAGAATGTCCTTAGTGCGCCCACACACTACTTTTCAAGTTCTCGTTGTTTAACTCATCGGGGCCATTGTCAAGGTCAACTGGTTCAGAATCAGAGACTCCTATGCTTGCATTTGGTGTTGATGGCTGAGAAGTTTGATCCTCTAATATAGCTCTAAGGGTTTGCACCGGAGATGATGCAACGGGAGAAAACGTAATTTCATTGAAAGACATGATTTTATCTGTAAATTCATTTAAACAGAAAAGAATGATTTTCAAGAAAATCAAATAAATAATACCTTCAAAACAAGTCGCAAACATATACATTGTGGTATTTGCATCTAAAAAACCAACTATTTACATATCATGTGCGCCACTCAAGTAAACAAACTTCTAGAGCATGTCATTTCTTTTTTGTACTGCCATAATCTGTATAATTTGGTATTCGATAAGCCATCCCCCATTTCCCATGAACAGAGGATAGACTGTTCAAAATTCCTTCAGATCTTTTAGCAACTTGAAAGTTGAAACCCATGTATATAGAGATGAAGAGTACATAAAAACCAACACCCAGATGAAAATAACACATGGAAATCTATTCTTTCTTTTTTTCCTGGAATCAAACCCACCAGTGATTGATGAATAGAGCATTCATGCAGTTAGTGAAAGCAACAATCGGCAGCTGCTTGCAATGGAGCTGCTTTTCGGATCCCAAAGAAGCATATGAATGAAGGACTACAAGTTAACGTCAATGGAAGCCCATTAATTCTCTCTCTCTCTCTAGCAATTCTAGTGTTACTGATAGTTCGGAATCCCTCACCACAACCCTCTTAAAATATGGCATTTAACACTCTAATACAATTACTTCAATTATATTAACATTACTTACTTCTGAGTAAACATTAGAACAATAAATAGGGATGGGATACCTTGGAGACAAGAGGAGATATAAGGCAACAACAGGAGGAGAGACAGAGGCACAGCCATCAGAGGTGGAGACAGCGACCGGAGAATATGGCGACTAGAGGAGGCGCTGCCGTGGGAGGTGGAGATGGCGGCTGGAGAAGACGGCGGCTAGAGGAGGCGCTGCCTTGAGAGTTGAGGGCTAAGCCGTGCGGTACTGCGGGCTTCAATTCGTGGTCGTGCGGTGTCGTGGCTGTGCGGTGTTGTGGCCGTGCGCCGTGTAGGGATGCGGTGGAGAGGCAGAGAGCCGAGAGTGAAGCAAAAATTAGGGTAGAAATATATATATATATATATATATATATATATATATATATATATATATATATATATATATATATATGTATATTGGGAGCTGATCCGTTGAGAGCGCTAGCAAAATAAGATAAGTTGCTAGCGCGATCTAGCCGTCCACGTGCGATCTGTGGACGGTCCAGATCTTTTTTTTTGTGTTTTTTTATTGTCCGCTACATAATGTAACATGCTATTTTTTTGACGAAATTGCCCTTCAATATCCTTATGTTATATTTTCCAAAATATCGTCTGCTGCATAATGTAGCGGACAATATTTTGGAAACACACACCCACGTTCAATCTCACTACTCACTTTTCTCTCTCTTTAGAAAAAAAACCCACTTTCTCTGTGTGTTCCTCTTTCTCTCTCTCTCTCTCTCTCAGTGTGTTCCTCTTTCTCTCTCTCTCTCTCAGTGTGTTTCTCTCTCTCTCCCTCTCTCTGTTCATCGCTAGCACCTTCGTCTCCCCAACCCTAGATCTATCATCATTGACATCGCATCTGTAGCCTTGGCGTCGCCACCGTAGCCTCGGCATCGCCGCCGCCGTCGTAGCCTCGGCATCACCGCCACCGTAGCCTCGGCATCACCGCCACTAGGCAAGTGGGGAAAAGCTACCGTTTCGTAGACAGCTCTGCTTCCGGCGACGACAGAGGAAGGAAGCAATCCACCTGCTGTGGCAACCCCATTTGCTTTGGAGTTGCTCTCCGATAGACTCTAAAGCACCACCAGAAACGCTACCGCGCGTTTTCAAAATAAGATCAAGAAAAAGTTGATGTGTGGTCCGTCGATCTGACGTTGATGAGCTGTGGTGCTCGGCGATGGCACGGTAATGGGTATGATGTTTATGGTGGTGGGTGCATGTGGGTGGTAGTGCGGTGGCGGTGGTTATGGGTGGTAAAACTGAAACCCATTTGGAATTTTGAGACTTAATTCTTCATCTCCTCTCTACCTCTCTCTGTTTAGATTAGTTATTTATCTTGCATAGAGGTTTGGGATGGCAGAGGTTTGAATGGTGGTGGTTCGGGGAGGCAGAGTTTCAGATGGTGGTGGTGGTGATGAGTTCAGTGGCGGTGGCAAAATGGTGGTGGTTGTGAGTTCATTTGAGTTTAATTTTTGTTGGCTCGGAAACAACAAAGCTGTGACAGTGCTACGGGCATGGTTGTTTGAACATTTTCTTCATCCTTTTGAGAAGCTTTTTGCACTTGAATTTTAGTTTGTGGAACTGCATTGCCTTTTCTAGAAGAGCATGTAATAAAACAAACATAACACAATGTGCCTTTACAGACTCTGTTGATTGTTTCCTAAGACACGTCCGCTACATAATGTAGTAGATAGATACTGTATTCACGTAATATAAGGCACTCAATTGGGGGTTAAGGGGTACTTTTGTCAAAAATCTGTCCGCAACATAATGTAGCGGATGAACTTTAAAAAAATGCAAAAAAAAGATCTTGACCGTCCACAGATCGCGCGTGGACGGCCAGATCTTACTAACAGCTTATCTTATTTTGCTAGCGCTCTCAACAGATCACGACTCATATATATATATGATGGATGGCTGAGATCAACTAAACTATTAGAGGATGGCTAAGATTAATTTAAGTATTAGGGTAAGTATACCGGGTCGGGTCACGTGTTGAAATATGGTGACTACAATACCCGACCCTAACCCGCTGCGGGTTTTTTTTTTTATAAAAAGCATACCCGCCCCACGATCCGGTCAAAGTCAAAATAATCGCCCCTATTGGGGAGGGGCAGAGATCTGCGGATTTGGATTTTTTTGCCATCCCTATGGTTAGTCTTCTCAGATAAGTAGAGTAACGCTGTGTGGGGTAGGCAGCGCGAATTTGGGAACCGACAGTCTAACGGAGAACTGGCATTTTTTGACACCCCTGGTGACGTGTCACTCCCAGGAGATGACATGTAACATTTGATGACATAAAACATACATTTGCCTATAAATAATGGACTTTGGAGTTCATTAAAGGGACTTTTTCCACATTCTCTCAAATTCACTTTCTCACTCTAGAACTTGAGAGCTCTTGTATTCTAAAGAGAGAAATACAATTGGATATAATCTTGGACATAGCATTGGATCATAACATTGGACACTGACTTGGACTGTCGACTAACGACTCTGTTCTTCTCAGTCTTGTCTCCACAGCACTGCAACTCCTCACGGCCTGTTTGGGAAGCCTTGCTCTTTGGCTCTCTGCCCTTACTCTACCCTTACCGTCTCTCACTTTGTACATTTGAAAGCTGACTCGAACTGCAACCTTTGTAGCACCTCCATGTAGGTACGAACTCACTTTTCTTGACATAAAAAATTTTGGCAACTTATTGCGTTCTTGATGCTTTTACAGCGTATCGAACGGGTATTCTGCTACCATTCCATAAAAGGATCGGAAGCAGCAGCCTTCTGGTGTGAGAGGAAATTTGTTAGGACATTATAAAGACGTGTGTGAGTGCTGTCTTGCATGATGCAATTATGGTTGTACGACATAGCTAGAATGAAATTATATAGTCTGGTCACTACAAATAGCTATAAAGGACAGTGCACGCTCAATGCCAAGCAATTATTAATCAAACAACAGCAAATGATTGGGGTTTCATTTGGATAAAATCATAATGGCCTCTAGTTTGTTTTTTGGTGCTGAGCAGTAATCAAACAGTTAAAACACAATCAAACCGTTGCTTCACTAGAACTGCAAGCATGTCTCCATAAGCAGCCGGCCTTGTTTGTCAGCACATGCATGTCCAACTCTTCAACACCTCTCAAGTCATTGTCTAATTGTGGGACAACAGAGAAAGGGAAATGTCTGTTTGGATCAATTTGTAAAGCCTTCATGAAAAGAACCAAACAGGTCATGAAGTTGTAAACCCCATCAGAACAAACATAAGCATCAATATCACAAAAGCTTAATTGTTACAGAACTTGTATAAAATGACGGATACCCATGATGCATCCTATCAGCAAGCACTGCTATTTGCATAGCACACATGAAGGTTGCATTGCTTTTGTCACTTCTGTTTTGCCTAGGGGCTTTTACAGAATGTTATGATGGAATGGGATTCAACCCTCTTGAAAAACTTAAAAGAGCTCGACAGTCAAAAGCATCAGTCAACTATTTGACTGAGGATGCCAGAAACGAGTATTTGCCAATCTATATTGGTCCTCAAGATGGGCTGAAAGAGGCTGACAAGATCACAATTTTACCAGGGCAGCCTAATAGAGTAAATTTTGAACAGTACTCAGGGTATATGACTGTCGATCCCGAGGTTGGTAGGGCACTCTTCTACTATTTCGTCGAGTCTCAAAACGCTTCTAGCAAGCCTCTCGTGCTCTGGCTAAATGGAGGTAAGATTCCTTTTCGGCTCTGTTGCTGTCATGGTTCTAATTGTTATACACCTCGTGCACATTTCTCCAAATAAATCTCCAAAGTTAAACTTAACAGGGCATCTCCTGAATTTTGTTGCACTTTAGCCATGTCACAGTGGCCAACTTACACTGTCGGACACAAACATGGTCGACAACGTAAACTCACATTTCAAAGTTTCATTGTGTCATCTTGGAATGGCAGGACCTGGCTGCTCTTCATTCGGAAGTGGAGCACTCATGGAACTCGGACCATTTCGAGTCAACAGTGATGGCAAAACTCTATCCTTAAATGATTATGCTTGGACCAATGGTGAAGTCTTTTGAGCAAATTATTTGTCACTTTGTTCAGGGGAATATCAACTTGAAATCATGAAGTTGTTTTGTTTAAACTGCAGTGGCGAATGTTCTTTTTTTGGAATCTCCAGCTGGGGTTGGGTTTTCTTACTCGAATAAGACATTGGATTATAAAACTGGAGATCAGCAGACTGCAGCTGATTCTTATACCTTTCTAGTTAATTGGTTGGAAAGATTTCCAGAATACAAAACTAGAGATTTCTTTATAACAGGAGAGAGCTATGCAGGGCATTATGTGCCTCAACTAGCGCGACTAATTCTTCAGAACAACAAGATCACCAACCAAACCACCATTAACCTACAAGGAATTGCTGTAAGTTCCGAATAAGAGATTCCCCCTTCTTAGACGACGCACTACTTTAATACATTTGCTTCATATGCAGCTAACATGAATTTCTATTGCATTTCAGATAGGTAATGCAGAAATAGATTTTGAAACGGAGTACAGAGGAATGTACGACTTTTTCTGGACACATGCTCTTATTTCTGATGAACTTCACGAGGGAGTTACTTCAAATTGCAATCTTTCTTCCGAGGAAACAATAACAGAGACTTGTGAGACATATCTCGATCAAGCATATGCTGTTCAAGGCAACATCTTCTATTATGACATCTATGTTCCACTGTGTAATTCATCGGTAGCTTCGGTAAGGTTCAACCATACGACCATCAGTGACTCTTTTAGTCCTGCTATGTATGGATCCTAAATACATTTGGCCCCCCTTTGATTTCGAATTTTTCCTCTTTTGCTTGAAACAGGTATCAGCATTTGACCCATGCTCAAGTGATTATGTCCGATCCTACTTGAACAATCCTGAAGTGCAAAAATCACTTCATGCAAATGTAACTGGTCTCCCAAATTCATGGGATTTTTGCAGGTACTGAAGTCTTTCATGCTGACACATTTTAAACTTCTATTGCAATGTTGTTTAAATCTGTCTATTTTGCTATCTTATAGATTTCTAATGCATCTAAAATTTCAATATAGCAATATCGTTAGTAACAACTACATGGACGAAGAATTAACACTCTTGCCCACCATTAAGGAGCTAATGGCCAGTGGCGTTGGTGTCTGGATCTATAGGTAAGTCGTTAAAAGAGATGGTAGTCAGATACTGGTACTTTGCCTTAGGACCTGAGGTCCAGTCTATATCATTTAACTAGGCAGCATCATCAATATCATATTCTCTTTAAACGATCCTTATGCTATTAAACGTATAACATACACAACTTTGATAATATCAAGTTACCATGCAGTGGGGATACAGATCGCAGAGTGCCAGTGACATCAAGCAAGTATGCCATTCAAAAACTGAGAATCTCAGTTAAGACTCCATGGTACCCTTGGTACACACAAGGCGAGGTACTGAAGGCCTCAGTGACTCCTGTCATGATTTGTTTGATTACTTACTGATGACATTTATGAAAAAACACATGACCCTCATCTCCATTTCCTTTCTGGCTTCTTTGAAGGTTGCTGGCTATGCAGTAGGATATCAAAACCTTACATTTGTGACTGTAAGAGGAGCTGGACACTTTGTTCCAAGTTACCAACCTGCTCGGGCACTGGTCTTCTTCTCATCCTTCTTGGATGGAAAACTTCCCCCTACAAGTGATCAAAACTGAAGATTAGATTGAAAGTAGATTTCAAGAGGTATATGATGATATGACCATCAGACCATGCATCAATGGTGGAAGACATCCTGCTAATGTAACTCGTGACATTCACACTGAAGAAATTTGTTCTAGTGTCTTCTTTTGGGAGGCTGGAAATACTTTGTTTTAGTGTCAGCTATATAGCTGGGGAAGGACAGACTTTCAATCACAGTACATGGAAACATTCATCTCCAAAGCAGTAGATAGGTTTCTTTAATGCATCAGGACTAGTACTGCGCACAACTCTCTTCTTGATGAAGACAATTAAACAATAGAGTTGCCAGTAAAGTAGTTCAGGACATAAATAAAAGGAAGAATAGCTGCAGATAGTTATTGCCTTTGAAGCTAACAAAAGGTACGAAAAGCTTAACGAGTTTGCAGCTGTAGCTCAGAAATTTCATCATGTAGAGAAGTAATATTCAAACGCGACTAAAGAGAAGAAAGGCCCGTACACTGGCAGCCAAGAAGATACCATATAAATCTGCTACAATCACCCAAATTATTGAAAAATCGCTTAGTGCTCCACATTTTCCCGTTCAGGGACATTAAGTTAGTTGATTTGAAAACGATAAGAATTGAAATTGAGATGCTCCCGATTATCCTCATTGAAGACAAGAAGATGGTTGGCATGAAAAAGCATTAAGAAAATAAAATACTCTGTTGGTAAATAAGAAAAACAGAATTTTATAATCTTAGGTTTCTGCCTATTTAACATAGGTCTACTAGCCCTTATTCTATTGTGAAGTACAACCCACAGGAAGGAAATTTTTCAAAAGGCATCCTGATCTAAGCATATCAAATAAACCTCGGATTAGGATTAGAAAAAAGTCAGTTCTACTACTTGTGACAATAATGTGAATGGAGGAGCGTCAAAAGATTTGAGCCGTTGTTACAGTCTTTTATCAAATATTGCAGTGTAGAGTATGATGATAATCTCAGTTTTGGCTACTTTTGAACGATGCCAGTTTCATGGCAGAGCCTACACCAACAAAAAGAATTGTTTGTTCCTTAAAGATAATGAAGATAAGGAAGTTATTTACTTGGGGGTCGTTCATCGGGGATGAGAGCATTCAAATTCTTAGACATAGTCAAAACAATTATGGTGCTACAACTTGCAGCATTTTTTAAGAAACAGCCGGCTAACTTCCTACAGATCATTCTACAAACATCTCTTGTGTTGCCGTCTTGTTAGAGAGAGAAAGATCTCTGTTTGTATTAGCTGTCAGGTTTGGCAGAAACCAAAGAAGTCACTGAAGATACTAACAAATTGTCGGACAAGAATGGCGCACCTCACTGAGTTGGAAACTCAACAACTAACAACCTAGAAATCGACACTTTCAAGAATGATTGCAGAACCTATACATATATAAGGACATCAGTCATGTTATCGAAAGCACTCCTTGTAGAAGCAATATGAAGAACGCGTTGCTTTTTTCAGTTCTGTTATGCCTCGTGGCTTTTGTCCAGTGTTATGGTGGGAGTGGATTTGACCCTCTTGAAAAACTTTTGAAAGCCCAACGGTTAAAAGGATCAGTCAATTTTGTTAAACAGGATGTGCCAAATGAGTATTCACCAGTTTATTTAGGCCCTCAAGATGGATTAAAAGAAGCAGACAAGATCACTGTTTTACCAGGGCAACCTAATGGAGTGAAGTTTGATCAGTACTCCGGGTATGTGACTATCGATCCTAAGGCTGGTAGGGCACTCTTCTACTATCTTTCCGAGTCCCAGAAGTCTTCTAGCAAGCCTCTTGTGCTGTGCCTAAATGGAGGTAATACAATTCTGTCATGTATCTTTTCTATGCTAGTTCACCATCGCAAGCTTCATGATCCAAGTTTAGTACCTGTCATGCACCATTGTTAGAAGTACTGTCCTAAAGTTCTATTACCTCTGTCTTGTATGGTAAACAAATTGGCTGCCCAACAAATGCCACCAAGGCATCCCTTGAACCGCATAGCAACTATAGCTATGTCATAGTACCTTATTCCATATGAATAAGGTTTTGTCGCTTCCCTTCATGCACTTGTTTTGAATGCATCATTTTGAATGGCAGGACCTGGCTGCTCTTCATTTGGAAATGGAGCTATGATGGAACTCGGTCCATTTCGAGTCAAAAGTGATGGTAGAACTCTATCGCAAAATACTTCTGCGTGGAACACTGGTAAGTGCTAAGTACTCAACCACTTCCACACACTACACTTGAGTTCTGAACAATCATCAATGAGTTTCTCTAGGGTAACCAGATCAATCCATGGTAACAATACCTTTGTTGGCAATGCAGTGGCAAATATTCTTTTCTTGGAATCACCAGCTGGTGTTGGATTCTCTTACTCGAATACAACATCTGATTACATAACTGGAGATACACAAACTGCAGCAGATACTTACGCTTTTCTAGTTAACTGGTTAGAAAGGTTTCCAGAAAACAAAACAAGAGATTTCTTCATCAGTGGAGAGAGCTATGCCGGGCATTACGTGCCTCAGCTTGCTCAACTAATCATTGAAAATAACAAAATTACCAACCAAACCATCATCAACCTACAAGGAATCGCTGTGAGCTTCCAAAGAGTTAAATGTCCTGGGTGTTGTTGCGTAAACTGATGTGTGTGTACTTTGTTTCTCTAGCAGGTGTCCACATATAAGTATTTGCATGAAAGAACTAACATGAATTTCTTATCATCTTCAGATAGGAAATGCATATGTCGATTATGAGACGGAATATACAGGAATGTACGACTATTTCTGGTCACACGCCATCATTTCTGATGAAATTCATGACGGGATTACCTTAAATTGCAATTTTACTTCGGATGCAACTGTGTCAGATGCATGTGAAGCCTATGAAAATCAAGCAGATGCTGCACGAGCCAACACCTTCTTTTACGACATATATGCCCCCTTATGTTCATCATCTTCAAATACTACTCCATCAGTACGGCTTCAATCTTACAAACATCATTTTCCATTGCATTCTCCTTTGTCTCACTTTCCGTTCTATGCTTGCAACAGATATCAGCATTTGATCTATGCTCCAGCGACTACATCTACTCGTACTTGAAAACTCCTGAAGTTCAAAAATCACTTCATGTGGCCAGCATTCCACATGAATGGGATTCTTGCAAGTAATATACTTTTCCCTCTGAATCGCATATTTGTGTCATATAGTTTCATAGCTAAGACCTGTACTTAACTTCTAGATTTTTATTGCGTCTTAATACAGCGACTACATACTTACTTATTGGAAGGACAAGCCGCTAACGGTCTTGCCCACCATTAAGGAGCTAATGGCCAGCGGCATCAGTGTCTGGATCTATAGGTAAGTGGTAAATGCTCTAGTCATAAGATTAGATGTGCTTTCCTTTGCAAAACCTCCTCAAAGCCATTATATTGCGCCTACTTGCAAAACATAACCAAAAATTTGATTTTTGTTAGACCAATTCGGGATCAACAAATGTTATAAATTTAAGTCTTAACTTGCAGCGGAGATACAGATGGTAGAGTGCCGGTGACAACAACTAAGTAGGGTATAGACAAACTCGGAACGGCCGTCCAGACTCCATGGTACCCATGGTACACCCAAGGCGAGGTACAGCAGACCTTATCACTCTTCCTTCGTCTTCAGTAGGATTGTTTAGTTCCTGAATCCTACTGGTGCTTATGTACATTCTTCTGCTTGTTTTTAAGGTTGGTGGGTACGCGGTTGGATACCAAAACTTAACATTTGTGACCATAAGAGGAGCTGGGCACTTTGTTCCAAGTTATCAACCAGCTCGGGCGCTTGCCTTCTTCTCATCCTTCTTGGATGGAAAGCTTCCACCGTCGGATCAGAAGTAACAGAATGGACTGACGATGCACAAGTGGTGCGCTAAACAAATGTGAACGGCGTTTCACTCAGATAGTTGGCAAGGAGATGGGCCTAAACCTCGATCAATGGTCTTAATATTCAAGATCTGAACTTTATTGTTAGAATCGGTTAAAGTCTGTACTCTGTATCAAGAATTATATTCCCATTGAGGGTACAACCAGAATGAATGAACAAGTTCCTTCACCCCCGTTCAACCCAAAATATCCAGAGTTTGTGATATTTTCTGCCTTTCGGTCAATTGAGGGATGGGAGAGAAATAGATGTTGGCTTATATAACCTTATGTCCTCCCTAATGCCAACCGTGGATGCCAAGCTTACCGGCCAAAGTTTACGATTCAAACCTCCCTAATCTCTCCAATTGCGCCGGTGAGTCTCGAAGAGCATGTAAAGTTTGGATTTTGATTTCTCAGCGTCTGAGGGTTCAATTTCAAGTTCATAATGGTGCAAAAGCTAATTGCAGTTTGCAGTCAAAAGAAGAAAAAGAAAAACCATTTTCCTCTTTTTTTTGGGAATATTTATTTTATGCTTTGTCATTTAATTCTCGTTTGTCACTAATACCTCTTTCCAGTGACAAAGAGTGTAGGTTTAGCTCCACCATTTTTTTTAATTTAAAAAAAAAAAAGTGGATCGGAGGAAAGAACAACTATCTTGCTGATAGACAGTAAAGCAGCATCGCGTTTTGCTTTTTCACACTAAATCAATTATGTTTTGTGATTAATTTACGTTAGTATGCCATGTCATTGCAAGACCGTCTCTCTCTCTCTCTCTCTCTCTCTCTCTCATTGTTAAATGAGCATTGTGGGACTGCAAACTTCAACTAGCTAGCAAAGGCATCTTTCCGGTGATGTGAATATACCTCTTGTTAGCTTTCGGATCATAAAAAAGTGTTCGCAAACTCCTCGAGCTCGTTTTCCAATTTCTGTCACTAACCTCTCTCTTCTCTACCAATACATATTCTTAGGAAGGAGCTGGATGGATTTGTCCTTACTGCATGGCATTCCCCTTTAAGCTATCGTCTGCTGCACCCAACAAACAAATCTGGTTAATTTATTCATTCACAAGTTTTCAAAGAATCATAAGAGCTGCCCTATATATCTACCTCAGCTTTCTCAAATTGCAGAACTCCCTCTCTCTCTCTCTCTCTCTCGCGCGAGCACACACACAAACACACACATTACTCGCGCATGCAAAGACTCATGGAAGTGGTTATACCTTCGCAGGGCGTAGACCACAGAATCCTGGACTTCAGCTTCGACAGTGGATGCACTTCGCCATGCGTAAGCTTCCCCGCAAGCCCTCAACGCTTGGGCAGCAGCAATTACTACTTCTTCAGTGCCCCCAACAGCCCGACTAGTTCCTCCACCTGCTTCGGCGAATTCAACCATCACTACCCTCTCACCGCAACTGGCAATTCGTCTTTGCCACCAAGTCCTCCCCCTCGGGAAGACAATCCCAATATTCCAAATTCAAAAGATACCACCGATACCAAGGCAGACGGCACGGATTTTGCCTTCAATTTCAACCTGCAGTTGGACCCCCCTCCTCTCAACGCCGACGAGCTCTTCCATGGTGGCATGATCAGGCCGCGTTTGCAGTATAATCATGCAAACTCGCCTCCATCACGTCCGCATCGAGAGCTTGAGAGATCATCTTCGCCGCCAAAGAAGGCTACAAATTTCACTTCTTTCGCTGCGGCAACACATCAAAACGGTACAGTGCATACTCAGCCCCGGGCAAGCATTCAACGTGGGAAGGAAGCAAAACTTACCTCATCAAAATCGTGTGTACCCTTTCCCCCCCTGAGGGTTTCCGACGTATTATCCCAACGCGAAGAAGCTGAACAAAGTTCAAGGTCCTTGATTTCAACTTCTTCCTCAACTTGGTACAAAAAGTGGAAGCCGAAGCAGTTTTTGTCTCAGATTACATTATCCAACAGTCAAGCCACCGGCAAGGATGACAACAAATGCCGGTCGAGTGCACGAAACTCGCGTCATTGCAGAATCTGGGGAGGGAAAAAATTAGTATCGCCGTTAAATAGAAGTCCCCATGGCGATGTCAAAAAATCAAGCTTTAGTTCGATAGAGAATGGAGGACGGTCGTTCAGCATGAGGAGGACCGGAGCCGGGGTGAACCAGGCAGTGCCATTGGATCTGAGGAGAAAAACTTTCCTGACTCCCCATCTCATGGGTTGCTGAACATGTCTAATCTTTTTCTTTTGTGGCCTTTATGCAAAGCAATGTCTACTTTTTCGGAGTGGTTACACGATCTGTTTCCCAAAACGATACACTTCTAACGAAAAAATAACATTATGCTTTGGTAATGCGACTTGCCATTTTCTTCCTTGTGTTTTTCAGTAGAAACTTAATAGATAGAGGAAGAAAGAAAAGGAAATATTAGAGCTGGACCACACGCGCGTGTGGAAGATACTGTTGATGAACTGTGGAATGGGCTTTTAGCTAGTACGGCAAGATTCCCACTCCCACTCCCGATGCCAAACAAAACGGACATTTTTGGTTAGTGTGTGGCTGTTTTCTGGGTCTTCAGAGCAGGTTTTAAATTTGGTTTTACGTAATCCTACTGATTGAGTTGAGTTGATAACGATGGGGTGGGGGGGTAACATAAGGGGTTGGAAGGAAAGCAATCAAACCTGAGTTTGTTATATATATCCTGTAAAAAGATTCTTTTTGTTTGCATGCTCCAAGGGAGAACTTGGCTGCCGTATCACAATTTAGATTAACTGTAACATATATTTTGAAAGCAAATAAACTGGTTTTCTGGTTGTCGTTATGGCACCACACTCCAAAATGCTGTTCCACACCCTCTTTTTTGTTGCTAAAAATTGCATTAATAATTAAATACATATATTTTTCTCTAATTGATGGTCGGGCCTAATTGAGTTGCTCATCCGGTTGTTTTCTCATGCCTTGCAATTTCAGAGTAGGCCCAATAATACTAAGGCCCATGAACAGCTCCTGTCCTTAAACAACTTACAATCTTCCTCACAGTATGGGCTTTCACGGGTAATAAACTTGTCGGCCTATGAGGACCTTGCTTATAGGCTGATTTGTCTGGAGTAGCGACGCCCACCAGGGCTTGTTTGTTCTGCTGGATCGAAGCTTATCTCAAAGAGAAAATTTTGGTCTGCGACATATTTTCTCAAGGCGCAGCGTAAAAAAGGCGTTTAAGGTTTTTTGAAATCTAGGCGCGCCTAATCGAAGTAAAACTCAATCCGCATAAGGTATACAAATTTATTCATGTCGCATCGATAACAACAATAGAGCATCAAATTCTTAAAACGTGACATCTTGTAGTAAGGCATGCACCTGTATTGGCCTGGTTTCTTATGCTTGGACGCGTAAGGCATGCGCCTTTTCAGAGCGGTTGCGCCTAAAACTAAGCAAGAGTCAAATACTGTGCCTGACCGTGTCATGTACTTAGGCTTGTGCCTAAACACGCCTTTAATAATTACATTAGCTTTATAATATATTTTTTGCATAAAAAGGGAAATATCTTTGCGGTAGTTGTCTAACATGAAAACAAGTAGCTTCTGTACAATCTGACAAGGAATACAAGAGAAAAAGTTAAGGCGAAAAGGAGTTATGAGAAAAGAACTTCTATCCACAATTATCAACGCAACAATAATAATTATTTATACCTTGAGACAATGTTATCAACAACTGTTACTAAAAAAAAAAAGTTTGTTATAGGTATGGAGCTGGACCATGGTCCATACCAGCAACTTAGCAAGTATTTTACGTGTTTTGATAGCATTTCATATTAAAGGAGAACCGCTAAAAATGGTCATAACTGTGCTAAAATTAGTAATACTATACCAAAGAAAATGAGACTAATTTGTTGGTATTAGGAGCATCCTCACCATTGTGTCGTTAATGTGAATGGCCAAGCTAGATCGACGACTTAACCAACTTCCCACATGTTGTATGCACGTATTGTCTCACATCAACTTCACATGTTGGATGATTAGTTTAAATTTTTTGCAAGGGTCCAATTCAGTGGTTTGAAACAATCCAAGTATGTCATTTACTGGCAAACATTATATGCAAGCAAATCCCTCTCCTTCTTTGGTATTTATATAATCCCAATTGCCCCAATGCAAGGTCAACTGAAAAATACAGAAGTACGACAAGCGCCTACATTTAGTACTAACCCTGAAAAATAAAACAAAAAACTCAATGAATATTTTAATGTAGTCAAACAATTTGACAATTTCTCTTTTTGGCAACATTACATTTTTTTATATTTAATTGTATAGTGTATATTTGCTATGCACACAACAAGAAATTGGCGACAGTGTATATGCTTTAACAAATTCAGTTGTAAAAGATTGTTACATAAAGTGTTTTGTCAATGTGAGCATAATTTAGAGTGCCAATTTTTCGTAGTTAAAATATACTATTGCAACATTTTTCAGAACAGCAGAGACGCTGAGAATCTTATTCCACCAAACAACGTTAAGCTCAGGCTTGAAATCTTATGTTCTTGCAAAATTATCATTAAATTATTTACACATTGATCTTATTTTAATTCACTTAAAACAAATAAGTTTGATTTTAAAAAGTAAGAAGTGGAAAGTCGTGTTTTGATAGTGAACACTAACTTATTCACATTGGAATGAAGGTCGAGAAAATCAAATAAAAAGGCAACAAACGTCACCCTAAGTTGGTATTGTTTTTGTCCCTTACCAAAACCATACGTGAACATGGACCAGTGGCCTGCTGGGATTGGAAGAAATCCAAAATCGCCCGCATAAAATTAGATTGTCTCCATTGAGAAAACTTCTAGGTTTAAAGCCAACGAAGGTTTAAAGAATGGTTTGAAATTTTGATCCGTTCATTCACCCCCAACCCCAACCCCAACCCCCGACCCTAATTTTCATTCTTTTCCTTTTCCTAACTCACGCCGCCCCTTCCCCCTAACCTACGCCCTGTCGCCCCCTCCCTCAGCCTCACCCTGCCGCTACCCACCTTCGTTGACTCTCATCTTCCCCGCAGCCTCCGAGTCCACCCACCCCCGAAGCTAGTGACCTGATGTCGCGACGGCGAGATCGATGTGATTGAGGCCAGCGCTAGACCGCACCATGCATTCCACAGTCGGGAACCTGTCGAAGGTCTCGGAGTTGACTAGGGTCGCACCCACCATGCGAAGGACGCCAGGGTGGCAAATGGGGTGTGACGGCTCGAGCAGGTTGAACCTAGGCCTGAGCCAGTGGGTGAAGGAGACGTTAAAGCGTGGGAGGCGGTAGATCAGTACCAGGAGCGTGGTGTTGGTCGAAACTTTAGTGGAGGCCATTTTTGGGATTAACAGGCTGCAGGCCTTTAGGATTAGAGAAAAAAGGGTAGGTGCTGTAGTACTGTTTAAGTTTAGTATATTGAAAGGGGGTGTCGTGAGCTTGAGGTGGTTTTCCGGTTGAGCCGTGGTGGAACGGGGTGCCGTAAATAGTTGAGGCGGCGGCTACGTCGAGGTTGCCGATTGGTACGTGTATAAGGTTGAAGAGGAAGATCATGAGAGATTTCAATTTTATTTGGGGGCAATGAAGTCTTTTCATCAAATTCGTTATGTATTTTTGTATTCCGTTTGGTCAACGGATATAAGTGTAATTTGTCCAAACTAATGGACACGCTTGTAATTTTACCATAACCCCAGGAACTTTACTGTAATTATCCATAAATTATTTACAATGTGAATAAGATTTTTGCAACAAAGAGTGGTTGTATCCTTAAATCTTAAATCTAGTATCTTTTCGACCCAACTTTAACGGAGTGGAAAAGTGGCCAACAAAAAGTAACTCCTTTTCCTGCTCATCTTCTTGTAGTGTTTTCTCAAAAAGTGATTCTTTTTGGCAAGTCCTTATAAGTTGTTTCCTTTCTTTTTAATGGACTACTTACTTTAATGCATGAAGTTAACATTTTTGCGCTTGTACTAAATTACTTGTCGGAGTTGTCATGGTATATGCGATGAGCCTACAAATAAATCCAATATTTTTAATGATGTGAAGGCGATTGACGTTGTCCTTTGTTAGATTTGAAACGCATTATCATAAGAACAAAAATATCTTTACAAATTGGGTTTATTCTTTAATTCATTACTCGCATACCTTTGTTGATTTAATATTTTCTGCTTTACTAGACTGTATTTGAAAAACAAAAAAAAAATTCAGCGTAACGATGATAGATATGACGTGAAATAATAAACATATAAAACCTAACATGATTGATTGAGAAATTTACGAAATTAAATTTTTATTTGCTTTGTCATTGTTACAACCGTTTCACTAAAATCTTGTTAAGAGCAATCATCTCACACAAATTTTTTGCGTGTATTTATGATCTTCTGCGTTATTAACTGATAACTTTCCGGGTGCCCTTTGTTTGCACTACTAATTTGTGAGGACCAGAGTAAGAGTCAATTGTTTGAAAATTCTTTTCAACTAAGAGCGCAATTTTAGTAAAAGAAGATATAATTGAGGCTCGGTGCCTCAGCATCTGTAAATCTGATTCAACTGGGGACACGAGCTCGTCGGAGAGGACGGACGAGCCCAAACGCAACTCACGACACGAGTCAAGAATTTCAAATTTCAATCCATCCGAATCTGCACTTTACCTCCCAAACCCAGTGTGGTTAAGCCACGAGGTAGCCGTACATGGCTGACCCAAGTTAAATAAATAAATAATGGTCACAATCAAGTCTTTCATCAGCACCATCATCATTACTCCTCGTTTAAATTCAAAACCAACGTCAGGTGGCATCACCGGCCGTAATTAGTAATGGCAAACAGGACATCGCCACTGCCCCATGTCCAGCCTTTTCCGTCTAGCAGGCAATCTCTTGAATAAGTTGATTAACAATACAAGGTGAAAAGAATAGTTAACTTACGGAGATTGCCAGCGAAGGGAAAAAAATAGGAGACAATTTAGTTGATTTAAGTTAATTAACAAAACCAATAGCCGAAGATTTTTAACTTTTTTTTTTTGCTGGAGCCTCTGCAATTGTGCCGTGTGCTGTCGAATGAAATCTAGAAGCGAAAATATGTCATTGTTACCGTGATTATACCTTACATTTTTTCAATAGGAGTGCGTCATTTCTGTTATTCCAATGCTCCTCGCAAGTATACTAACGTCCTAGAAAGAGCATTTTATCACTTTACCCCACTATACAATTCGATAAACAAGTTTTCAAAAGTACTTGTAAAGAAATCATTAATCTTGCCGAATCAAACCACTTCATCATTCTTACCCGAACAATTTTAATCTTTAGCGTTTTGACGTAATTGAGAGCAAAATTTTCTCTCTGTAAGAGTTAGTCGTCGTAGTTAGTCAGTTACTCCTTGTCAAGTATATGTCGTCTCAGAAAAATCGTTTGTCTTAGTTCATATATAATTAGATAAATAAATTTTTAAAGATTTGTTTGTGTTAACGCTCTCAATTTTTCTACAAAGTTGACAATGGCCGTAGCGAAAACTAGTTTTAGTATTAATTCAAACCACTCTATCATGTCTCACACGGACAATTTTAAATTAGAGTGTTACAATATAATTGGGGAGCGAGATTTTTCTGTCCCGAGTCTAGGACGGAAAAACCAAAGCAGGGATGCCTGTGTTACATTAGACACAAGTAGAGACGGACATTGGTACAGTCTCCATATCATAATTGAGTGAAGCGAACAATAGTCTACAGACAGGTCTTTTACTGAAAAGGCGGCTCTGCTCTGCTATCCTCTCCTTTCCAATTTCCATTAGTCAATCCTCCCTCCTTCCTCCCCTCCTTCCTGTTGCTTTCTCTTTATATTTCCCACCTCTCCACCTATAGTATCTTGTAAAGCTCTCAAATGGCGGAAAACTGAGCATTTCCTCCTCCCTTTCTCATCACAACAACCACCCACAATGGAGATGCAAGTGATCATACCGTCACCGGCGCATGACTTCAACTTCGACAGCACTTGCACGTCCCCGTACGTTAGCGCCCCATCGAGCCCCCAACGGTTCGGCAACTACTTCTTCAGTGCCCCCACCAGCCCCACCCGTGCCGCCGCCTTCTTCCACGAATACTCCCTCATCGCCTCCGCGGCCGACACCACCTCTAACAGTGGCCATTTGTCAGTAATTCCCTTCAACTGGGAAGAAAAGCCCGGCGTCCCCAAAAGAAAATGCCCGACAAAAACAACAACGGCGACCAGTATGAGCAGTGAACATCATGACCCAGATGATGATTTTGCTTTTGATTTCAGTGGGCAGTTGGAAAGACCGTCTCTCTCAGCCGCTGATGAGCTCTTCGACGGCGGCAAAATCAAGCCCTTAAAACCACCGCCACGGTTGCAGTACAGCGATTCTCCAAAGTCGCCAAAATCACCAAAGAAGACGATAATAGAGGCATTGTCACCGCGGCATAGAAAGAAAGACGTCGACCCGTTTTCTGCGGCAATTGAACAAGCACGTAAAGAGCCTACCCAACTGAAGGAACGTCCAGATCATTTTTCTGCGGCAATTCATCAAACTCGTATAATGCATGATGAACGTGGCCGAGAAAGAACAAAAAAGTTGCCAAATTCAGCCATCAGACATAAACCCACGAGATCCCTGTCGCCGTTGAGGGTTTCCGACATGTTATTCGATCCGGATACGGGTCAACAAACGCCAAAAGAAGCTTCAACTTTTAGCTGGTACAAGAAATGGAAGCTGAAGGACTTGCTGTTATTCCGGAGCGCGTCTGAAGGTCACGCGACGACGAGCAAGGTGGACCCACTGAAGAAATACTCGGTGCTAAAGAGGAGCAACAACGGAGACGTGAAGAACTCGAGTTTCCGGTCGACGGACAGCGCCGGTTCGGTGTCGAGGAGGAGGGGTCCGGCGGTTTCGGCGCACGAGATGCATTACACGCTGAACCGGGCGGTTTCGGAGGAGATGAGGAGAAAGACCTTTTTGCCCTACAAGCAGGGCTTGTTGGGTTGCTTGGGGTTCAACCCGGCGGTTCATGAGCTTTCTAGGGGGCTCGGTTCGTCTGTATTTTCACGGGAATGAGTCAGATTTCTCATCTGTACGTAGTATTTCGTTTTTTTTTTTGCTTTTCTTTTTATTTCCCCCTCCACTGACTAAGAAGAAAGTTGTTAGTTGTTCAATTATACAGTTATGGAGGCGTACTTTTCTATGTTATATACTGTATAATAGTGTTGCCATTGACAATAGAAAACCACGTAATGGCATTGCAAACCTTCTATATACATGGTTGTCCTAGACTCGTAGATGCCTAATGTTCAAGTATATAGCTTGCCTTGCCCTAGATTGGGATTGTCGGGCGACTATAGAGCTAGAGTTGTCAAATGGGCCGGGCGGCCCGCGGCCCAGCCCGGCCCGGCCCCTTTTTGGCCCGGGCTTGGTCCGGCCCATACATGAACAGTGCTGGCCCGGCCATTTTGGGCTTAGGGCCAGGGCCTGGGCCAGGCCTGAATTTTTCTGAAAAAAGCCCGGGCCCGGCCCGGGTTTGGCCCAGTTCTGGCCCGGGTCAAAGTGGCCAGAGAACTGTTTTTTCTTTTCTTCTTCCAATGACAAGCCCGTGTACGAATAAAAAATGAAAAAAAAAGAGGTAAAGAAATAAAGTGACGCGTTTGACCATTTCTAATCGCAACATGGGGATTAAGCTAACTTGACTTGTGGGTGGGTCAAGATTGAGACTTCTTCATCACTTCCACACTTTGCTCTTGAACCCATTTGTGACTGGCCTTCATCACAAAAAATCACCCCTTTTTCAACAAGTTTGCTGCAACAACTACTGTAATACCAAGTCATTAGTGAGAGCACTCTCTGTATCAACAGCAACAAAAATGGTCAAGGCCATTAGGGTTCATGAAGTTGGTGGCCCTGAAGTCCATTTCTCTCTGTCTCTCTCCCGGTATCTGTGTGTATTTGTGTGTGGATATCATACTTAACATATGAAGTTTGCGATTTAATTCGCTGGCTCTTTTGAAAGTAGCCACTAAATATTGAATAACAAGAAAATGCCCAAAAAAAATTTTAAAAAAATAGGCCCGGGCCTGGCCCAAGCCCGGCCCTAAATGTTGGGCCTAGGGCCTGGGCTTGGACCGGGCCCAGATATCCCCAGAGCCAGGCCCGGCCCGGCCCGATTGGCAGTCCCCTTGGCCCGGGCCCGGCCCGTTTTGCTCGAGGCCCGATGGGCTTGGGCCGGGCCGGCCCAAGCCCGGCCCATTTGACACCTCTACTATAGAGCAGTTGTTTTGTAGGCTATTATTTTGCTTCCTTTTATTTTTGGATTGGATGGAGGTACCTAGCTATTTGCGTCTTTTATGATGAAAGTAGTTCTTATAGTTGAATAAAAAGAGAGAGATGATTCCGGTCTTGGTAAGAAAGATGGAATGTGCAATCATTTTCGCGCTGGAATTCTTTGGGCTCATTGGGGTTGAGGTGTCTAGGCAGGAGTCCTGATTCCACGTCGCCGAACACCACTATGAGGCAAGCAAAATAAAATAAAAAAATAAAGTAATATAAAGTTTTGACTTATTTGTGTCTTTTTGCTCTATATAATTCTTGGTGCCAAGAGAAGTGGATTCGCAGTAGACGTGAAGGTGCCACAAAGAATGTAGTCCGAGTCAGATGGCAAGTGTGATGATGTGGGAGACAGTAAGGGCAGAATAAGGCCGAGGCCGACCCCTAGGGGGAGGCCGAGGCTGACCCCAATGGGAAGGCCAAGGCCGAGGCCGACCCCAAGGTGTCTACCAAGGTGCGCGGACGGGCAAAGTGCGACGGTCAGAGCATGATGAGCAGTCGTGCAAGGATGAGTTTCTTGGTGACGAAATTACGTAAAAAAAGTGAGAAGTGCACGTGACTTGAGCGTGCACCTTTGACCGGTTGTAATCGTTAAATATTAGTTGTTGCTTGTACGAACGTGTCATGCGAAATGGGACCCCCAATGGGTCTTTGGGTGCGACCAGAATAGGTTGGGAACAATCCTGTACCAATTTTACCAACCCCATTCTTTTCACACTACTCCATCGCACGAGCGCAAAAATGGTCGGGCGCAATAATAAGCTCCCCCATTCAGTATTACCAAAGGCGCGCGCCTGGCTTAGGGCGTGATATGGCCCCTTCAAAAACGCTCGTCGTGTCTAGGTGTCTAGAAGCAATGCGCAGGGGTGGGAATGGAGGTGTAAAAAGAAGTTTTAAAAAATCAAGTCTTCGGTTTTTGCATCGTGGTATCGTCTCAATCGGTCATTGTCTTCAATTCTTTTCTTCGTAACATCATAAATTAATATGTGTATACATATATAATAAAAAACGACCCAAAACTCCAAACTCTCAAACAATTGATTCTCTTGGCATTGTTTAGCGAGTCAGTGTCTCGTCCCCTATTGATGCTCCATGCCAAGTTGATCTACCCATTCAGTTCACTTTGTAGACGAATAAAATGAAGTTGAGACGGAATCTCAACGGGACTTGGAGCTTACGATTACCTTTAAAGAAAGTATTGTCTTGACATGTGATTGATGATGAGAATGACGTTATCATTTGTTCATGCAGAATTAACTATTTCTCGTTGAATTTTAACCTTTCTCTAGTGTTAGAAGTCTATTAAATTGTCATGCTTTAAATTTTTTTACATAATTTTATTGATTTAATGTACGAATATTCATTAATTTTTTATTTTTTTTAATCTCAATTTGAAAAGGTGCATGCCGGCCTATCCTTTACACGTAGACTTCAAAGAACTTTTACGCCTTATACACGCTTACATGCCGGCCTATCCCCCATCCCGACCCTCTGCAACTCTTTAAACACTGCTTTGCACCCTTATCTGGGTAAGCAAATTCAAACTGGGTAATCTAGAGTGACTTGTGACCGTCAAGCACGACTTCTCTATTACTTTTCTAATACTCCTCCGTTTTAGACGAGTGGATGGATTCAATTCAATGTTCCGTGCACATGACCAAGACAGAGAAACAAGTATCATCATCATTGTGTGGGGTCAAAGCTTTGATCAGGAGTAGCGTGCCTGTGGGATAAAGAAGGAGCGGCCAACCTTTGCCTTCATTAGCTTTATTGAAGGGCAAGTTATGTCGGTTATTTAAAGGAGTCTACCTTGTCCCTTTGGTGCGTGGTATGCCACGATACGAGGCGGGCCTTTAAATTTTCGTTAGGAGAATTCAGTTTTAGAGATGGAATTCGCATTTGATATCATTCATTCATTAATGTAATTAAATTGGAGTATCAAATGGCTTTTGACCTTGACTATTATTTTAACTTGTCATGTTATCGTAGCGTGAACGTTTATGGACAAAGAGAACATTAAAGTATTTATATATTTTGGGGCAGATGAGAAGAAAAAGGAGAGAAACGTGTTTTGGTACTTAAAAAATAATTAGATTATAATTTTAAGCCTATGACGTATGTAAAGATTGTGTTCATAGTTATCGGTTTGATTAGGTATTGATTTGACGTGAGCACTTAGAGTTCATACTTATGTTCAATCTCAAGTTGTGATTGATAAAAAATAAGGAAGACATTCTTGCGCTAAATTTGTATAACGGATAATCAACTTTCATAATTACCTCTAGTAAAAACTTGTCTCATCTATGATTCATAATCTCTGATATAGGTTGGTGGGTTGGCAGTTATAGTTGTACATGCACCAAGGCCATGTTGCATGCATGGTGGTTGATAGGAATGATTGCATTCTATCGGATCCTCCTATCATCAATGGGCATTAGTAGTTTGCTAACTTTTTTTTGAGTGCTCAGGTTAACTTTTTAATATTAAAAGCTCAAATAATTTATAGTACCTTTTATAGTAATTTCTGCAACACGGTGGCGTGAATTTGGCATTTACGAGAAAATAATTAGATAAGAGAATACATAGCATGAGAAGGACGCCAAATAAAAGTCTGCAAAGTTTTTGAGCTAATACTTTACGAATAACTTTTTTGAATGCTTGGGTAAACTTTTTTTTTTTTAATTAAAAGCTCTAATAATTTATACAACGTTTAAAAATAATTTTTGTAACCAGGTGATGTGAAAATGCTATTTACGAGAAAAGAAATGGATAAGAGAATAGAATAGGATAAGATGGGAGCCAAATAAAAAGGGTGCAAAGCTTTTGAGCTCAAACTTTAGCAATGACTCTTTTTGTGACAGCAGAATTGTCACTAAACGGTACAAAAAGCTTTATTTATTCTTGTTAAATAGTAAGAATATTTGATAATAGAACCATATTTTGTAAATTAACAAAACCAACTTTCTGTTTTAGTCCCATCAACCTCGTCGGTGGTCTATCTTTGACTCTAAGCTCTCAACGAGCAGTGGGACCAATAAGGAAGCATCACCATACATCTGGAGCATAAACCATAAAGGTTCTTTATATGTTCTTTTAATGGGTAATTTTTAGTTTAAGGTTATTGAGGCAATTTTACAAGAATATTTTAACTCATTTTCCAATATAGAAGCATGAAACTCTACTGAAAAGTTGCTAAGATAATTGTTTAGGCACCTTTTTCGCTAAGCACAATCATTTTGTCGCCATTATATTTAGCGACAAAATGTATTATTACAGATATAAGGAAAACACGATTTATTTACCATCCTAGGGTCCCTTTTTTTTTTTAAATAAAGAGTAAAAATATATACCAAGATTAAAGAAAAAATACACCATATCTAAATAGGCAAGTACAAAACTTTAAACTTATAAGATCAAACCTTACTCCCACCAGCAACGCCTTACTTCGAATTGTGTGCATTGCAATTATCCTTTGGAATATCTGGCTCGGCCGCAATTCAATGATTTTTGCTGGCAAGGAATTTTGTGTTGCATTGATCATCACACAAACTCGCACCTTACTGCACTGCATTTTTGGCACGTCCACCTTTCGCACTCGCTGGCACATGTGCGAGACCTCCGTAGGGAATGCCCATTGGCTCTCATCGAGTATTACAAACATTTTTATCCTCCATTACGCTACATTTATTTTTCCAAGAATTGTGCCTGTCCGTTACCGCCTTCCCTAGTTTTCTGCTCTATTTCGATTTTGGACTCACCTACTGACTGCAACTTTGGAGTGGGCTTAGTCCTGTTTAACAGGGAATGGACTCCAATTGGTGCGACCATTGCTACACTCACAACGAGGGATGAATTTAAGGCATTTGAGTCAACATTAAATTTCGCGCTCAATTGGGTTTTAAAGCTACAACACTATCATATTATCTTCCTCTTCCCTGATTATTCCTTTTTGGTGCAGTTGACAGCAGCAATTAAGGATTGTTCGACTTCGCCCGATTTTTTGTGTATACAATTCTACCTAACTGCAGGGGTTTGTACTCGGTGTTAGGTACCCAAGGAAAGGCCTGTACTCTCCAGCTTTCATCATACTTAGCGGCTTTTGTCTCGCGATCTGGTGGGCTTTGTGAGGAGTGAGTTTATGAGATACAGCCTGTCCGAGGCAAGGATACTGCTTGATCTCCTTGTGGTGTTTTTGATTCTTGTAGTCAGTGTTGTTGTAACTAATTGTATTGTCGCTAGTTTTAGTAACTTGAAAAGAGCCCGAGGATTGATACTACTTTCCCCCTTGTATATTCGACTGTTTGATATCTGGATATATATTTCTACTCTTTTCTAAAAAAAAAAAAAGGGCTAATTACACTTATGTCCCTGAGGTTTGGGGGTAATTACACGCGAGGACACAAAGTTTCAAAATATAACACTTATGTCCATTGACAAACGGAATACCAAAATACTTAACGGTTCTGACAAAAAGACCAAGTTGCCCCTAAATAAAAGTTGAAATCCTGATTTGCCCCTGGGACCACATGAAACCCTAATTTTCATTGTCTCCCCCCCACTCGCCTATGCCTCCCCCTACCCCTTCCCCTCCCCGTCGCCCCCACCCTACCCCTTTCCCTTCCCCGTCGCCCCCACCATACCCCTTCCCCGTCGCCCCCACCCTACCCCTTTCCCTTCCCCGTCGCACCTACCCTACCCCTTCCCCGTCGCCCCCCACCCTCCCCCTCCCCCTCCCCCTCCCCCTTCCCCTTCCCCTTCCCCTCCCCCTTCCCCGTCGCCGGCGTCTCCTTCACTGGTCGATCGGAAGGAGCGCCGGAGTTGATCGCCCGCTGTAGTGGTGTAGCAGCACGGTGGCTTCAGCGCGATGCTCGCAGAGGCTCGATGAAGCATCTTCCTCCCCCTTCCCCGTCTGCGCTGCAACCCATCTTCCTCCCCCATCCCCGGTGCTGCACCCCGACCTTCCTCCCCCGTCCCCAGCGCTGCACCCCGACCTTCGACGGTTGAATTGAATTGAAGATTGAATACCAAAATACAGATTGAGTTGAAGATTGAATTGAATTGCAGATTGAGTTGAAGATTGAATTGAAGCCCTAATTGATTTTGAAAATTAGGGTTTGTAAATTAGGGTTTTGAAACCCTAATTGGTAGATTGAAACCCTAATTGAGTTGAAGATTGAATTGAATTGCAGATTGAATTGAACATGAATTGAAGCCCTAATTGGTTTTGAAAATTAGGGTTTGTAAATTAGGGTTTTGAAACCCTAATTGGTAGATTGAAACCCTAATTGAGTTGAAAATTGAATTGAATTACCTTGATCTTTAATTAAGGCTTGATATCTTAATATAAAAAAAATTTAAAAAATATACAATCCATACAGTACAAGGGGTAGCATTGTCATTTTAAAAATACGTATCGATGACATCATAAAAAAAGTACACTTTTTGGACGGAACCCTGACGGATGGACACGGGTGATACATTTGAAACACTTTTGGTCACGGAATGTTACATTTTGAAACTTTGTGTCATTGACTGTAATTATCCCCTAACCTCAGGGACATAGATATAATTAGCCAAAAAAAAAAGATGAAATCTCACGGTCCATAATTTTCTGATTTATCTTACAGAAGTAGGACGGTGTTTGACCTTAATAGAAAAAGATGTCGGAATACATGCATTTCATGCGTATAAGAGAGGGAATACATTACATGTGGTGGCCAACCAGCTCACAGATCTGTTTCGTCGCCGCCGATATGTATGGCCTTACTTACACCTTAAAGTCAACAACCACCCACGTTGGTCGAGGATGAATATTATATTCTGCAAATGAAAATGAAATTCTAAGGAAGACCAAAAGAGTTGTTAGTTGGTGGCACATTTATCATGTACGATTTTTGTGTCTTTTCCCTGAGCTGTGAAGTCAGAAATTATTTCTCTAAGTGAGCACCGATACCAAAGGCTCAGGACCCTATTTTTGCCGCTAAGTGATTATATAACGATACTAAAGCATTAAAGTTCAAATGTTAAGAAACATCTTGTGGGACTTAAATATCACTTATTTTTATTTATATAAAGTTAACATATAAAATGACTAACACAACATTCGCCAACACCATCATCCACGGCCCGATCTCCACCCCTACTCTCGGATCGGAAGATCTTCGGCCATTAATTTCCTCCTTCTACCCTGCTAATATCAGATCTGAAAAGTTATTCTAGATTTGGACCACCAATCAAGGTGGTTCGGGTTGAAATTTACTAGGCGGGTTCAATTCGGTGAGTTTGTGGCTTGAAGATAAAGGATCTAGTTGAGATGGATGAAGCCGACTCTCTTCGAGCTAGGGATCTTTCAGATCCGGCCTTGAGAAGACGATTCACCTCAAGATCCGACCATAATCGCGGCAGTAATATAAACTGCCATGTCGTGCGGCCCTTGAAATTGATGTCTCGTTGCATCTTTTCCACCTCGTTACCATTCAATCTGAATCTTGTAAATCCAACAGTGGTAATACTTATCTGTTCTCTGTTCTTAGAAGGCCATGTCGGCCACTTGAAATTCCAGAGTCAAGTCTTAACTTGTGCTCTTTTGCTGTACTTTTGATACTCTATTTTCAGGGCCAGACGTTCGTTTGTGCCTTTGGTTGTACTTTTGTGATTTAGTTAATGAAGTTTCCGTTCGACCAAAAAATAAAAAACATTCGTGCCCTTTCGAGCAATCCCAAGATATTTACTTGTGCATTTTTATCCACATGGCCTTAATTGTGCAATATGCTGACAAGAAAAATGGGAGTAGCATCATGCTACTCACATGCTACTAGCATGTGTCCACTCATTCCACCTATGGCCTCCGTTTAGCACTACTTCCCTTATAGAGAAAAACAAAAAAAAGATTCAATGTGCTTGAACAATAAAAAAGATTATTGCCATTATAACTTCTCATAGGAAAGTTATCACGCAAAAGTTTAAGTTGCATTTTGTAAAACCATAACATCAAAATTTGATGTACTATGTCCCTAGAGTTTGCCATGAATAAGCTTTATAACTTGTTTACGAGTTTTCAGAAGAAATAAAGAAAGTGAAAGGAAGAGAGCGTAACATAAGAGAAGGGACGAGAAAATAAAATAATTATCCTTCGTATTGTTTGTGAAATTAGAAGAAAAATATAATATCATTTTTTCTTTTGTTTGTAAGTTCATAAGAAAAGAAAAGACACATCATTATTATTATTATTATACCCTTTTACCTCATCTCTATGATTTTAAATTAAAGAATATGTGATTTTTTATGCCGATAGTGAGTATAATGAAAGTGTTGCTTCATCGTTTAAATGATAGTACGGTATTACCCTACTCCGCATATTTTTCTTTAACTTTAGTGAAATGTTAACTTTGTATTAGATACATAGGAATAAAGGGCATTAAAAATATGGCCTTCGTCTATAGGAGTGTCGCTTATGATAATTTTCCTTTGTAAAGGAGAAAATGAATTATTTTCCTAACATTTTTTTTTTCTCTCCTAAGACATTCACAAACATGATGTCGTCACAATAATCTTTTTCACATGGGAGGAGGAAGTTTGATCACTGCCGAGTTAGTGGCGAACTTTGTCCGACTACAATCCAGTATTTAAATATTGTCGTTTGCCATAATTAATTTGAATTGGATACCAAAATGCTGTTGAGCTGGGTTTGATTAGGTGGGGCTGCGCTTGGGTCAGCTAACGGGCTCAGTTAATTTGATTGAGCCCTAATCAGATAGACCAGGCCCGTGAGATATCCTAGATCCGACTGAAGTGTGAGGAAGCAATTGGGCATTATATATGGACTTACAAAGAAGGTACTTTTATTACTTTCATTCATGTTACTTTTCGTGTTTACGCTGCATGAATTCTCCAGTTCTTATTCTAAAAGGACTTTAATCCCAAAACTAAGCCTCTGTTTGGTGACGTTTATTTTTTCAGTTTTTCTCCAACTTCGTAAACTGAAAAAAAATAAATGCTTTTAACACACAAATTTAGTTTGTTTTTTTTTGTCTGAAAATCAGTTTTTAAAACATGGCTATTTTTTAAAACTTCCATTTAAAAATTTTGGATTTTCAATTTTGATTTTTATTTTGAGACTACCACCTCCCACTACCACAGCCACCGCCCAAAGCCGCTGACCTTCGGCCACCGCAGCTAGCCGGGGACCACTAGCGGCCGGCCGATGACTGTCACGCCCCACCACCACCACCGCAAACCACCATTAAAGAAAAAACTCAAATAAAAATTGGATAATCAAACACCTATTTATTTTTTTTTAAGAATAATAATAAACTGATTTTTTTTTAAAAACAAAAAATTAAAACTGAAAATAATTTCAAACGCTATCTAAGTCATACCCTTCTAGCTTCAGACATCCTATTTGTACTTTCTGAGCTCATCATTCGGCACGCTTACAGAGAGGACAATCAATGTGGAGATCAACTTGCAAAAAATGAGAACGTGGCAGGGTTTTGGTCTTGTATATCCTACGCAGCCACCGAAGGTGGTGCGCCCCCTGTTAACTGGCGATGCCGCAAGAGATGCTCTTTGTGAGATTTGCATTAGGGTTTTGAGAAAAGCATTTTGCTTTAACAGCGTTCGAGCGAGATCATGGCTGGTACGGTCCCTGGACTAACATGACGATGGACATAATCTCATGACTACCTATCAGCGTTATGTGCATATTCAAGTCAGTCTCCAAGCACCAGTAACAACTGAGATCTCCAACCAGGAGACCCTATTGAAGAGATCTCCCAACTGGGAACCTGATTCTTTAGGACTCAAAACCAATGACTTACCTTCAGGATGGACCTAAGGCTCCTAAAGGTACTACTATTTGTAATATTGATCTGGAGAGAATTTGGCAATACAACTATTTCTGGGAAAGTTTGTTGCAATAGAGCTCTCTGTCGCTGTTTGTATTGGCAAATTTGAATTTTATCATTCAAAGCATCTTCGGCAGTAGGCAAAAGCTATCTTTGGCTTCCTGTCGCTGTTTGTATCGGAAGGACTTTGACGACGTTCTTGTAGACTCATCAATCTATGAGTGCCACATTTAGTCACTTGCTATTAGTGAGAAATGATTTATCAAGTGCTGAGCAACTATCATTGACACATCGGAACCTACATACCAAGGCCAAGAATGATGGGATATCATCAGAAAGTCCACCTCAAAGATTTTACGTCAATTAAATCGGAAGATACAACAAAAACATACAGTTAAACAGTTGTAAATTGGACCTATAGCACTTCAATCTAATATGCAACCATCCTAGCTACCATAGCACCGACAATGCTATCTAGCTGAACACCAACTAGACAAAGCACATTGCCGATGGCTTACCACTTGTATTGAGGAAAGAGGTGTTCGTTGGCACAATAACAAATCAGTTTCTATAAAGACCAAGCAACGGTTTCTCTCTTGCTTCAACTCTCTTCCTTGCAGCTTCCCTTGCCTTTACAGCAGCCGCTTCCTCTTTAGACACAACCTTTGGCTTCTCAAACTGCCTTTTTCTCTTGTTAACAGTAACCGATGATGGAGCACCTTTTATGGATCTCTTAGGGTTTGCAGATGCTGAAACTGGTGATGGCTTTTTACTTTCTGAAGGTGGTCCAGCTTCTGAAGCTGATATTGGCTTTTTAAATATGGGTTTCTTTAAAATGGAATCCGAAGGAACTTGAGATGCAGCAAGTGCCTCTTCCTGGGTTACCCACTTACCTGTTTCATTCAGTCAAGCACGGAAAATATAAACAACACGTAAGAAGGATGGCTGTATAAACAAGTAATCAAGATAAACCAACAATACGAGTCAATACCTAAAGCATCAGTATAATAAAAGCCAGAGTTTGGATCGTAGTAGCAACCATTACTTTGATTGTAGTAATAGCCGGAATTGCTGTCATGCTCCCACTCTGCCACGTTTAAAGCTCAATCAGATAAAGCAGTATACAATCAAGTCGAAAGTTCAATATGCAACTATGCCTCGATCAAAGATATAATTTTTGTTCCACCACTTCACATGACGTCTCTCCAAAAAATTGCACACAATACTTGTCAGGTTGTTTTGAGAAAAGAAAAGAAATTGAACAACACGCAATGAGAAACGTTTTTTCTACACGTTAGTAGATTTAGTCATAGCAAGACACAATCAACTCGGTTCTCAGGCTTCACAGACAGTTCGAGCTCAGAGCCTGATTGACCATGATAAATGTATAACACTAGAGCACAACTGAGGGAACCTCCATTCTTGCTCAACACCAAGCTTGTGAACTGTTTCCATGACAGGAGCCTACACTAATATAGCATATACTAGCACTTAGTTATATGGCACTGTAAGTCCTATCCAGTTCATCAACTCACTATATCCTTTCTGCGTTTCTTCAATTTTCAATATAGCTAATACAATGCCTGATTTATCCCAAGTTCATATTTCCCTAATATACCACTTCTCATAAAAGGTTACTGATGATAGAGATGCCTAATTCAAAGCTGAGCCCAGAATTTTGAAGAGTTAGACTAATAAGAAACAGAGATCAGAAGTTAAGTATATGCCAAAGAGAAGAGCGGTGACTGACATAATACTCCCTCCGTCCCAAAAAACTGATCATATTTCCTTTTTGAGCCGTCATACAAAAATTGATCGCTTCCAAATTAGAAAAGATTTTGTAGGTATTTTTACATATTTACCCTTTTTATACTTTTTTTATTCTATTTCTCTCACCACATTTAATTCTCTACCAACTCATTTTCTCTCTTCTGGCCCACCACTTTACCCATTTTATTCTATTTCTCTCTCTACATTTAACACTCTACCAACTAATTTGCTCTCTCATGGCCCACTCTCTTCCCCCTCTCTCTAAAGGGTAATATGGAAAAGAAACACAAAATATATCCTAAATCCTTAATATACTTGCAAAGTCAAATGGATCACTCTTTTAGGGACGGAGGGAGTATTAATCACCATACCAACAGATTAATAATGCTTTGACAATGAAACTTCAACACCAGTCATTTGTCCATCAGACCACATTAGAGAATGTGACAAGAAAATAAAAGAAATCATTTAGAGCAGAAATTTAGATAGAAATAACTAGTAAAGATTCTCCTGGTGGTTTCTTACGTCCCAAAATGTTCTTATGTATATATGAAGAGCTTTTTGCAATGCCCCTGGTGGTTACCTTTTTTATTTTGGCAAATGCACAATCTCATAATAAACGAACTCTGCCAAATGCACCTTTTTTATTCGTTCGTATGTTGCAAAAGTGGATTTTTGTGATAGAGTTACCAATCTTACCACCTCCAAACATTGCGGTCCCTTGACCATCCTCTTGAGCAACTAATGCATTAGCATTCGATTCTCTTGCCTCCTGGAAAGTTGATATATCCTTCTGATAGCTATGCTTGGCTTTCTGCACAGATATTGAGAAAGCAGATATGTAAGAATAAAGCAATATTCAATAATACACCAATTAAGAAGGCCAATATGAATCATTTGTGTTTTGCTTGAGATATACTAACAGTACGTCTACCATAGATGATGCCAGAGTAAGGGTGGGTGAAAGAATTTTCAGGAGGGAAAGTGGTTGCTTTATTGGTGGAGATAATTAGGAAGTTATGCGAAAAGATCTCCACCTTCAATGATGCTACTAATACATTATTTACAACTCAAAGAGGATACTCCTGCATTTACAGCTCAAATAGGATACTCCTGCAACAGCTTTACATCAAGATAGCAAAGAATAGGACATTGTGGTTACCAATAATTCTTTCTTTACTAACAATTACAGAAATCTCAGATGAAGCAAAAGCCTTGTTGACATATATAATTTTAGCACGTACATGTCTCTCATAATAGTATAATCTCCTAAAATGACTAAGTTGCTTAAGCAATTGTATAGTTTCATATCACATGCATATAACAAATCAACAACAGTTCTCACTTTTCAGGAATCTTTGTGTCCTTCACCGTCTAAATCCTGAAATTGTGATGGTAATTTGTCAAATTTCACATAAATTGAAGACGGCAGCCCACATTTCAGCTATTTCGGCTGCAATGTATTGGAACTGTTGATTCTTTTTTCAGATCGTATTCAATTTCTGACCATATTCTCCACTGTCTAGGTAGCACGGACACGGACACGGTGTCGGTGTCGGACTGACACCGCAATTTCCAAAAAAATGAGATTTTGGACACCGCAGGACACCGCTATTTTTTAAATATATTTTATATTATATATATATTTTTAATAAATATCAAATATATTTTACAATCTAAAATAACAAACAATAATGAAAAACTATAAGTTATAATTTATTTGATCAATATTTATTTAGTTAATATACTGGAAATGCAACAACAAAGGGAGAAAAGAAAAAAAAATAAAAGAAAGAAAGAAATGGGAGGACAAAGGAAGAAAATAAAAAAGAAAAGGACAGAAATGGAAGGACAAAAGAAGAAAAAGGAAAAAGATAGAAACGAGAGGACAAAGGACAAAAGAAAAAAGAGGAGGACAGAAACGGGAGAACAAAAGGAAGAAAAGAAAAAAAGAGAAGGACGGGAGGGAGCGACGGAAAGGAGTTCAGCACCGCTGCAACCTGTGGGTCAGCGATGGCGTCGGAGGAGCTCCAGCGACGATGGCGAGACCTCCGGCGACGACGACGGGCGACGGCGACGGCGACGGCGACGGCGACAGCGGCTAGCTTCTCTTCCTTCGGCGACTGTAGCCCAGATCCGTTGGCTTCGGCTTCGGTATCTCTGTCGACTAGGTCCGGCAACATCAGATCCGTTGAAATTGGCCTCAAACTGTAAGACACTGCTCCACGCCGTGTCCGACACTCGTCGATGAAGTGTCCGACACGGTGTCGGAAATTAAATAAAAAATATAAAAAATTTCCGACACCGATGAGCCGTGTCCGACACGTGTCGGGCGGTGTCCGGAGGGTGTCGGGGTGTCCGTCCATTTAGGACACCATACCTCCACCTAGGAGAGGTGTCCGTGCTTCAGAGTCCACTGTACAAGTAATTTCAATAATAAAAATTCTCAAATGCTCAAGAGACCCCTAAATTTCTCAAAAAGTTAACATTTTTATCTATACTTCTTGTCTCTCACTTAAGCTTCTTCAAGTTTAACTGTGCCTTTCACAAAATCAATCCTTGTATCCTCACCTTCTGGAGTTGGACTCTTGCCTAGGATGGTAAACGGGTAAAATATATGGCAATCTTCCATGAGGCCATGATTTTATATGAACTGAACCTGGTTCACAATCTTCAAATTAAGCTGCATTAATCACCATTTTGGAAGACGTGGAAAGCAGATAAGGATCCTTGAAAAAGTAAGACCTACAAATTTTGTTTATTTAATAAGTGAAGGACAAGCACGAAAACATGAAAAATGATGAGTGAATGGTCCCTCGGAGTAAGACCACACAAAATTTGGCTAACTATGAAGTAAACTTGACCCGCCGAAAGACACAGTTATTCCACTTCTACTAGTTAAACTAAGGCCTTTTTGTACCTGAAGGCAATTTGACTGACCCGATTCATGCTACGACATGGTTAACTATCTTTTCAAGAAGATGATCAAGATTTGACCGACCCGGAATGCTACTACATGATTAACTTTTCTGGGTACAATTTCCAGAATTACGAAAGTAATGACATCAACATCTATATCCATCTATCTACACTCTATACTACTTATAAAAGTTGAAGTTGGTGTAAAACATTCACAGGACCAATATCCCGTGAGTATCATACATAAATGGTTGAAAGCCCCAAACAAATATTAGCAATAACAATTAAAATGATGACATAAAACGAAAAGACATTTCGTCTTATCTATATTACAAACGGATGACATAAACAAGAGACTCCTCATCTTATCTGTATAGAATGCTCAAAACACCTTAAAGTAGTCACAGGTGTAAGGCCCCAACATGACGTGTTATATATATAATTGGCCCAAAACTCAGAGCATGCTTCATACGAAATTCATAAATTGCCTCTTCTTTTTATATCCAAAACTGACAGGCTAGTTTTTGAGCAAAAACCACACTTGGAAGAGCCAGAAGAGATGAGATCCTTCTCCTTACAGGAATCAGCCTAGGGAAAGCTGCTGGCCAAAGTGTACGCTTTCCTTTGATGGCTGACTTAAAAGGAAGATTAATTTTTTATAAGTAAAAATTTGTTACAAAAGCCCCAGAAGAAGAGAAAGGAGGGGGGAGGGGGGGTTGGTTTGGGTGGGAACTGGACACTATACCTTAGTTGCAGGATTCTTGTAGGTAGGCCATGAATCTCGAAATTCTCGAATTTGTGCTCCCAACTTCGGAGCTTGTTGGGAGCGCGATCCTACGTGGGTTGGGATCGAGAACTTAAGTAGTCTCAGATTCTTCCCTCTCGCTGGCACAATTTTTTTATGGGTCATCGTTGATGCAGGTTTAGGGTACTTAGAGAGACCAAGGAAGACGGAATTCACCAGGCTTTGGCTAAGAGAAAGACTAAATCTTAATCTTCTTGGTTCTGCTATTTAGTAGGGATGATCAGTTTGCTGAGGGACAGAGAGCACGTGGGATTGGGTCTTACATAGTCCATTCGTCAAAGGATACATGACTGTGGATGGCCACATCAGATGACTGTGGATGGCCACATCAGGCTCTTATATGACTGGTATATCAGTCAAAAAGCTTGCACAAAGTACTTCACGCATAACATAACATTTTCTGCCGAACGAAAACATAGAGCAGCTGGGTCAATAACACTAACTAAACGAAAATTCAGGTGTGTTTTCGTGTGTATATAATCTATGCATATAATGTACATAATAGGAACTGTTAATTGCATAAAAATGTGAATAATATTTACTAGCAAAGCCGATCCCGCCCGACTCGGCTTCTTCTAGGTGCTTACGCCCTCTGCTCACATGCCCTGCTTCGTGCAACTAAGGTTTATAATGCATGCCATTTTGCAGGTCCAAACATGTGGTGGACAAGCATTTGATTAGGTGTCTGCCACCTGATAAACTTTGTCGATTTTAAATAGGCATGTTAATCCAATAGGCTAATGGCTAGTATGCAAGTAAGACCCTGTTTTACAAATATCATTACTCCCCACAAATGAAGAGACTCAAGATCAAGGAAATCTTGTATCCATCATGCAGTATAAGCGAAAAAATATATCCACGTCATTTGTTCACATGCAGAGAGAAATATATACCTAACATGCAAAAAAACTAACATTGTTCATTCAACTTAGGCATGTCCGTCGTAGAAGAACAAAAACATAGAAAGCTTGATTGCACAATCCAGTATAACCCCCCTCCCCCCCCCCCCCCTCTCTCCCCCATTCCCACCCTCACAAATACACACTCGAATATATACTGGAGAAGGAGTGTCTTAGCTGCTGTTTAGAGTACTTGAAGAATTGCATGTACCTACGGCAACATAAACAACTTACTACTAACCTTTTCAATTTGTTCAAGGACACGGACAGCCGCCTCCTGTTCTTTTTGCTTCGCAGCTTTCTCTTCTCTCATGGTAACAAGCCGTTTGGCAACACTATCTTTGTGACGCTGACCAAGCTCATGGTTTCTAATGCTAGCAGGATTGTTGGATATGAAAATTTTGCAGAAGTCACACCATTTATTACCCTGGCTGACCCAATACTGTAAAGGAGAAAGGCAATCAGATCCAAGTTAGGAATGCGGAGAAAAGAATAATCCATGTAATCTAGTTAGGACTTAGGAATAATGTTAAAGCTTCAAAATTTCTAAAGAAGAAGTCTTAACATGATTGACACTAACTAGTCTGCAGACATACAAAATTTAAACAAACCAATATGAAGAGAATAAGAGAGGTAGGGACCTCTTTTCCCATATATCAAGAAAAACTAGATTCTTGAAGTACCCTAGCAAGAAAATGCTCACTGCATAAGGGCGCCCAATCTGGGATGTGGATATAACTATATAATAATGTAACGAAGAATTGAAATACTTAATGAATGAGAGCTTTAGAAAGGCAAGATGAAGTTTCCACATACGCTAAACTTATTAGTGTTTATACCAATAAAATTCATGTAGCTGCCATGGTACAGTACAAGAACTCCAGCAATCCAATACAATATTTGGCCCAAGATCAGTTACATGTACCTTACAAGCTACCAGCTTTCCACAATGCAAGAGAACATTCAAAAATCATTGTGTACAGAAAATATAATGGGTAGCCTTGTTTCACTATGAACTGGGTGACCACCAGACAAGATCAAATGTTGAATCATGACAATAAGTAAATGTGAAAATTTCAGAATGGTCTGCAATAGACCAAGACAATTTTTTTCTGAGCACCAATTAACAATACCCATAATTTTCATTCTTCAAAAATATTGAGATGACTGGAAATAACCTAGTTCGAACTTGTGATCGGTCTGTGTTTTTGCCATATCTTATAAACGCATGCCCTAGTTCGAACTTCTGATCTGGGTGTTTGCCATTTCTTGTCAATTGATGAGTCCATCTAGTTCTTGATGATTGATAGAAATTCTATGAGCAAACAGAATCCAATAATAAGCAAAAAACTAACGAAATCAAACAAATTATTCCAATGAGAGAAAAGATAAATACCATACCTCTGTCATGGCTGCGGATTGGATCTTCTACTGTTACTTTGGTAAATGATCAAGACTCCAACCTTGGAGAAAGCAAAAGTTCAAAGTTAATTGCTGATTTTAGTGGGAAAAAAAAAACAGTTTACCGCAAAACCCAACGGATTGTTTCTACTTTCTATGAAAACCCCGTGTACTTCACACACAAACACCCTTTCTATGTGTTTGTCTGCCAGGTCCGTTCGTTCCGAGTGCTTGCAGATCCCCGAATAATATATTTTTGGCAGCGTTTGATTGGGATTTACCGAAGGGCATTCCTCAATTTTTTTTACGCATTATTATTTCTTTGATAAAAGCTAAATATGTTGTTTTGAATTTATGACTAATCGTATTTAGATATGTAATATATTTATGGTTTAATTGTTGTGCTGGATGTAATGTGAGTCCCATTGGATGGATTCAATATGAATATAAGCTAATTAGATTCCTCGTGCGTAATTACACATGATAAATTCTATTTGAGTTTGATACATATTTTTCTAAATAATTGGATATAAACTGACTTTATTTTGATTGACATACTTAATAGCACATAAAATACATTAGTGAACTATTTTATTTTATGTTTTTACCTAGTATATATTTAAAATGTTTTTTTGAGTATTTGAGAGTACTTTCTCTAGTACAAGATACAACTTTAATATCTTCGTTACATTTATAACAGAATTATGTGATATACTTAGTTGACTTACATGAGAATAACTTAATATTTAGAAAATTCAACTTGTTAAATTCAGTAACACGTCATTCTGTCGCTATTGTAGGTAATGTTAATAAAATCATTCGATCTCGACTCGTGTTTGAAAACTTTGAAAGCTCGTAGTTTTAAGACCAACAACTCAAGTTTGAACACTTCATGTAATTCATGAAGTTTATACAAGATTGGGACTAGGAAAAAAAATCAAAGTAAACAAAATTTAAAAATCAAAGTAATTACATGAAGGTAATTTAAAGCTGTATGAGCAAAGTAAACAAAATTAAAAAATTAAAATAAGAAAATATTAAAACAAAGAGCGTCACCGAATGTTACACACATAAGCTAAACAGAATTTATACCAAGGGGCAAAATCTCGAGTTTGAATCTTTGAACTAGCGATGAAATTATAACTGTGGTTATGATTCCTCTATTATAAAAAATAAAAAAAAAGCAAGAAAAAAAATAAATAGACACAGTTACTAGTTTGGTGCCAGAGTACACTAACTCTGTTCTTCCACAAGGTAAACACAGACACCCCCAGCTCCGTTTGCAGGTCGCAACAAAGCCAATCTGAGGGTTTTACAGAGAGAGATGCCAAGAAGGTTTAGACTTTAGACGGAGATGAAGACGAATTAGAGGGTCAAGGGAAGGATCGATTGCAGATTCTAGAGAGAGAGAGAGAGAGAGAGAGAGAGAATGGATCATTCCTTCCTGCTAATGCTGTCAAACCTACTCCACCTCCAGAACCACCTCGACCCCATCACCTCCCTCCTCTCCGACACCGCCTCCTCCACCACCCCTACCTCCCCCACCTCCCTCCTCACCTCCACCTCTGCCGCACCCCTCCTCTTCTTCACCATCGCATCCGTCCTCTCCTACCTCGCCTCCTCCCGCCCGTCACCCTCCCCCACCCCCTCCACCTCCGAATTCTCTGTCTCCGCCTTCCGCGCCCTCTCCACCGAACGGATCTGGGCAATGGAAGCCCCCCTCCGCGACGCCCAGTGGCGCTCCCTCTACGGCCTGTCCTACCCAGTATTCACCACCGTCGTCGAAAAACTCAAACCCTACATCACTCTGTCCAACCTCTCTCTCCCCTCTGATTACGCCGTCGCCATGGTCCTCTCGCGCCTCGCGCACGGCCACTCTGCCAAAACCCTAGCCACCCGTTACTCCCTCGAGCCCTACCTAGTCTCCAAGATCACCAACATGGTCACCCGCCTCTTGTCCACAAAGCTCTACCCCGAATTCATCAAGATCCCCGTCAGCCGCCGCCGGCTTCACGAAACCACACAGGGATTTGAAGAACTTACTTCCCTTCCCAACATTTGCGGTGCGATTGACGGGGCCCCGGTCCGCGTCCGCCGCCTCCCGAGCAATTTACCGAACCCTTCAGTCTACAATTGCCGTCATGGGTTTTCTTCTGTTCAGCTCCAGGTCGTGGCCGACCACAAGAAGATTTTTTGGGATGTTTGTGTCAAGGCTCCGGGTGGGTTTGATGATGCGTCACATTTCAGGGAGAGTTTGCTGTACAACAGGCTGACTTCCGGGGACATTGTGTGGGAGAAAGTTTTGAATGTGAGGGGGCACCATGTTAGGCCTTACGTGGTAGGAGACTGGTGTTACCCGCTGCTGTCGTTTTTGCTGACGCCGTTTTCTTGGAACCGGACGGGGACGCCCGGGCAGAATGCATTTGATGAGGCGTTGATGAAGGGGAGGAAGGTTGTGGAGGAGGCGATTGGGTTGCTGAAGGGAAGGTGGAAGATTCTTCAGGAGTTGAATGTCGATTTGAATCACGTGCCTCAGACAATTGTCGCATGCTGTGTGTTGCATAACTTGTGTCAGATTGCGAGGGAGCCTGAGCCGGAGCTGTGGAAGGAGCCGGAGGAGAGTGGACCGGCTCCCAGGGTACTGGAGAATGAGAAGTCGTATTACTATTTCGGGGAGAGCTTGAGGCAGGCCTTGGCTGATGATTTGTACCAAAGGCTTTCGTCAAGATGATGTGGTTTTCTGGAGCAAGGAGAAGGAGTTTACACCTTTGCTAATGTGTAAAGTTACCATTCTTTTTGCTGTTCTAACTTGCTTTAGCAAATCACTGCCGTCTTATCCCCGTTAATAAGCATCTGATGTAGAAGTTGTGGCAATTGACTCCCATATGTAATGAATATCTCTTGTAATGTACTTGATTAGCTAACTTGGGCAGTTTACTTTTGAATGGAAGTAAGTTTGGCTTCTCTGTCTGGATTGTTTTTTTATTTCTTAAATGCTGTTGGGATATCTGGGTCTTATAGTGTCTTTCTTCTTTCGAGCTTATCAATTTAGGGTCTAAAGTTCATGTTGCATTCTTTGCGACCACTTTAATGCAGGATTGGTTCAACTGTAGAAGTATGCAAGCATGCTGGCTGTGACCTTTTTATGCTATATGGTGTAGCCTAAAATCTGGCGAAGAAGAAAAACTAGTTGATAGGACATAGTGACTAAGAGGACTAGTCAACATTTGTTGTCTATAATAAGCATCACGTATTTATACGATGGAAGTTGCTTCGGATAACCTTCAGCTGTTTTTGTCTGGCCGAGTGGCGAATAAATTAACCCGTCATCCCTTGATGCTCCATGATGCCCCGACGATCTTCCACTGCCACAAGTCCTCGTCCTCACAATCTCGTCGTGAAAACACACACACACACACACACACACACACACACACACACACACACATAGAGGGAGGGTGAAGAAGGGGGAAGAAGAGGAGAGGAGGGAGGGGGGGGGGGTGGGTGGGTTGGTGAAGATGGGCAAAGAGAGGGATTTGCTTCGTTTATTTGCCAGAACTGGATGTTGAATCAGGCACTTCCTTTTGTTTGTTTTGGGTGTCATAAGGAGGATCATAGTGGCTTGCTTGTATTCAATGTGAGTACATTTCGCAGAAAGGTTTTTCAAACCCTTGAAGTGTCACTTTACTTATTTGGCAGAATAATTTGTGCCAGTCTTTGCTGCTGTGGGTAATTTTGATGGAGATTTAAACCACTAATTGGCTCTTAATAAGTTCCTTGGTAAAGGCCAATGGCTTTCAGCCTCCAACACGGTAATATAAATCTACTACGTATTGAAGATCTGTACGTGTCTGTGTGCGTGTGTTTGTCTGTCTGTGCGTGGGTGGTATGTGTATATCCGTCTTTATACTTCCAGGTTTGTGATCTGAGTTTGTTACAAACACCGAAGAGGATTACAGCTATATCCCATAAGATGTCATATGACTCATATCTTGTGTAGTTCTGTTGTTCTGAAAATGTCATAGCAAAGACGGCCTCATGGCTCCAGTAATCTTTTAAGGAGGGGAGAGATTATACCTAAGTGGTAGTTTGGACTTTGGTGTCATTTTTGGGTACAACTGAGAGCAATTTGATGTAGAATCAGTTGATTCTCACTTTGAATATGTACTTCTGAATTTGGTGGAGGGTGATTAAAATTCAGAACTGAATTATCAAGTTTCATGAACAGAACGTAATTTTCTATATTTTCTTTTGCTTTTGAGTTTAGTCTTTATTTTTTTGTTAGGTTATATTTTCCTTTTGAATCTCTCTGGGGTGCTTGGGGTAGTTAGATTGCTAGGATATGCTTTCGTGCTTCTTAAAAAAAGAGGGGTATGGAATTACCTAAAACTCGATGAACGGAATTAGCTACCACTTCAGAGCTGTAATTGATGCTTGAATGAGGGATGGAAAAAAAATTCGGCTTTCTGATACCTTTGGCCATCATTTTGCATGTGTACGTCATCTAGAAGTTTCGTTGTTAGACCAGGCTTCATATTAAATCTGTTGTCACAGATTTTGATGGGCAATTTGTCTATTTTTGCTTTACGGCTTTAGTTGTAATTGCAAATTATTATCATTATCATTGTGAATTGTGCTTGTTCTGAGGCTTGCAGGTCAAGAACTGCTACTAGAGTATACGCAAGCTAGGTGGAAGTCATGCTAAGATGATTCTTGCTTATTAATTTAAATTAGCCGATACTTCAAGTGATTCAATATCAAGGTGATACGTGGCAAGTGATTAAATTAGCAGAAAACTACACTCGTCCTGGTCAAATTTCCAGGGTCCAGTATGTCAATTGGGAACCTTTGTATGCAACCATTGCTGTATAGATACGCATTTAGTAGCAAATCGTATTGAGCTGCACTCATGCAGACACCAAGTATATGCTGTGTTGCACAAAAGCATTATCTTGGAAGTCTGTCTGTATATTTGTTTTTGAGGAAGCCTAGAGTTCCAAACACCATTCACTTAAGTTTTGATACACGTGCTGCAATTATAGGAGAGTGGAAACAGACGACCATCCTCCACTGGGACATAAATTGATGTTCAGTCTGCACTCTTTGACACTTGTACTCGTTTCTGTGCCAAATGGTGACAGCACAATTTGGCCATGGATGCCTACCCCTCCACGTTTATGAAAACTCTGCTTGCGGGAGGTTGATGCATTTCAACTCTTTGGAGGAAGGAAATGGAATTCTTAAATGAGTTTCTAACGGGAAGAGAACTCCAGAATTGGACTCACTGCATAGGATGAACCAGAGTCAGGGAAGGCCAAGTGGTTAACTGAACTCAGTTGTTTTCCCCGGTAACCTGGCCAGCTGCTCCAACTGAATCCAAGCATTCGATACATTATTGCCTAGAGCTGAAAACAAAATATTTGGTACCTCTTAAGGCTCTAAGCTTTCATTTTGCTGTGGCACATTTATGATAATCTTGCCCAGCAATAACTTGGAAGTTTGCTTTCTAACTTTTATTAGCCTATAAGTTATCTTAACCTCCATTATGCCTAAGGAAGCCTTGCAGAGAAACTTGTAAGCTAAAAAAAGTTTCTGAGACATGGCTCTTTTCAATCATTTGAACCAAAAAAGGAACTGTTAGAATCGAACGGGTTCAGACAAATAGTTTTGCAGAGAGTGTCAATAACTTAAAAACCTTTCTCCTTTTTTTTTTTTTCTCATCTTGTTTAATCTCATCCTCAAGTCTCCAAATGCTGAGATTAGAGGAAAGGGTTGCAACAGGGCCATCAAGAAGCAAATGAAAAATTAAGGAAGACAGGCACTGAAGCTCCACCAAAAAAACCGGCTGAGAGATACATATCATGTTCTGAAAGATTGGGGGGTCAGACGAAGTAGAAATATTTTGAGTGCCGTACTAATTGTGGGTATGGGGTTTTTCATGACTGAAAAGCTTTAGATGCATGCAATCTCCAGGCCAGAAGGAAATCAGAAGGCTGAAAAAGTGGTGCGTACAGTAGTAGTAGTAGTAACGAGGAGCAGGAAGAGAGGCGTTTCTACACCTCTCCCACATCGCTGGCTGAGAAAACGCACAAGGGGACAGCTGTACCTTACTATGAGTTGACGGGCCAACCGTATCTTTAAGATTAAGGGGCCGTTTGACAGAGTTTTTTTTTTGCTCTTTTTTTTTTCAGTTTTAAAAATTGGGAAAAAATGGAGTGTTTGGTAATTCTTTTTTTTTTTTCCAATTTAAAAATTCACTTTTTAAATTGTAGAGTAAAAAAAAAAGAGGAGAAAGCTCTTTTTTTTCACTTAAAATTTTTTTTTTGAGACCTCCACCACAACGCACCCACCGCTGCCCGACAGCCATCGACAACCACCTCCGACCGTTGGCAGCCACCACCGCTGGCCGGAGGCCACCTCCGGCCACCACCGCCTCCAGACAGCAACCACCGACAGCCACCTCCGGCCGGCGGCAACCACCACCGGGCGGCCACCTCCGGCACCCACCACCACAGCCACCTTTGACCGCCGGCAGCCACCACCGGGCAGCAGTGGGCGGTGGCCACCACCGTTGGCCGGAGGCCACTCTGGCCACCACCGCCGGCAGCACCTCCGGCAGCCACCGCCCATCGCAGCCAGACAGCAACCACCGACAGCCACCTCCGGCTGCCGGCAACCACCACCGGGCGGCCACCTCCGGCCACCACCGCCGCCGGCAATCACCTCCGGCCACCACCGCCGGCAGCGACTGCCGCGACAACCGCTGGCCACCACCACCGTCGACCACCGCTACGCCCCACCACTACCACCGCAAACCACTACAAAAAAAAAAGTCAAAATAAAAAAGGTTACCAAACACCCAAAAAAAAAAACTAAAAAAAAAAGAGTTATCAAACACCCACTTCTTTTTGTAAAAAAAATAAAATTAAGCTGCTCTTTAAAAACTGACTACTGAAAAAAAAAGCTGTGTCAAACAGACCCTAAGTGTAGTATTTGTTCTTATCGGTTTAATATTTGATATGTGTCCTATTGACTCACACGATATTAAATTAATTTTTCGAGAGAGAGGGTTTTGGTAGCTTGTTACTGGGCCTTCAAGCGCTGCCCGGGTGTTACACTACTGCAAGGGCCCGGCGCACCCCACCCAAATCAAGTTCTAAGCTATTTAGTTTGATCCGGCTGATTATGAAAATATCAATTAAATTTTCTTCGTTGGTTTTGGGACTAACGGATTGGGATCTATAATCGAAGATGGTTATGTTGAAACCTAAAATTAACTTTTTTTGACTGCTTATTTGTCCGTTAAAGACTGTCGTATTAATTAAACGAGATCACTCTTTAGTCAAACTCAGCGGTTAATCTTATGCTTGTCCGTCAGTCAACTTTTGAGTTCAGATTCTAATGTTCTGTTTACTGGGTTCAAACCGGCAGATCCATTTGCCAACCCTTTGGAAATATTACCCGAATGGTGTTCCAAGGTAGAAACTAAAATTCAGATATCATTCAATTAACAGCCGATCGCTACCAACTACAGCCGATCGCTCCACCAAGTCGGATGTCAGGAAAATGTTGCGAAACTTCCATCTCAAGGTCAAGAATATATTGGTGTTGGTATGGTCCATTCCGTCATTTATAATTGAAAAGAAGGGTCACGAGATTTTCCAACCAGAAGCGTTCAAACGAATGGCATCTTTTTTCTGGAAATCCTAGCCATTCTTAGCATGATATTGGGAAACCTCATTGCTATTGCTCAAACAAGCATGAAATGAATGCTTGCATATTCGTCCGTAGGTCTACTTCAACAGAGACTACACACTGCATTCACTAAGCTTGAGATAAATTGGACATCGACCAATGAAGTCTGTTTCATAATTTATACTGTCATACTAATGTGCCAATGGGTGCAAATCTGCATCACAATGACAATATAATATCAGAAGGATTTACTAATCTGACATTAAAATATGTTGAGGCGCACTTACTTTCACTGTCATCTCAGCAAAAACAATTCAGTCCATGATTTTGAAACTCAAAAGCTTCAAGCTTTGAGTTTCAAAATGAAAATGAAAATGATCAGCCTATCAATCTATTGGCCACATCAGATCTTGGATCTTACTGTATACTAGTTGAATGCATAGGTGACACTTTAACTTACGTCCTCGTGTGGCAATCGCAGATAACTTTGTTATGCCAAACTTAGCGAGAGAAAATGGAGGACCAAAAAATGGCTCCCTTGAAGTGGATTCCAAAAATGCATGAAGGGTGTGCTTGATGATAAGTAATCGGTAATGCTGCCACATATCAAGAATAGGCAGTTCTCCCGCTATTTGGAAGAAGGCCATCTTTGGCCATTTCGCTAAGAATTTTATATACCGCATCCATGTTCCCCTCTTTTTGGTTCACTTCAACAAGGACTTTTGCTAGCTCAGCATCAGTAACCCTACTACTTCGAAGTGTGTTCTTTATAACTTGATTAAGCTCTTCACTCATCCCATGTTTCAGAAGTTCTTTGATCAGAGTAATAACAGCAGCTGTATGAGGCACGAATCCATGACCCATCATTTCCGTATACATATTGAAGGCTTTGTGCAAATTCCCAACCCTACAATGGCCGTGTATCATAATGTTATAAATTGCTTCACTTGGCTTCTGGCTTCTCTGAAGCACCGATTCAAAAACTCGATCTGCTTCATTCATCAGACCCTTCATACAGAAACCTTTTAGGAGAGCTACCGCACCCTTAAATTCAATGTTACTACAATTTTCAATTAGTACACCATATCTGGCATCATCAGGAGCAGAATGTTCAGAGTACAACTTGAACAGAAGCTGCTTTGCCTCCCTCGTCCGAGCCTGTTTACTAAGACCATTGATTAGCACACTGTAAGTGACAACATCAGGAAGTAAGCCCTTCCGGATCATTTCGTCATGCAAATGGAGAGCACTGCTGATATCTCCTTCTACGCAATAAGCATTTATCAAGGTAGTGTATGTGCATTCATCAGGCAGCAAACCCTTTCTCAACATCGCTTGGAATAAATCACAAGCTTCATCCAATCTCTTCTGCTCACAGAGACCTTTAATCAGCGATGAATAGGTAACGACATCTGGTAATATTCCCTTCATGACCATCTCTCGATTCACTTTAAAAGCCTCATCTAGGTATTTATTTCTACAAAATCCAGAGATAATTGTACTGTAGCTTACAACATCTGGCACCACCCGTTTCCCATCATATCATGAATAATTGTTAGAGCATCTTCCATCCTGCCCAATACACAGTATCCATTTATTAAAGCATTGTAAGTCACAATTGAAGGTGAGAAACCACTCCTAGTCATTTCATCCAAAACTCGATAAGCCTCATCCATGCATCCCTGCTGGGAGAAGCCATCAATGATTGTTGTATACGTTCTCTCATTAGGACGTAATCCCCTCATGCGCATCTGATCAAAGAATTCCATTGCTCGATGTAAATTCCTTTCCTTGCACATACTGTTGATCAAAGAAGTATAAGTAACAACATTTGGAGAGAGACCATTCCTTATCATCTCCGCATGCAAAACTAGCGCTTGGTGAAAATCACCTTCTTTACAGTAGCCATTCACAAGTGTATTATACGTCACCTCATCAGGGACCAAACCATTCCGATTCATCTCTTGAAGAACCTCACTCGCCTCGTTCATCCTTCCTTCCCGACACAACCCATTGATGATCACATTACGTGAGATCAAACTCGGCTCCAAGTTCCTCACACTCATAGAATTCAAATATCTGTATGCCTCGTCCACCCTCCCAATCTTACAATAAGCATTGATTATGGTGTTATACGTAACCACATTTGGCAAGCAGCCGTTTCTTTCCATTAAATCAAACAAAGATAAACCTCTCTCTAATTCCCCAACACCACAAAACCCACGAATCATAATATTATAGGTAAACACATTGGGGGAAACCCCACTTATTTTAATATCTTGATACAATCTCTCAGCTTGATCCATAGACAAATGACACCTAATCATGGCATCTAGAACCGAGTTATACGACAGTATACTGGGCATATAACCATTCGTTTTCGCCATACTAATAGTGTTCAAAGCTCTATCAATCATTTTTAGATTAGAATACGATTTTACCAGCAAATCGAAGACCGCAGAACTCGAACTGCAATCATCATAAGAATCTTTGAGGCATTGAAAGACCAAATTGCCTGATTTATCGCAGACATCAACGGCAACATTTTCCGCTAGGGATTGAGCTGCCTTGTAGAGCTTGAACCTGGTGAGGACATGGAGGTATATGCACTTGCAGTGGAGATCAAAAAAGGGGCGGCGATCGAAATTGACCCAGTTGAGGAATCTCAGGGTAAGGGTTTTGTCGTACTGGGTCTGGAGGAGTAAATAGGAGACTGATTGAGGGGTGAATTGGTGAGAGAGATGGTCGAGGTGTACGAGGTCGTGGCGTTTGAGGATGGCTATGGCCTTATCGACGAGGTCGGCGTTTGGAGGGCAGGTCGAGAGAGAAGAGAATGGCGGGTTTTTGGAGAGGTGGAGCAGTGTGTGACGGGGTTTACGGAAGAGCATGTTGCAAAGATTGAAGCTAACTAACAGGGGTTTCAGCAGAGATTGGGAGTTTTGACAGGGAGAACAATTTTGGATAGCAACTCACCATTAACGACCAGATGAATGAAGAGAAGATGAACTGAACACTATTCAGCACCATGAAAGGTTATGCTGCTTTGTTCGTTCATGGAGTCCCGTTTCTTTTTTGCCCTTTTTACTTCTAATCCTCCTCGCTTCGAGGAACACTTCCACGTACTGTCAACAATACCTAGATGAAATATCAGAAGCAATTTTTTTGGTGTTTGGTCGATTGCTTGAAGCATTACGCACTAATATTTCATGTGCAACGTGACATTTCGTTGCAAATATATCAGTAAGTGTCAATTTTTATAGTACACTAGATAATTTGACAGTATTTAAGTATTGATTTTATAATACATATTATACCTTGTCATTAAAAAGACGAGGAATAATAACTTTTTTCAAACAGCAATGTCCTCTTTCTCAAAATTTTGCTAGCAATTCTTTTTCAAAATAGTCGACATCTTATATTCTTTTTCCTCCAACAAAAGTGCTTAACATTGAAGTCTTGCTCCACCATCAATCAAGTGCATATCAACTTTGTCCCGTACCAAACTATGTTATTGTATGTTCAAGTCTCAAATACTACCAAAAAGGGAAAAGGCTATCATTTGAGAAATTTATTGCTCTCCCAAAGTGATCAATAATTGGGTTTCAAAATTTCAGTCCCCTCCTTTTCTTTTTAGGAGTTCTTGTTTCAATCTAAGCCAACTTTTTTCCCAAGAAACTTAACAACACGCTATAACATTCTTCCCGTCATAACATGAAAACTGGTAACATTAAAATCAGTTGGAGAGATGAGAAATTTTAGGATAAAAGGAGGCAACTATTATTAGAATTCCACTTTCAGTATGATCAATATCATCATGTTTCTTAAATTTCACTGAAGCAGTGCCAAGCAAAATTTACATTCCACTTGTGAAACATGTATGGGTGATAAATGATGAGAGAGGAGAAGCCGGAGACAAATAGAACACATGAAACCATCAATGGAGGGTTGCTACCAATATCCGCACTGCCTAGAAGGCCCCAAAACTTTATAGCCGCTGATCTCTGAAATGGATAATTCTGGTCCATGACCCTGGATTTTGGTCCAAGGAGATTGAGGACATGTACGAAGACCAAAGCAGCAGCGCGTGCACACTTTTTCCCCATTGTGCACTCATGCATTTGATATATCAAGCTCTTAAGGTGTCCTTGCAAGGGATCGAGTGGACACACCATGCAACAATTTGACAAAGCCGAGGAAGCTTAGCTTTCCATCAGCATGTCTTACCCAATCATTAACAACAGCATGAACTGGGACTGAAGGACCAAGTCCAAGTTCCTGAAACAATATATCAATAAGAACTCCAATTTATAAGCAACAACAGAAGGCACAGGAAATCGACGGTTTATGGCATTTCGACATCGATAACAACTATGGTGTTTCTTTGGCCAAGGAGAGCACACAAAAATTTTCAGTGGAAGATGATTTTTACTTGGTCTTGAAAATTTTCACGAGACGAAAAGATTTATCGTGCAGTCGTCTAGCATTACTCTACAGTATAAACTATCTTAGATGAAACATAAAAGTTCACGATGACATAAGCTCACGTACCGATGCAAGTTCTTGAATGACAATAGCTCTGTTTCCACTTTTCTCAAAAATTTCGTATGCACAACGAGCACGTTGTTCCCAGCGGTCCAGTGCCTGTAGCTGATGGATGCTAAATGCTGCTGCACAGAATTCTTCGAATTCCATCCTTCTGTATTGAAGTGCATTTAGCTGTCATGAAATCAAATTTGAACAGTAGCTCCTTGTAAGCAATTACCATGTAGAACACTAGAACCTCAAAAAAGATAGACAATCAGCGAATGTGCTATTACCGAGGCAAGAAAATCAGGGACGCAAGTCTCCTTCATAGCATCTGTTGCATGTTTCATCAGAGCCTGTCGAGAAAAAGTAAATACATGTTCCCTCTCCATCACTTAGCCAGCCCTAACCAAAGAACAATAATTGACTCGAAAACTAAATATCACATAAAATTGAAAGAACCATACCTTTCTAATATTTTCCAAAGTTATACTTCCATCCTTGTTCGGCTCCAATAGAGCAAACTGCTCTTTCAGATAGAAGATATCATCTTCCGTTAACGTCTTAGACAAAGCCTGTAAGGCGATGCACATAAAGTAATGGACAAACTTCATCAAGTTAAAACATAAACTCCAACCTTCATAAAGGAAAATATACTCAATATCAAAGGCCGCAATATAAGGCTCTAAGTTGAAAAATCATAACGTAAGCCATAGATGGCTTCAATTGTTGTGTTAATAATGGTAGGATTAGGATCACGGGGACTTCTTGAAGAAGCTACTCCACTAAAAATGATCAAAGGGATAAAACAGAAGCCAAACTACTAAGAATGCAGCCATTTAGCTTACACTACACATGTTCCAATATTCTAATTTGGTTACGTACTTACGTGGACAGTCAACACCGGTAAGGGTATGGGATAAGAGTTGTATACGTTCTGTAGATAATTTTTTGGGTTTTCTGGATGATTTAGGGAGTTGTGTAGGTAGGTAGCGTATACTTATCGTCTACATGGTTGCTCACTTGCTCCCCGTTTTGGTGCTTAAAGGGATACAAAATTACTTGTAAAAAGGGGTATGGGACGAGAGGTCTTCGAATTTTTACATTCAACTACAAAGCATGTACATATAATCAAATTTCTGAGCACACGCCGAGTTACGAGGCTTGGCTCGGTCAAGGAGGAAGACTTCAATTCTATTTCTCGACCTTTATTATTGATTTTCTTCACATTTACAAAAAAAAAACTTCAACAGCTCTACATCCGTCATCCATTTATACTACCAAAAAAAAAGTCATGAGAAATGAGCTTAGCCAACCTGGGTGCTATGCTCATTGGACCAAAGTGGCCAGTCCCGAGTCGAGCAATTCAAGTAATCTAGACCAGTGCGGTAGAGAATAAGTTTACTAGAACCAGCCTTGTGTAAGCAAACAAAACCTAAACTAGCAATGCACGAAAAGGTCCCCACTTCGAGACCCCAACCACGAGTATCTCGGAAGTAAGAACTACTTTTTTCTTTTTCTGTTAATTGAAGTTCAGTAGATAGAAACAGCATTCTGCTGCACAAAGGCAATATAATAGGAAAATGCATTATATGAGAAACAGAGTGCAGACATGATAGGTAGTGCTAATACTTGCCAGTTTATCTTATACACACCCTTAAGGCAGCCTTACGCAAAGGTGATGATCTCATATAGGCTTTCATGAGTCTGAATACAAGAATATCCAGTGGGGCTTTTATGTCATTGAAAGTCCTAATCCAGGGATGACCTGCAAACAAACATTATGAACAATCTGAAGGAAGATAATACCAAAATGTACTATATTTTAGAGAGAAAAAGAATTACCAAGAGCCTGAGCAGCAGTCATTCGTTTCCGGGGATCCTTATTCAATAAACGCTTGACAAAATCCTTTGCCTCCAAAGATAATGAAGGCCAAGGCGCTTCATCAAAATTTAGATCAGCTTTAAGGACTGCCCGAAAGATGCCAGACTCCGTTCGGGACCAAAATGGGCGACTACCACATAGAAGAATATATGCTACCACGCCTACACTCCACACATCAGCCTCTGTACCATAGGATCTGTGCAAAACTTCAGGTGCCACATAGTATGCACTTCCGACAATATCACTAAGCTTTTCATCTGCACACCATTGCAAAGAATTAATAACCGTCCCGGACCCCAAAGACTGATGGAGACAGTTCAGGTAGATAGACTAACCAGGTCTGACAAAATCCGATAAGCCAAAATCTATAGCTTTCAACTGGGAGTTTTCATCCTTGGAGGTAAAGAGGAAATTCTACTCCAGAAAATAAACAAAAGATCAGACAAAACAGTCCTCTACAAAGCACAAACATGCCATCCAGAACCAATACATAACGCAGCACATCAAGTGCTCCGGTTTTGGCAAAATAGGGACTTTGTCCTACCTCTGGTTTAAGATCTCGGTGCACAACACCCTGGAGATGACAAAAAGCGACCACACTTAATATCTGCACCATAATAGCCTTTGCTTCATCTTCTGAATATTTCCCGCCCCTAAGAGAAATGAAACAAAGTTTAACAGATGAAAAATTCAGCACATAGAGATGATAAAAGACATAATGAACGAATGGGGAAGCATGATTAAGAGCCTACAATAAATAAAGAACAAGGTGAAAATATCAACGTACTAATAAAAGAAACACCTTGCAAGGATTCTATCTAGAAGCTCCCCTCCTTTGCACAGCCTGAAATATGCACACATCGCTAGTCAGCTTCCATGCAGTCAGAAATCGGTATGAACATGCAGTGAGGAGTCTTTCTAATGATTAAAATACACAACAGGTAATTAAACTCCAAGCTTTGACAATGAAAAGCTTGCACTTGACACATGTACACACAAACTATCAAGCTTCCACTCGATGATCTGTCCAGCACATTTTACCATCACCAGAAAAGTAAAGCACATTGGTGAAACAAAAGCATTTCTTGAAGCTTACTCCATTACTATATAAACATTATCATTGTCCTCAAATGCGTCGTAGTATTCTACAAGATTGTTATGTCCAGTCAAGGCTCGCAATATTTTCACCTCCCTTCTCACATCCTCAATTGCAATAGCTGTTGTCATCTAGCAACAAAGAACAGCACCATAAGCTATATGCACAATTATTAGAGACACAGTGCAGGCAGAACTTGATTAGATAATTGCAGAGCAGAGACAAAATATAAATCCGTTTCAGACCAAACTTCAACACAACAAACACAAAAAGGACTATGGCACACAAAAGTTTCCATGCCTCTAAGGAGTGACCATTATCAGAGCAAACAATTGAACACTAGAAATGCCAAAATGGGGGCATTCTAACTCGCCACCTCTCTTTCTTTCTTTTTTCTGTAAACGCTACACGACTACACGATTTCATTAGATAATCAAATAAAATTTACTAAGAGTTTACCCTCGGAGGTAGTACTCCTTCATAAAAGTGCCAAAGAAAGAAGAAGAAAGCACATCAGGAGGTTTATCAAACCAACCACCTCATTCCATCCTGTACAATCTGAAACCAGAGGAAAAATGGTAGAGAATCAATGATTTCCACTGCAAATTGGGTGGCAAAAGGGTAAGTGTAGTCTGGAGGGAATTAAAAGCCAATGCAAAAACTTTTTTCTCAGTTTCCCTATTTCTGTCTAGTTCAAAGGCCGAGTCGACATATATTAGGCAATTAATCACCAAAACGATCTCTGACACGTTTCAGTCATTTTGTAGTTTGCAGAGAATTCCCTTTTTTGACGGGCCATAGATCTGAGAAGTCTCTCCTTCTGATAAAACCGGCAGGACCAGATGCTGTATTAACCTTATCATGATAATTGGTAGATATTGTCAAATTTAGGGTTTAAGTAAGCCATTGGAGCTTCTACGGATTTTATCTGATATCAAATCGCTAATAATATTTTGGTCACCAATAAGCTCAAGAGTGGGTGTAAGTTCACGTATGTCAAACCTTCCCAAGCCTTGTTTACAACAACCCCCCCCCCCCCCCAACCCACCCACACACACACCCCCACAACCCAAAAAAAAAAAAAAACCGAAACAAACGCCCCCATACACGCACAATTTCTGTATCTAGAAGGTTCCACGAGATCCCTACCAATCCCTTCTGCATCAAGTGGACCCAAGGCTAATGGGGAAAAAAGATTTAGTCCCTGAATGTATCCAGTGGATTTAGTCACATATTAGGACCAGGGTAGATGCTAGGATGGACCTGAGATGGTGAATGCAGGCCTTGCTTGACCACTAGTGGGCCTTTCCTAGCTTAACTATAGACCTTTCCCTGTGGTGGACAGGGTTTAGACTTGTCTTCTTGATGGCACACAATCATGACAGTTCCACTAGAACCTCTGGTAAAAGGCACTAAGTTGTGAGTTCCACTGGAACAGTTTCAAGCAAAAGTCAGCTATCCTCCGTAAACACTAATCTAGATTAACTTCTGACAAAAACTTATACCAAGCACAGATGAACACCATCCCCCCCCCCCCCCCCCCACCCCCCACTTTCTCTTCGGTTCCATTATCCAGCCAAAACTCTAATTCAAGCATCTAGAAGAGCACGTCTATAACCAAACAAGTTGGCCATTTTATGCGTTCGCACATCATTATTAGGCTGCAGAATTAGACAGCTGAGTCGCTCAAATCCAGTCAATCAAACAGGAAAAGGTCCTTCTTCCACAATCACCCCACCCAAACAAAACCCAAAAAGAAAAAGAATCAAAAAGATGAAGACCCGTAAATCGAAAGATGCATAATTTCAAATTCCGTTTCCAGACCAACTTCACAAGTAAAATGGACTACACAATAATCTTGATTCTAATCTTGTAAAATAAGTCCAGCTAGACCAAGATTCAAGAGAACTTAAATCCCTACATTCATGCATATACATAAAAAACAATCTTGATTCAAATCTCGTAAAATAAGTTCAGCAAGACCGAGATTCACGAGAACTTAAATCCATACACACATGCATATACATATAAACAACTTTCTTGAGAGAGAGGATGTCAAACCTTGGTCTTGGGTATGACCTTGACGGCAACCTGTTGACCCTTGTGATCACCCTTCTTGGACCTAGCCGCACAGGTATACCCAAAATGCCCCCGCCCCATTTCCTCCTCAATCTCGTACCTCACAGCAAACTGCTTCGAGAACCCGAACCTCTTATCCAAACCCGACCCGTCACTCTCCTGCCCCTCCGGTATCGCGCGGGCATTGTTCGGCTTCACCGACCCGCCCCGCCTCGCCAGCACGGCCTTTATGTGCTTCGCCGGAGACGGCGGCGGGAACGGCCGCTTGAAGAACCTCCGCGGCGTCGAGTTCACACTCCCCGCCGCCGCCGCAGGAGACGGCGGCGCCGGCGACCCAGACTTCTTTCCGGAGAAGAAGCGGGCGGGGCTCGGAGTATAAAAAGGGAACACCGGGTACTTCTTTCCGGTGTCAGAGTCATTATTAGAAGAATCTCCGTTCCCGGGAGTCTCCGGCGGGGTTTCCGGAGGGTTGTAGTCATGCGCGTTTGCCGGGTCCTCTCTAATGGAATAGGGATTTTGTCTGGGAGGCTTGGAGGAGCAGGCTCCCATGGTGTGGCCCGGTCCGATCAGGAACTATCTGGAAGAATGGCCCAATGGCGTTCTTCTTCTGTTAACTCATCTGGAAAGCTTTGGCGTTTAGTTCTGACCACCTTTTCGTTAATGGAGACCAGAGAGAGAGAGAGACGAGTGATTGGAGAGAGAAGGGGGAGGAGGGAATGGGAAGCAGTAAAAGAGGAGGATTTTTGGAATAAAGACGAGACGAGAGGGCCGCTTTCGCTTTTGCTGCTGCGGGTGATGATTACGGAATCAAGGTATGGCTGCCCTGGCAGTGGCAGTGGCAGTGGCAGTGGCAGTACCAGTACCGTAGAAGGGTGAGAGAGCTCGAGTACGTGTTTGTGGCTGTACGTATATTTGTAACCACGTGGCTTACCCTTGAAACAGCTCGGCCAACAAGATTAATGACGAGAAGCTTTTTGGATGGAGAGACCGATACGTTGGGTGGTCGTGCAAATTTATAAGAGCCCCAATGCTGTGGTTTCGTTGAAGTGCAATCAAAGTCGGTATGTATCTGCTTACTTTGAGTGCATTAGATCTGGCAATATTCCACCTGCACTCGCGAATGGACCTAACTCGTTATTCAATCGTTAATAATATAATATAAATGAAAACTAAGTAAGAATTTAACTCATACCCGATACAAATCGTTCTAAGCGAGCCCGTCTGGGTAGGATAAAGTTACTTGCGTCTTACACCGTAATATAGTATATTGTGTAGATACCCTATTGGAGTTTCATTATTTTATCACACAACTTAACTTTTTTTTTTTTATGTTTCAGCCGCTCGCCATCTCCCGCGGGCCTATCCCAACTTTTCTCTCTCTTTCTCTGCCATCAACCATCTCCCATGGGCCTAACCCTAACTTTTCTCTCTCTCTTAACAGCCCACCATCTCCCATGCCCGTACGCCTACCTTTGTGCCTGCTTAATCGAGAAAAAGGCAGTCGGCCGTCGAAGAAGAAGAGGCAAGGCGTTGGCGTGCTAGTTCATCTCTCAAGTATCTCCTCTCTTTGATCTCCCCTATCCCAATCCCCATTAATTCCAAACTCTCTTCTACTAACTGAGACCACTCTTTCATCTTATATATCTCTGCAATCATTTCTCTTTTGCAATTTCAATGTTTTTCTTTTTCTCAAGTTTATTTGTATGAATAATGTTGTCTAAAATTCTCACATATCTTTGACACAGTACAAATGGGGCCTCAAATTAGTTTTTGGTGAGAATCAACTTCAGATGTCAAAATAGCTTAAAAAAAACTATATAGATAACACAATAATCTATTAGGTTACTGTCGGGTTTATTCGGACCAAATGGGCCAGATGTGATGCGAGTGCATGATTTGACTACCTGTAGATTCATGAGTAATTTTTAATCTATATCTTACCGGGTTGACCCATACCCAGCGGGATATCCCCGTTTGCCCGGCCTAGTATGCAGTCATACTTGGATTTCGTGTTCTTCATGGCTTTCGGTTGAAAATTTAAGACAAAAGTTAAAATAAATTGTCAAAAGAAATCTCATTGAGTAGAGATAAAGTGGAGGAGTGTAACATTATTATTTCCTTCTCTTGTTTGCAAGTTTTTTTTTTTTTTAATTACAAATGCATCTGAGCTTTAGATGCTTAATAGGCGCCCATGTGACCTATTCACTGTGAAATACGGTAATCAAAGTCATACAAAGCCATGTTACCTGCATTACACGACAAGAGTCTAACAGTATTTAATACTCACAAATCACAATGATCCTCATAAGAGAAATATGGCACAGACTTGGGGATTCCTCCTCCAGTTGGCTTTCTCTTTAGTCTTTACGTACTATATTATTCAACCTAAAGAAATTTGATTCCCTAAACCTCATCACCATTACCCATTCTTCACTTTCTCCATCCAACATCTAAAATTTACCCTCTTGACTCCTCTTGTAAACTTTAACTTTTGTCCACCTTTTGCTTTTTACAAAGTTATTTTACGACAATTTTTGAAAAAAGTCAAGCAAATGCCATCCAGACCTAAGCCACTCAAAATGATTAAAGGAATGCGATGAGCAGGAGACTGTTTTTTCTTCTAGAAAAGGACAAAAGAGCCCATTTCTAGTGTGACGTAGCCTGAATCAACCAAAACCACACATGGACCAAAGAAGAGAGATAAAAAGAATAATAAAGTAAACACTTTCTTCTCTCAAGTTGCAAGCAGCAATATTAACAGTCAATTTCGAGACCTCTTTTAAGATTATTTATTGTACAACACATTTGATTGACAGAAAACCTACTGTATTGGTCCCATACTGGACCGTTCATGTCCACAAATGTGCGAGAGGAAGATGGCAGTTCATAACTCAAACTATCCCTATCCCTGTCCCAAACTTTGAGTCTGATGTTTCCTTTATCTGCATGATTGATGTATAAATTTGACCAAAATCATGTCAAGAACAAGTCATCGCCAACACGTCGTTAAAGGTCTTTACTGATTCAAATTGACTGTATCAATCATCACGTTACTCATAAACATAACTTACCTAATTCAAACAGAGGAAGATGATTACGATGGGGGGTTGACAGTCAACAACTTTAAATAGACACATCTTAACAACTTTAAATAGGCACATCTTATGAACGATAAATGACAAGTACTTCTTAAACACCACAAAAAAAAAAAAACCGGGACCATGATTTCAATACCTAGTGACTAGTAACAAAGCCAGTGCAGTGCACATGCCCTGAAAAGGCCCGGCCTTCCAAAAAGTCGTTGCTTTAATGAAATGTTTGTGACCACCTAAAACTGACAGCTAAGTTCTCTACTACCACCACCAAGAAACCTCATTTTCGAACGGGTATCCCACCATCCATCCAGCCCCTACCTCTTCTTTAAAACCAAGCCTTTTTTGCCCCTTCAAGCCTGAAGAGTGCTCAAAGCTATTCATTCCAAGGTGAATCGACTTTGAAAAATCTTTATTTCTCAAATTCGTCATTGTAGAACGAATGGGTTCCACACAAATGTCATTGTTTGGGGCAACAAATGTAACTGCTTCAATTAATAGGTATCAAGTTGGTTTTCGACATAAGACTTAACAGTTGACCGCCATTAGCGCCCACTTTATGCACCAGATCAATGCACTTCAATGAAAGCTTGATGACTTGCCTGCAATCTAGGTAGAAGTTGAAGTACGCTATTAAAAACTTGACCTCCAAGGGAAGCAGGCCTTTTCTCGGAATGTTTTACAGTGGCACGTCATGTCCAAATCGAAAGTATGACCGGTTCACGTGTGTTCGTCCGTAACAATTCATTCCATCTTTGAAGATAATCACCAGCATATTCAAGAAGGAGAGGGAAGGGAGCTGGATCCAATCGGCCAGAATTAGGAACTGTGGAACATCATATCAGGAGTAGCAAACTTGAAGGTACTCCAGATTTACTAGTATAGCTATATCCTTAAGTACTAGGTAAACCTAAAAGTTAATCGAACTTGCACATTGAAAATCAAATGTTAAGTAGTTCCAGATACCAATGTACTAAGACAAAGTGATAGATGTGATGTAGCTTACTATAGTCACCAATGTACTAGGACAAAGTGAGAGATGTGATGCAGCTTACTTCTTTACAGTCACCCATGGTCCACAAGCATTTCCTTCTAACCACACCAATACTCGCACCAACCCAACTACAACTAAAATCTGTACTTACGTTACTCGAAATGAGTTTTGGCTTCGAGTTTAACTTTATGTTCACTGTTTTCTAGACTTCTAGTTGTTGATTCGTTACAGCCAAGGTGGCGCCGATATAGTAGTTGGGTTCATGATGTTTGTGAGAAGTTTAATGCACATGGAGCTGGTAGACCTGAAAGCCTGACACGAGCTTTGGGAGGAGAAAAGGTACTTAGATATTAAGCCGTATTGATGCGGACATCAAAACTGTAAAAGATACTAGTCGAGGACAGCAAATATAAACATCAGAGGCGCACGCACACATTCATCATAGCCGTCGTCGTCATATAAGCCTTCTCCCAAAGCAGTTGGGGTTGGCTACGCTACAGTGCATACGAAATCAAAGTCAATTTCCGGTATTAAAAATTTCAGACCACCATATCCACCATGCTACACTTGGTTAAATCCAGGTGCAAGTCTACATAACTAAAATGATATCTTTTAAGTCAATCACGATATATTAGTGGGTCATTGTGACGTCTTACGATTGTACTCCTATGAGACTAGTAGTAAAGAAAAGGTAGAAGCCACGATATAAAACCAAGCTGACGACATACAAGAATGAAGTAGGTCCAATTTAGCTTTGAACTACAACAAAATTTAGCAGCTTGGCCGAGGTGCCTGATCAGGAAGCAATATTGTTTAGTGTAGTAACCTTGAAATAGGAAACTTAATCAAAGTTCTCAATCCGAAGGGGTGTAATTTCATCAGCCACCTTAAAATGTCCCACTGTACGAGCAAAGAACACCATTTCTTGCTCCAGCGTATTCTTTATGTTATCAGCCTGCAAACAACTTGATCAATGCTATTATACCATAAAGGCTTGAGTTTGATTCGAGCAATATTTTACCATCTTTGAAGTTAAGAAACGGAGAGTCCAGAATACCAACTCTTTTGGTAACTTTACGAGATCAGTTACAAGTGTAGTAGATAAAGTATCAGAATTTAATTATAAGTAAACCTAAACTAGACCGGATCAAACCCAGATATCTACTTTATCTAGATACTACAGGCATATGTAGCATTAGAGTATTAAAAAGGACAACTACCTTGCGGAAACCATGAGACTCTCCTTCATACTCCGCAAGAGCAACAGGTAACCCCTTTTTCTTCAATGCCAGGTAAATCTTACGAGCTTGTTCCGGTTGCACAACCTGTGAAAATTATTTTTGAAACAACACATACAGAATCATTACAGATGAAGCTGCTTAGACACTAATATATAACGGTTTATGAACCTCCACACCGAAGTCATTCCATTTCCGTTTGAGGGCTGAGGTAAGCTCATCGAGTAAATTAAATAATCAGTGACTTGTACAACTATGTTGCAGACAAATGGAGAAAAAAATTGCATCAGAAAGTCTTTTGTCGAGATTCCTACCTTGTCTTCTAATCCCTGGAACAAAATTATGGGACAAGAGAATTTATCAACAAAATTGATGGGTGACCTCTCAGACAAAGCAGCTTCAGTCCCTGCAATCAAGAGGAAAGAATGACCTCCCAGTGTCATGAACAGAATAACAAGAAAACAAGTATACTGACGTTCAGATAATTTACCAACAAGGTTACTGATATAATGCGATTCGAATTTGTGCATTTCCGCGCTCAGTGATTTCAGATCCGCTATCTGTTCATTCCAAAACAGCATAGATCTGTTAATCTTCCAAAAAAACTATTGAGAAAACCAATTTGTCATGACTTCCTACTCTTTCCCTCCTACCCCCATTGGTGAGGGAAGTGGGTTGAGGAGTGGCCAGAATTTCAACAAGAGTTTAAAAAAGAAACAGAGTTACGTCAAAATAATATCAATTGTTCATTTTTCGCGGAAAAAAGATAACAAGTTAAGACTTGAGTAATACACTTCAAAACAATCTGTGTAGCTAAAATCCGGATTAGTTAGCTGAAATCCAGGTCTTAACTTCTGCATTTGTTGCTTCTTAGTTGCCCAACATCCCAAAGCATACCACGTAGCCGACGTCACCACCATCAAATTAAATTTTCCTTTAACTCAAAAGGAAAATGCAATTGCGCAGCACGGAAGAAGCACTTCTTCATTTTCTATAACCTACTCTTATAAAACACTGATCCAAGATAATGTCGACTATACTTCTTTGGTACCTCTTGTGCATCCACATTTTACCTGGACATTATGGTTGTGCCCTTGCCAAGACAGGCTATCTATGGTTTATGTTTCTGCTATCAATGCAGGACGTCTGAGGTGGACACTATTACTGTGACTCATCAAATTTGTTACACAGTTAGCAGGGTATGGCTTTACCGCTCCTAAAAGAATGTATATATTCGAGTACTGGGTCAAGGTCATCGTGGATGGAAATCGAAGGAGAATTCCTCCTCTTTCTTATCACTTCATGATTAAAGCTTGATGCCACTACAAATCTAAACAGACAAGTTGACACTTTCGGAGAATTCCTCTTCTTTCTTATCACTTCATGATTAAAGCTTGATGCCACTACAAATCTAAACAGACAAGTTGACACTTTCCTGCCCCTTTCAGCTTGTGCTCTGCGAGTGTGAGCAAGTTCAGTAAAAATTTAACTTGTCTGTTTAGATTTGTAGTGGCATCAAGCTTTCCTGCCCCTTTTTCAGCTTGTGCTCTGCGAGTGTGAGCAAGTTCAGTAATTAGTTACAGGAAAAGAACTAGTTTCAGATTAGTATACACAGTTCCACATTGACTCCTAACCCAAGGAAAATATGTCAGTAAAGTGGCTTAAATGGGCCCCAATAGGTAACCTTATGACTCATAATGCATTACTAGATCTTAGCATAGACTTCAAAACTCAGATTAGCTTTTAATTCCCGGCCGGGAGCTTTACTTAACAGATCTTTCTTAAGGTAATGCTAATCGAAAGAAAATTTACTTGTAGAAATGAAAAGAGGCAGGGTATGGCAGAACCATCGAATAATATCCTATTTTAGGCGTGTGACAGTATTCCAATAGTCTCAGAATAGTCTGATATAATCTTACTAATTCTCTCATGAGACTTGGGGATGGCCAATACAGAAGGGTATAAGCAATACAAATTGCTGCTTCCATCTGAACATATCCTCTCAAAATACTAATGTCAAATCTGATCGTGTGTTGTAACTAGTAGAATACATTAAACACACCAAAGGTGGCAAATTTGAATACAAAGCCACTCTTCAACAATGATGCGTCAGTGCGTCACAGTCAAGGTCCATGACAGTTACGAATTGTATACTATATCTAAATCGTGGTATCCATTTAAAAGAAACCAACCATATTGCATTACAGTCAAGTAATGGGATAGTCACTCACACCAAACAGAGAAGCTCCAGCCTTGAATGTCTCTCTGAAAGCAAGAGAGGCCAATGTTGTGTAACCACCAGCAGAGCACCCAGTTATGCATATACACTCACCATCGACCTTTCCATGATCCACCTTTACCAAGAAGCACTTCCTATTAAAAAAATATTATGCAAGGTACATAAAAAATTGAAATCGCAAATTGGTGAAAGTGTGTGTATGGGAGAGAGAAGAGCAATGATTGAGGCCACTTCTAAGTTACCAAAAATTTAGCACAACTGCAGCAATCATTGACATCAACAATTCCCCAAGACCCCAAAAGGCGTTCTCGATATTCCCTGCCATACCCTTCAATTTACGTTCCCAACACCTCAGAACATAATTTTAATAGTATTAACAAGACTAATAAGAGAAAAAAAGTAGTAGTGTGTGAAATACTTGAAAAGGAGAAAAAAAGAAAAAAGAAAGTCAGAAAAGTTGGGTAAAAAATTGGTAACACCAGCAAATGTTTACTAGAGTAATTCCTTCAACTAAAAGCTAGAGAATATGCTCCAGTTTGACAACAAACCAGTGCTGCCTCCATAGTTGACATCGACAAATGCCCATCCTCTGCTGGTCCAGTATTGGATCCTGAGATTTAAAATACCACGTGCCTCATCTGTCGGCCCTCCTGCGAATGTCCCACATAGAGTTTGAAGTACAACATGCTATATTCCAGTTTGATAATAAACTGGGGGTAAGCTGCAATATATCCCAATAGACGCAGAACAATGTTCATACAATAATAATACTAGTCCATGAACTCCTAAGTCAAAATGCGAAATAACAGATCTGCAGCATCAAAGATAGGTCAAAGACGATTAGTACCAGATGAATCAACAGATGGTAATGATATCAATTCAGATCGGGATACCGTAGCATGTCATCTTTGTTTGTAATACCAAAGCGAGAGAATTTAATTTTCCCAAAAAGTCCAAACCACAAGGGAAGGTCGTAGCTACCATCCATCAGTAAATGAAATCCAAGATATTTGCTGGGACAGCCCAGCTTTCGGTGAAAGATAATTGTAACATAATGTGATTAAAGTGTTTGGAGATCTTCATAGCTTGAAATTTTATTTACCATTGTTCTATGCTTCGTAAATACTTACGATCTAACAAAGAATTATGAATCAAATGTAGTATAACAAAAGAACATAAATAGAGGCGCGAAATAAACGTTTTCTATATTGCAGTTGTCAAAGCTTCGATATCGTTATAATATGTGTTTATACCAAATCTATTGCGAGTCACTGGCTATTATTGCACTTTTCCACGACACGACAAGAAATTTTGCTTATATGTCAAGAAAAGTTAACATTGTTTATGATGGAAAAAATAGAGATGTGGCTAGGAAGAGCAGAAACGGCTTCTACCAGTGATCCACTGGGCGAAAGCTTCTATAGTGTTTTATTTACCCCTTTTATTCATCTACTTAACATTTTGGATAAAGTATGTTTAGATCTTTTAAGATTGCCCCTAATTTTGCCTACTCATAACTATCTGTCTAATCGGTCCCTGAATTGGGCAAGCGCACGAGATGTTAATTGGGGGCCTTTTATGTTATCCCCTGGAATTTTGGGTTGTGCCACCTGTCCTGCACTCGGCAAGAGACTATCCAAGCCGCAAAGCGCAAACCAGTTGCCAAACTTATTGTACAGTTTAAAGAACCCAAATTTCTTGTTGTCAAACATCCTCGAGTGGAACTAACCAAATACAGTACCCCAACATGGATCATAACTTATAACCTCCCAGTCCCCGACACACCGTCTTCGTTTGCAAAAAGCTATGTACCAATAATAAATATTGCAGTATTGTAGCTTTCAAATGTTTTTCAGTAGTCAAAAGTTAATAACTTCTTCATGTGGTATATATCACGTATTCTTGTTTATCTTCTTGGTCAGACTCCACATATTGGTTTTTGTGACAAGGAATGTATCTAGTTTTGCATGTCTTTTCCGGTTAATTGTACATGCCTTTCGTTACATAACCATGTGGTATGGTAAAGTATAGCAAAAGATTAGATAGTCTCAAAGATTTAAAGTGATTACTCCATTAAAAGTACAGTTGGGGTACCATAGTGCGCAAGGCTGATGGCACTTAGGCGTCTCGCAAGGATTAAGTGTATTAAGCGATACATTGCTATTGCAGAGCGACAGTTCCCAAGTTTGAAAACTTATTACATCCAGGTTGCAAAGGAATAACCTTACTGTTGATCCAAGGCTTAAAGAAAGTAGAGTAGTTACTACTTGATTTTCTATAATGAAATGTAAATTCAATATTGGCCCTTAAATATATGCACTTCGTAATCTTTTGCTTTTCAACAATCAAACTTCAGTATATCATTTCTTTTTGGTATTCCTCACATTTTATTCCTATAAATCACTACCTATTCAAAGAAAGTTTTTTTTTTATTTCCAAGTAGTTCGAGTCAAATGGTGCATTAGAATGTCAAGTAGGACTTCAAAATCATTCCCCCCCTCCCCCACCCCCCCCCCCCCCAAAAAAATAATAATAATAATAAAAAATAAATAAAATCATCCAATAATATATGAAAAAGTCAACTACAGGTTCATAGATGTCAGCAATTGAGATATATCAGGCAATAAATCTGTATAGCTGGGGTTGCAAGGTATCTTTGAGCAGTATTTTATACCTTCCATATACGAGAGAAAGAAAGTGCCAAAAGCAAACATACTAGTCTAGACTACCAAGAAAGATCAGTATAACTATGCCAACTTATCACAATTTGTATTCACTAAATTATATAACCACAAAGGCTTACCAGCTAGAGATCATAGTATTGGCAAGCTACCTGTATAGCATTAAGTGTCACGAGTAACAACAGTACCATAGGAAGCAACTGTCAGCGGAATTATCGTATGGTGACAAGATAAACATAAATTATGTTTATCTTTTATGTGTGTGTGTGTTGGGAGCATGTGACAAGATAAACATAAATTATCGTTAACTTTTGGCTAATGAAAGTTTAAGGGAGAGAGTTAATCTAATACAGTATGGTGAGATTGAGAATTACCATGGCTTTCCAACACTAAAGGAGGCTTTTCCTCTGGATCAGCCTGATAATCTGAATTGCACGGCGGATAAAAATATGCATAGGCCTTTTGACCAGTAACAGAAGTTGGAAATTTTATTAACTCTGGCATGCTAAAGTATGTTTTGTACTTCTGACTGTCCGAAGAAGAACACCACATAATCTGAAAATCAACTACTTTTGACTTGTGATCATTCAAGGTCACCTGCTAATACAATACCGAATTCATGAAAATGACAAAAGGTAACCTTGTAGTAACTCCAAATGGATACAATTCAAAGCATTTCTACAGGCCTAATTGAAGAGAAGTTAAGAAGGAAAAGATAAAGAGCGGACAAAGAACCTTTGCTAATGATGCTGGATGAAAGGCAGATGCTCCCTCGATGTAGAGGAAATGGCCCTCGGACATCTATGTTAATCAAAAGTTCATTAAGTGGCAAAATATAGAGAACAATTATACAGTAAAAAATAACCTGAGCAAGTAGATAAATTAACCTACAACGTTGGTTATGTAGGTGAAAGGAACATCAACTGCCGAAAAAGAGTTCTGAACTTCATCTATAATGCCTAGATACGACTTGCCATTCTGCCTGGGCAAAAACATAACTTGAGAGAGAGTAAACAAATTTCCCACAGGCTACAGTTGCACTATTAGGTATGAACTGGAGACACATAATTTTCTGGAGAGAAAGACCTGTAACTACAAGCAAGTATGTTACTCTGCTCATCAGTCTGGATAAAATCATAGGAACTGATTCCAAAAACCCATAATGGTCTTGTGAACTCAGCGTCCAGAGAATAGACTGATAACACTTCACCGTTCTGTTCGATCTGTGTCCAAAGACGGATCCATGAAAATTTACAATCTAATAAAAAACACATGCAAGGTTAGCTTGTTAACATAGGTTTCCACCTATGACGAAAAAAATGCAGCAGAAAGTATGAACTAACAGCCAAAAGTACAAGGCAAAAATTTTAGCAAGTTGGTCCGTGTTTGAAATGAAAAAGAGACCATTCGTTTTGAGTTGGACTTTAAGATTATCGATTTAGGGTATACAGTGCGAATATTACCCATTTATAAATATTCCAGAACCCCTTATGCCTATCCGTAATGAAAAAGAGTTCCCCTGCACAAAGACAAAATTTGTGACTCCGTATGTGGTTGGGAACTTGCGATATAAGGTCAAAAACAACCAAGTAAAATTTTTTAGACGAGTCGTAAACTGCAAAGGCATCCAATAGCAACTGCTGCTGACATGCTCAATTACCTCTCGTGGACCATCTAGGCTCAGTTGGAGATTCTACAGGTGAAGTACCACCACCAGCAACACAGATTCGCTTGTAAACATCTCTGCATAAAGTATTCAGGTTGCTACACTTCAAAACAGGCAAGAGGAGCTAGAAATGGCCATATCTGGCTGCAGGATGGATGTTCTATTGAAACAAGCAAGTACTGGAAGTGTATGATCAAAGAGAGCTTTACGTGTAATAAAATAAACTTAGTGAAGCTGGGAACACGTGCAAAAGCCTTGATGGTGTATGCTTGCTCTAATGACATATATCAAGATTTGACTCGTGCAAAAACTCATTTAAAATTTTTATGGGAAGGAACGATGTGGAAATGAAATCGGCGCAAAGGCATATGCTTCGCAAGTACGAAAAGAATGAGATGAGCTCAAGTGAAAGTACCCAAAGATGTACTGTTGAATCCACTGCCAGAACAGAGCAATATTGATCCACGACTCCGAAGTACGGACACCTCTCCTAGGTGAAGGTTTGGTGTCCTAAACGGACAGACACCTCGACACCCTCTGGACACCGCCCGACACGTGTTGGACACCGCCAATCGGTGTCGGAATTTTTTTATTTTTTATTTTTTCCGACACCGTGTCGGACACTTCGTCGAGGAGTGTCGGACACGGCGTGGAGCAGTGTCGGACAATTTCCGGGAGTCGTCTTCTTCTTTCTCACCTCACGAGTGCTCTAATCTGTCGGCCGTCTTCTTCTATTGTCGCCGGTGTTGCCAATCTATCGCCGATGTTGCCGGAGGCAACAGATCTGAAGGTCGCCGGTGTTGCCGGATACCGAAGTCGACAGATCTGTCGCCGTCGTCGCCGGAGGTCCTTCACTCCCACAGGTTTGCTTCTTCTCTGTCTCATCAGTCTTCTCTTTTCTCTTTGTCTCAACAGATCTGAAGGTCGCCGGTGTTGCCGGATACCGAAGTCGACAGATCTGTCCACCGTCGCCGCCGGAGGTCCTCCACTGCCGTCACAGGTCTGCTTCTTCTCTGTCTCAGCAGTCTTCTCCTTTCTCTTTGTCTTGTCAATTTCGTCTTTCCCTTTGTTTTTTCCTTTTTTCTCCCTCTGTCAGTCTTCTCCTTTCTCTTTGTCTTGTCAATTTCGTCTTTCCCTTTGTTTTTTCCTTTTTTCTCCCTCTGTCTATCTTGATACTACCGAAAGACCCCCCTCTTTTTTTACTTAGTTTTTTTGTCTAGTACCAAATAAATGTTTTAAGTATGACTTGTATTTATTTGAATTCCTTGTTTTAGTAGTATTTCATTATTGTTTATTATTTTAGGTAGTAATATATATTTGGTATTTATTATTATTATTATATATATATATATATATTAAAAAATAGCGGTGTCCTGCGGTGTCCAAAATCTGATTTTTTGAAAATTGCGGTGTCCAGTGTCTCCGTCGGTGTCGATGTCCGACACCGTGTTCGTGCTACCTAGATCCACGGGCATGCAGGTTGTAAAGTAACGGAATCTATTTCTATATATCACAATCTTAATGCATCATATTCAGTTAAAGTTTACAACAACAAAATTGGGATAGAGAAACAAGAAGGCAATGGCACAGCATTGCATCTCCTGACTAACACCGCTCAGAAAAGGAAATAGTAAAAGATCCAATGAAAATGCTTAGGTTTGATCAATTGCTGCCGACGAAATGAGACGAGCCTCGGATACAGAGAAAAATTGTCGTCGGCAGAAAAGCTATACTCACCCCTCATCAGAAATATAACCAACCCAAAGCTCTGCCTTGTCCCAATGCATGCTGGGATGACTCCACTCAATCCATGCTAAACGCTCCCCATTCTGATCAACCCGGGGGAATGCATAGAAGTCATTCCCACCAACCAAAACTTTCGGTTCTGCATTTCAAAACACCATTACAACTAACACTACACGACTTATAAGTTGATTATACTTCAATCATCGACTACCACGAGAATCATGTTACCTTGATTATTCTCCTCATTGAGCCCAATTGCTACTATTTCTGTGGTTGGATGTACACCGGTCCCACGGTGATCTACCAAGTCAAAATTGTACAGTTACGTACTTGATGAACGACACAGACAAGCACAGTCATCAGCATTAGAGATTTACCTTCCCTTACAGCTACATAGCGGTTAAACCGCGAATCAAAAACTCCATCAGCATACCGAACTACGGGCCCACCGTAATCGGGAGTAAGTGGAAGTGGAGTTGAACCTAACAATAACCAAAGTATAGTTCACATAAACAGTCAACTGCCCTGGAATCAATATACTTACGTATACTGGTCTAAGTGGCATTTTCACATACACCTAATAGGCAAGGAGAACTATTATGCCAAAACTAACCTCCTGAGGAGAGTGAGTGCTTGTACAGCCTCTGATCCTCATTATTAGAGAAAACAAGCACGTCCCGTAAAACCCGGAAGGCCCCGCCGCCGTACTCTTGGGCGGTGGTACGAACGGAGAACCCTTTGGGAGTGATATCAGCAGGCTCGACTCCAGGTCTTTCGGGTTCTCTAACCAGCACAGCTCGCCTGAAAATTCGGAGGGGCAGGAGAGTAATTAGTGCGACTATGAAGGGCAACGAGACAATAGGAAATTTGAAAGAGGAGCGCATGAACGCCACGTGCCCGGACTCGGAAGGGCGAGACTCGAGCCAGAGGAGGCGGCCGAGGGAGTCGACGGAGAAGCCCTCCAAGCGCTTCTCGGAGCCGGAGACCAGGTCGGCGGTGATCGGCGACTTCCAGGATCCGTACGGAGCCGTGGTTTTGTGCGGTGCTGGCGATGTCTGGGGAAGTGAAGCTGTTGAAGCGGCCATTTCCTCTCGGGTTGCTGTAGTAGCTGCTTAGTGGGAGTGACGTTCGAGCATGGCGAATAGAGGATGATGATATATGGATTAGATTGAAGGTGGGAAACAGTGAACCTCGGAGTGAGGACAAACTGCAGTTACACACTGGCGCGTGTGCATCTTGTCTGCAATCTGCATCGATCACTTAGGGGCCGTTTGACAAAGGTTTTTTTTTGCTCTTTTTTTTTTAGTTTTGAAAATTAAAAAAAATAAGAGTGTTTGGTATTACTTTTTTTTTCAATTTAAAAAGTGACTTTTTAAATTGTAGAGTAAAAAAAAAAGAGGAAAAAGCTCTTTTCGTTTTCACTTTAATTTTTTTTTGAGACTTCCATCACAACTCACCCACCGTCGGTAGCCACCGCCGCCTGGTAGCCACTGACAGCCACCTCTGGCCTCCGGTAGCCACCACCGAACGGCGGTGGGCGGTGGCCACCACCGCTGCCCGACAGCCACCTCCGGCCGCCGGCAACCACCACCGGGGGGCTGGTGGCCTCCGGCCACCACCGCCGGCAGCCACCTCCGGCCACCACCACCGTCGACTACCGCTACGCCCCACCATGGCCACCGCAAACCACCTCAAAAAAAAAATCAAAATAAAAAGGGTTACCAAATACAAAAAAAAAAAGTAAAAAAAAAGAGTTATCAAATACCCGCTTGTAAAAAAAATAAAATTAAGCTGCTCTTTTAAAACTGAAGACAAAAAAAAAAACTCTGTCAAACAGAACAGAGCCTTCTCTTGATAATAATTTTTTGTCAATTAGATCTCAATTTACTCCGTATTAAATGCTCTGTATTCCATAATTATACCTTTCAATCCATAGGAGTTTTATTTTGAACAGCTTAGGGCATTGTACAGTTACAAATAGTTAATAAATTAGTTATAATGACTTTTTCAGCATTAACTTATGAGGAAAATAATTTTAAGACCTAAATAGAAGTAAAGTTAAGGGATTTAAGATCAGAATAATTATACTTTTGTCACTCGTACCTTGCCTTCGTTTCTATTCCAGTTTCCAAGCTCGTATTTTTCTTGAAAATTTGTCCTTATACAATGTTATGTCACCATTTTAGTTCGTCCATATGTGTTTTTTTTTTTGTATTGTATTGAGCGTCATTTTTCCAAACTCGTGTAGTTTAATGTACTAATTTTGAAATATAGTGTAGGTTGAGTTTAATTAATCATATATCTAAATGGCCACGACTCAATAATTGATTTCCAAAAGTTTTATGTTTTTCTTTTCATTTGCCATGTGCACATTTTTTTCGTCCAAAGAAATCTAATTATATATATATATATATATATATATATGAATGTCGAAACTGAGAGAATATAATATTCTCTTTCTTATTTAGCATGCCTCTTTTTATACCATTTGACATTCAGTCAATCAAATAAGTTTCACTTTTCTCTCTTCCACGTCAGCATGTCCCATCTAAAACACAAATCTCTCTCTCTCTCTCAAGTTTAAATTTATATTTCATTCTAATATATATCTCATTTAAATCTTAAAACTTTTCGATATTTTACACAAGTCTAATATGTTTTCACAATCTAACAAAATTAATTTCCTTCCTACTTTATTATAAGTCATATAAAACGTGTGTGTGTGGGAGCTGATCCATTACTCGCGCAGGTAAAATAGGATAAGTTGCCCGCCCAATGTGCCCCGATAGACAAGCCAGATTTTGTCGTCCGCTACATAATATAGTGGATGGTATGATTGATAATATGTAGCGGACGACGAAAAAAAAGCGCAAAAAATAAATCTGGACGTCCACATCTCGCGTGTGGACACCCAGATCGCGTGGACAACTTATCCCGTTTTGCCCGCACAAGCAATGGATCAACTATATATATATATGATAGAAAACTCATAAAAAGGTAAAAATAACATTATTTGTTATTATTATTCGACATATAAATATGAGATATAGTCATATAACAAAATTAATCTCTTCCTTTTACTTTATTATAAGTCATACAAAACGATATGTCTCTTTATACATATAATTATCTCTCATATTATATTTTTTCTTATGTCACAAAACTTTTTATATTGTTCTAGGTATGTTTTATTGATAAAAATCTCAACACATGTGTTATTAATATTGTTACTAAAAATAGTAGAAAACTCATAAAATGTGAAAATAATATTATTTGTTATTATTATTCGACACTAAGTATAAGCTTTTAATTAGCCGTTGTTGATTCCGTGTGCAACGCACGGGGTTAATGCCAGTGAAAACAATGAAAATAGAGAATTAGAACTATTGACGTGACTTTTAATAGAAGTATAATATAATTTGTGGGAAGAGGAAGCTGAGGGTGGAAGGTCAGTAGGATCGGCAATTTGATCCGCACGTCGAATATCAGTCCAGCCCCGATCTAATAGGATGGATATTTTTAACTTTGACCGGATTACAGAGTAAGATAGTATTTAAATTTTTACCTGCATCGGGTACCGGTCGAGTTTAGTATTTAGTGTAACCCGCGCCCACATGTAATATTGTATCCTAACCCTAAATCTTTGGTCCGATCACAGCCATCCATCTTGGATATAAGCAGTCCCAAAAAAAAAAATCCTACCAGAAACACTCTTCAATTTCTCTTCTCCTCTAACTTATTCCGAAAATCACCCTCTCAGTCTGACCTCTTCGGCTCTTCTTCCCTTTGCACCTTCATCCTCTCCACGGACCACCTCACCACTGGCCACTGTCCTTCACGTTGCCCACCCTCCAATTACGCTACCCATCGCCCGCCACCCCGTCAACAGTCATGCTACCCACCATCCTCCACGGTTGCGCTACTACCATTTATGCATGGTGAAGGCGATGCTGTTGAAGGCGTTGCCAAGGATTAGGACACTTGGATGTGACAAAACCAGACCAGGGAAATGTAGATATCATGGTTTTTTAGAAATCTATAGGGGTCGGGGATGTATTTCCATCCCTTGACACGATGGCAGGGGGGCGGGGCGGGGCGGCGTGGTGTGGAGTTGTTTATTAGGACTACTGGGGCGGGTGCGGATTTCATAAAATCCGCATCTAACCCGCCCCAATTGCCATCCCTTAGGGTTAGAGAAACAAATTAGTGCTAAGGTGATTATCTTTCTATGAAATAAAGCAAATTATGATAAAAAAAAAAGAATAGAAGTAAATTTTAGCAAATACTCCTTCCATCCCACAATTTTTGATCGTGTTTGACTTGCACGCTTATTTAAAATATTAGTCATATTTTATGAATTTTTCATTCTACCTTAAGGGAGAGAAAGAGAGAGGGAGTGAGAGGAGAGAAAGAGAGTGGGCCAAGAGAGAAAAGTGGGTTGGTGAAGGATTATACGTGAAGAAAAAGAAAATATAATAAAATATAAGTATAAAAAGAATAAATATGAAAAAACACATACAAAATCTTTCTTAATTTAAAAAAGTGATCAATTTTCTCATAAGCTTCATAAAATTATTATTAATCAAACTCAAAGTTAATACTCACAAAAACAAAAGTACAAGTTATAAGATGGGCAAAATACACCATGTGTCCTTGCCATTAAGTGCCTCGGCTTGTCATGTGCTAGCATGTTTATGAAATTACCCAACAAATCTCAGGTCTACGAAATTAGTCCACGACTAGCACATATATAATATAATCATGAGACCATGCCGAGAAACTTACAAGTTGAGATGGGGTTTCCATAAGTTACATTTACAACCAAACATTCACGATTACTTGTGTTTGCAACTGTTGTGTTTGCAACTGTTTTCAGTTACATCGGTCGATACATGCACAGTCGTCATATTAATACAACAAAACTGAAGAAACCAGACAACCTCTTAACCATCACAGTTGAGCGGATTCGTCCTTTATCTTTATGTGCGCCGTTGCATTCGTACCAACATTTAGAAAACATATTTAGTATTCGAGCCTATTAGTTCCCTCCAATAATTCAGATGGCAAATTGATTAAAAATTAAAATTTCAGTGGTTTCAAGAAGCGTCAATACATTGTAAAACATCGCCCTACCCAATGTATTCTTAAGCGAGCATGTCACACAATTTTCACTTCAAGTGTTTGGGTTGCTAGCTGCATGCATACCGTGCAGACATCTCACTTAGTAAAAATGGAAAACTTGTGCAAAGTGAATCCCACACTACGGAGAGCAAATTGTTGTGAAGAAATGCATGAACTCAGTCATTTTCCCTTCCTAAGTATGTTTTGGCTGTAATCCAAGTCTTAGGGTACAATAACTCGTATTAACCAATAATTAATTGCCACTATTATGTTTAATAACATTTGGTTAACACTTTCAGCATCAATTTTGTTAAATTAATGTCACTAACCATATTTAACAACCATTACTAGTCACTATAAGCAGATCGTGTTGTAGCCAAAGAATATCTTTTTGCTATAAGTTTTATTCCCGTGTGACCTCAGAACAGACCAAAAGATGACCGGAATAAGTTATATTCATAAACCTTCTGGTAAATGATAACTGCAGGGATAACTGCACTCCTATTTTGTCCCTAAAGGATTTATTTGACACAATTTCATGCCACTTAGTGTCATCTTTAGCTACGAAAGTGAAATGCTTGATCCCACCATCCCACCAATCTGTTTACTTGAAGATTATAAGTTGCAATATTCTTCCGTGGCATTTCAGATTCCTCTGCTTTTGGCAGTAACACCCTTGTTGCTAAAGCAATGAAGCTGACATGCAGAAGGTGGGTACCTTTTTCGTTTGAAATGATCCATCTCCAGCTTTTCACGACTAGAGTGTGACTTTCTTTTGGAGAGGTGGGATCATACTGTTAGCAAATGAAATTTATATGAGCTAGCAACCATGACATTTTCAAAAACTAAACAAGCCATTTGGATTTTATGTTAAGACTGATGTTACTCTTCTAAACTACTACATAAGCTTAATCCCAAATGATGAACTAGCTGACCCCTTGCCAGCATACAAAAAGGAAGTTTGTCTCAGTAAACTATAAAAATCACGAGTCTATAATCTCCAAAGTTCGACTAGTCAGCAATATAATCAAGTTCCTAAAACAGAACATACGTATTTATGTACGTAAGGGAACAGGCATCAGAAGAAATGTTCGATTATAAAATTTCGAGGAAAGGAATTGGATATACAACTCTTTTCTTTCCCCATCCTTGCACTATCTATCTTCCGTTTTACCGACAAAACGAAGCATCAAAAGAATACTTTCTACTTTCCATTAGTGGTATATCGGAGCCAGACCTTTTACTGGCAAAACAGAGCGTCAAAAGAATAACAACATGAACCTTGTATCGGCCATTCCTGCAAAAACATGGCATTAGTGGATTTCAGGTTGAAGGGATCCAAACTTAGTGTGTGATTAGTCTTCTTCGAAAAGCAAAGATTGATTAACTAAAAAATAGCAGTACAAGAGCAAAAGATAGCTCAGGAAGTGGTCAACATGGCCCCGGAGGAAATCATACAAACCCCGGAGAAAATCATACAAAAAGGTTGATATTATCACTGCTTGGGGTTACCAATTAATGGGTGAAAGATAATAAAGGATGCAAAACTTTTGCATAAATCCATGGTTCTTTTAAGAGAGAGAACCAAAAGCCGCAGCAGAGCTACAGCTGTGCTTGAAAATTCAAATCTAGCCTAACTAAGACAATATTAAGGCCTCCCAAGCCCAAAACTGACAGATTCCAAGCTTCCTCCAGTACGCAGCCTCTTGTTATTTCTTCTTTTCAAGGATATGAATTTGAAGCAAAGTTTTTGCATCATTTCATTCCACATCCCTTTCATCATATAAACCCAGACAGTGACGAATTCTATCCAAGGCCATGTTAGCCATGTTTTGAGCCATCTGCATAAGTTGTGCTCTATAAACACATCGTCTTTTTTTTTTTTTTTTTGTTAGTAAATGTTTGCCTAGAAAAAAAATAGAAGGTCCAGCATGCATAGGCCAATTGCTGAATCTTCACCTCGTTATAGTTAAATCAAAACCTGAAACGGCATAAGTGGCCATGTTCAACAAGCACCATGGGTCAATCTGATATGACTATATAAGCTTACCTTTGGTTTACTCGCTGAGGCATATCGCAGTGGAAAGTTATTGTAGCAGCAATAATTCATCAAATGAAAAAGCATTTCCATGAGAGGCACGTCAAATGTAGCACCATCGCCATGTTATAGAGTGACGTGATTCTTTTTACTTATCATGAAAGTGACATTTGGATCTTCTTCATCAGAATCAAACTCGACCTACAAGCAAATATTACACATATGAAAAGCATTAGATCCATGTAGTATCAATATTTCGCTGAGACGAAGTCATATCACCCCAATTTAGAAAAGAAGTCCAAACCATTCTATAACCATTATCATCTAGTAAAGGTAATCTTCCTATGCATTTAGCTGATTAACTTTTAGAGTAAGGATAAAGTCCCACTACCACCTTCAGTCGTATCCCATCTTGATGTGGGTCAGGGTGAGCAAGTATTTCAGAACAGTGGGGTCCAAGTATTTGAAACAATTTGGCTAGCAGTGTGACACATCACGTTGGAGGTGAGAACTATAAACTGTTATAGCTTCAAATCCTCCCATGAGCTGACTTAAAATCTACTAGCAAATAATTACTCCCTAGTCCCATAGAATGACACATCATTTACCTTTTGGGCAGCTTTTCACTTCGAATTCCATCCCTTGTTATCTCTTGTGGTGCTTGATATTTACATTTGGTGTCAATGTAATGATAAGAGGAAATGTGGAATATCATGGCATTTAGTTGCTAAGTTTTAGATAGCACGTAATGTGTTAGGATAATACCAAGAAAATGAGTCTCTATTCAAGGGACGAAAAAGCATCTAACATTGCCTATAGATTTGATTTCATTTTCAGAAGAAGACTCACGTTTTCATCTCTGAACCATCCCCCATGGCAGTCACGCTTCCAACCAGCTTCTGTAAACTTGAGCTCCCTCTCCCTACGTTCTTGAATATCTAGCTGCTGCTGCACAACTTCTTCAGCACTTAATTTCATTTCAACACAAGAACAATTATTATAGGTCAATATTTCGTTAGTGCTATTCCCACCAACTTTGACATCTTCGGTTTCATCTGCAGTATATTGCTTAGGGATGTCGCTGCAAAGTATTTCAGAAGCAATCTTGTGTGTCCGTCCAATCAATGGTCTGCTTGCTGACATACATACTCGCGCAGATGTGCCAATATTGGTAGTAGCAGTAGAATTGTGTGACAGAGCTCTCTTTTGGTTCATCTCAGATTGTGCCAAATGTTCTCTTTCCTTAAGCTTTGACTCTGCTGCACAATGGCGTGACCCTTTCATATGCATCTGCAAAATGAGTAATCAACAATAAGAAAACTAACACTGCTAGATGCAACATTTGGACAAGAAAGACGGACCAAGTTTCAGGCATTAGTATATTTAACACTACCTCCATTCCATTTGATTTTCCCCTCTGACTTTTTACGAAGGCCTAAGATATGTTTAGTACCATGTAAATATGAAATTGAACTCAAAACAACTATTGTAGGTCAAAGAAGAATTGTTTGGCAAGTCAAGCTAGGGTAGAAATGACGAGTGAAGTAAACTTTTGCATGAACTAAATCTATCCTAGGAATTTGTACATGTACTAAATCTATCCTAGGAATTTGCAAAAAATCAAATGAGAACATCCAATAGAATTGTGGAGGCAGTACATTACTATATTCATATATAAGGTTTGATTTTAATATTAATGCAGACTGTTTCCACAGGATTACTGGGCATTAATGTCAAGCAAGGGTAATAACAACAAGTGAAGTCAACATTCACGTGTACTAAATCTGCCCGAAGAACTCGCAAGAATTGAAATAGGAAAAAACCAATGCAACGGAGAGAGTATTATATTCGTTTCTGAGGGATCAATGCAATTGTTTTCACTAGGTTGCTTACTTCTCAATCGTCGTGCTACATTACAAATCAATTCTTGATTGTAAATTTAACATCGACACACACACACACAGCGAGAGAACCCACCCACCTTTGACCCACAATCCTCCAGTTATTCCGAACTCGCAACTCATGGCACAAACAGTAAGCAAAATATTGGAAACACAAAAGGAAAAGAGGGAAATTCAGGGTTAGATAGAAACGTACAGAGAACATGAGAGGGGGGTGTCGAGGATGGGATTGTGGGGGCAGACGAGGCAGGCGTATTTGCCACTAGAAAGCTTCTTGTAATTAGAAGAAGATCCACCACCGTGATTAAGGCCAACTTCAATCAGATCGTTCACTCTTCTCTTCCTGTGTTGAGCCTCTCTTGCCCAGCTGTCTCCTCGGAACACACTCATCTCTGTTTCTTTTATTCTCCCGAGTCCTCGCAGGACGAGGCTAAGCAAAGGTGCTCGACTTTTGATACGTTGTAACGAACATGCGCAGTAGATTTCTTGATCATAAGGAGTAAGGCTTTTATTATTATTCCTCTAATCGATCGCTTACATCATTTTATTTTTATAATTTTATTTTTCCGTAACATTAAAGCGAAGCAGAATAACAACGGAGTGGACACTGTTCACTCCTCATTAGTCTTACAGACTTGGGGAGCTCCGGGCTTTGGAACTTGGAGTTGAGATCCAATGGATCTGAATCCTATAAAAAGATGCATTTTGATATTGAGTTTAAAGTTATTTAACTACTGCTAAAAAGATAATTTTTCTTTTGCATTTTTAGTGATTTATACTCTCTTTGTGACAACAATAAGACATTGACTATAATAAAGCGGAAGATCCCCATTTGAATCGAACAAAAATCGATAATTTATAATCGTCTCTTTTACCCTAACTTAGCAGTAGTAGCATCAGATTCACAACAACTGTATTTCAAGTAAGTGAAAGAAGTAAATTGCTTTCTACGGAAGAGGGAAATCTTATTGTTACCTTTTTTTTTGCATGACGTGGAACAAAGAGAGAAAAATCCAATTAAGCTGGCCTCTTGGCAAATTGATGCTAGTGTTTGCCTCCATATTCAAAACATGGGCCCACTGTTAAAAAAGTCGAACACTTTCACCGTTGAATGTCCCACTTAAACAGCTCCTTATTTATTTTGTCAACATGCAACCAGGTGCGATCGTATACAATATCCAACTGATAGCAATAACGTAAATATAACAATATACTCCCTCCGTCCCTTAAAAAGCGATCAGATTTCCTTTTTTAACTGTCCCACAAAAAGCGATCATTTCTATTTTGGGATATAAATCTTATGTGAAGTTACATGTTTGCCCTTAGCCACCTCTTTTTTAATTTATTCTTTTCTTTCTATCACATCACCTGTCACACAGTTATCACTCTCCTCTCTCTCTCTCTCTCTCTCACTCTCACTCTCACTATCTTTCTCTCTATCTCCCTTCTTTTCCGAGCTTCGATTACCATTGCCGACGACCCCAATCACCCCTGCTGCCAACACCGACAACACCGATCACCACTACCGTCGACCATGATGACGCTAATCACGGTTGCCTCTAACCCCAACGACCCTATCACCACCGATGTTACTGTATTCTTCCACCACCACGGCTGTCGGTTGTCGTCGTCTTCTTCCCCCATCACCCCGTCGCTGTCGTCGTGTCTTCGGCATCCATCATCAACCACAAGTACCGTCCTTGCATCATCAATCACAACATTTGACTATAAAGAAAAAATTACAGATTTGCTTATGAAGAAAGGCAGTGGGTATTTTGTTGGTCATGGTGTAGATCAGGTGGATCGCGAGCATAGGCGTTTGCTCAGGCGCCTTATTTTGAGAATAAGGTGACACAAGGCATTGTTGGGGTTTTAAGGAGGCAATCAGAGGCGTTCGCCTAGGCGGTGTGAAGCGAGACAAAGGCGTGAATGAGGTAGTGAGGTAGCATTTGACCATGCGATGTGACAGTTGAAGAGGCGAGATTAGGCGTTCGCCTAGGCGTTCGCATCTTCCTCGTCTCCTCTTATTTCTCTGATCTCTCTCCCTTTACTCCTTTTCCACTCACCATAATAAAATTAGGGCAGAAAATCGCCAACATCGTATCAACTCACAGTAATGGCGGTGGGCAACGACTGGGTGAACTGCCTGTGCAACCCAGGCGGAGGACTAGGCGACCAAGGCACACCGCCTAGGCGTAGAGGCGGGCAAAACGACGCCTTTCTTTCTCATTAAAAAAAAAGGAAAAACTTTTAACTTCATTGCTCAATCAAAGAACATAGTTCTACCATTGAAACCATGAACATGGTTTTTTTTCCTCTTTGTTGGAGTTGTTTATGGCAGACCACTGAGATGGTGGGACCATGGGTCCATGACAACTCCTTATCCAAAATACTAAGCATATTTAAATCAGGGGTAGAATGGGAAAGGCAAGGCAATATTACCAACTTGCTTAAAGTTTGTGCAAAAAAAAAAGTGATCGTTTTTTAAGACATCGATGGAGTTAGAGTTGTCGAATGGGTCGGGCGGCCCGCGGGCTGGCTCGACCCGGCCCCTTCTGGCCCGGGCTGGCCCGGCCCTGTTCATGAACAGTACTGGCCCCGGCCTTTTAGGGCTTAGGGCCTGGGCCTGGCCTGCATTTCCCAGAAAAAAGCCCGAGTCAGGCCCGGCCCAAAAAAGCCCGGGTTTGGCCCGGCCCGAAAAAGCCCGGTTTTGGCCCAGGTTGGCCCGGGTCAGGCCAGGCCCGGGTTTGGCCCGGTTCTGGCCCGGGTTTAGCCCTCTTCACAGATCTCAGATCTGCTTCAGTGCTTCACTGCTTCTCCTCTTCTTCATTCGACTCTCTCTCTCTCTTTTCTTCTTCAGCCTTTCTTTACCTCACCCACCACCATCACACCTACAACCACCCTCCATAATCATCCAGCCACTACTGCTCCGGCCAACCATCACCACACCCATGGCCAAACGCCACCATACCCACACCACTGGTGACGGCGGTCAGCATCGGCGCCGTGTCGTCCTTTGAGCAGCGGCGGCCGGCAGTGAAGGCTTCTGCCGTCAGATCCCACCGCCACCATCGCCTTCACTGTCATCAGATCCCACCGCCACCATCGTCTTCACTGTCGATCCCGCCGTGAAGGAAGAAAACCAGAATACAACATTAATCACTTCCAATCAACAAGCACCGAGTCACAAAAGTAAGATGCAAATGAAGCTAGCAAAACAAAACTGGAAATGCAACACAAAACTGGAATAGGAAGAAAAAAAATAGGGCCGGCCCTAAAATTAGGGCCTAGGGCTTGGACCTGGACATGGCCTTCATTTCTTAACTTTGGGCCCGGCCCGATTTTCAAGGCCCGAAGCCCTTACTGGCCTGGCCCATTTTCTGGCCCTCTGGGCTCAGGCTGGGCCGGCTCAAGCCCGACCCTTTGGCACCTTTAGATGGAGTAGTAAAGAAGTGAAATATAAGGAACGGAGCAACGTCTAGCGTTTGCCCAACATAGTATATGCATGCAACAAGGCAGCAGCTACAACTAGACAGCCGTCACATTTATGACAAACTCTGTGTGCATAAATCATGAATGACCTGACATTTTATTGCAAAGATTAATGTTCCTACAAATCATGAAAAAGCAAGAATTGGCCCAATAGATGTATTCCCCACACACACTCACAACAACAACAACATATAAAATCAATGCAAGAAAAAGAATAAAATATCTCTAACTCTCATTATTTTGTCAGGAAGAATATCAAAAGAAAATCGTTGGATGGCATGCAGATAGCCCTTCATATCTTCCCGAGCCGGCTTGCTAACATCCTCAGAAATGCCAGCGCAGAAGTGGCATCACGACGAACTTCATCGTTCCATTGCTGCAATGAAAGCCGTTGCCTTCGCCGCAAGCAAAGTAGTGAGGCTGCCACTTGTTTAGCACGAATTCAAACCCCTCCCCTCCTCCTTGTGTCGTTGTTGCAACCTGCTTTGCTCCCCTCAGGTCGCACGTTAAGAAGCTCCGGAAGTTCTTCAGCAAGTAAACACTGTGAGCTCGTGTAGCGGTGGGCGCGTCATACTTGAAAACTGCAGTTTTCAACATGGATAAGAACACTACATTTTGACTCTCACAAGAGAGTAATGATCAAAGTTTCGGAATCACAAAGCATCATATCAAAATCATAAGCTCAATGTAAAAACTTCTCAATTGTCACACCAAATGATTAATTTTGTGGCAAAACTCAACATACCTAGGGTGTCATTGATATAAAAGGGGCCATTTTTCTGAGCCCACTCGATGTAGTTGACACCAAAGTGCCAGTTCTCTGACCCTCCAACAATGACCCTGCTGGAGTTCTGAGCACCATTGTGGTGTTTGAGCGCCCAATCGGTGTAATTGAAGCCGGAGTTCCAATTCTTGAAGTCCTTGTTGGCCGTTGCAGCTGCTAACATCGAAGCAGTTACAGCTAGAAGAACTAACAAGTTTGTATAACTAAAAGCCATCTTCGGTACTCTCGGCTGTATAGAACCGCTAAGGGAACTTGAGAAGTACTGCTGATATTGGTAGTAAAGATGATCAGGTCTTGGGATCGATGAAACTGAAGTCGGTACTTGATGGGCTTTTATAGGAAACTGGCTTAGAAAAATTGGAGCCAGGTGGAAATTGTCAAGTCTTCCCCAAGATTGAGTGGGTAAGAGATGGAAATTTGATGAACTTTTTCAATCCAGTCCACCATCGTGTTTACTTCATTTGAAAATGAAATTTAAGAAGTTTTACATCTATAAATTTATCCTCGCCCATCACCAAAAAGAGAAAAAGCAAGGGAATGCTCGCATTTGTCATTGTCCACCTGTCGTTCACCAAAAAGTGCATTAGCGACAAAGTTTAAGCTATAATCCAAAGATGAGATATGGACACATATATCTTAGGTGGAATCCCCCGATAATGGTACAAACTATCAGAATTATGTCCTAAAAGATGTCGTAATTGCAACGGCTATCGATCCAATTGCATATGTTATTTAACATCTAATTTGCATGCTTTTACGTTTCTAAATCACACATCCGCCTAGAGTCATTTCTTCTCAAATATGCAGCTATTAGTCGCATGTATACAGAGTTCTCTGTGCAATGTTTCAGTTTTGACTAAAGCACATTCAGAAGCTCCAATAAGCTGTTTGGTGATATTTGATCAAAATACTACCGCGGTTGTTTCGGCGTTGACATCCACTACGGGCACTTGCAAGACTCAAACCTGGCCAACCGACCCGTATATTCATTTGCTTAAAGAGGGTGGTCAAACAAAGCAGCAGCACATCATTGTTCTTTTGGAAGCTAGGCAAGTATAATTGGGATTTGAACTAACACAAACTGACTAAGTTCCCTAAGTAAGAAACATGTGCAGGGCGAAATGAAGCAGTGTTATTAGCTTTTTGTGACCTACTCTCCGCATATAACTCGTACACACGTTCAAATTTGCCGACCAAATTTGACAATTAAATTGTCAGATAACTCATTGGGTTAATAGGGTCATTCGTGCACCCTCCTCTTCTTTTCTTTTTGCGATTTTTGTACTGCCATTTTGTCGATAAAAACCAAGTTCTAGCATTCCTATTTATGTTCGTGTCCGTGCCATTTGACTTTCGCTAGTGCATTATAAAAGTTTTCAAGATTTCTTTTCTTTCAAGTTCAACAAACAACTGAGATAAACATCACATTGGTGGTGATCAGCATAACGTTTCAGTAGCAAGATTCACTGCTACGTTGAAATGATCATATTGGTTATATCACGTAATGTAACGGCTTAAGAATGGGAATGTATGATCCCAGATATCAGGGCCTTTCTAGGAACACGGTGACGTTCCAAAGATTTGCCATCTTGTACGTGTCAGAGAATTCTTGAAGTACCTGAGTAACTTCAAGGCTGAACTAGCTAATATATATACCCGAGGAGAGGCTAACAGATTGTGGAATGACGAAGGAGGAATCGAAGCCAAAAATTATACCGCTATGAGACCTGTAAAATCGTGTTGTTCGTCAATAGATTAAGACACCGCTGACATGCAACAATAACGACAGAAGTGGAAATGATAATAAGGCTACTGAGAAAGAGAAGGAGAAAGTCTTGCTCATATCATGGATGGACTGCCATGCATGGTTTAAGATTTTCTTTTCAAGGACTTGAGAGTTATAAATATCAAGAGATGTATGAGATTGCCTTTTGTTGCAAATTCTATTTTCAATTTCAGAAACAATTTTGTTGCTTTCAGTATATGTGATTTGGTGCTGGCTTAAGTATGTGGCCATGTGAGTTCCCAGAAAATAAGAAGGTATGGCGATGTATTTGAAGCTTAAACCAAGAGTGTCAGAGTTGGAGCAAAGCTTGTTCCTTGCTCCGCCATCAGAAGTTCACAACAAGCATTTTCTCGAGAAAGATGAATGTTTAAGAAAGAACCACAAAAATTTACAATGAACCGTACCCTGTCAAACTCCAGATGTGTTTGATTGCGACATTACTGTTTTGTGGAACACTTATAACAAGATATCACTGCAAAAAAATTGATCTGCCGCGGCGCTCTAAGCCAGCGGCCACACCGAGGCATTGCTATATGTGAGCAATGTCGGCGCCTCCATGATGACCGTTATTATAAATTTATAGTAGTCCTCTAAGCCGGCAGTCTCATGTCCAGTTTTGGCATAGGCTAAATTTTCACACCAAAATATGAGCGGCAAAATTTAGCGCTCAACACGTGCTACACTGACAGTTAAATTGTTTTAGGAGACGCCGCGAGCGTCGGGATAGAATATACTTCGTTATATCTCATTTTTCTTCCCTTTTTTTCTTTCTCTTTACATTTTCTTGCTTTAAAAATAGCATTCCCCTCCTTCCTCTTTCCCTTAGTGTGATTCCTCTATTCTCCTTCCTTGCTGAATCCCTCTCTTCTCTTCTATTTTTCCCTATAATGTCTCTAGTCTTTCTCTCAATCGATCCTCCAATATGCTGTAAGATTGACTACACTTTCGGATTCATTTAATTCAAGTAAGTTTTTTTTGTCACCAAGCCATGATTTCTGATCAATTGATTTCTACTCTAAATTGTCTCTATTTTGGTATTTAGAAAAGTTTGTAAGTTTTAATTTCTATGTTCAAACATTTGGGTCTTGCAGGTCGTCGCTTTTTTATTCTTTTGTCAATTTTGATTTCCCGTTTCCAGAAATTTGGTTAGGGTTCATGATTATCCATGTTGGATTGAATTTATGCAAAGGCCCTCAAGATGGTTTTAATTGAGACTAATATACTAACAAGTGACTATTTCTTTTAGGTATTTGAGTCTTTTAAACATTTTATGTCAGTATCTAATTTAAATTGATTTTTGAGTTGCATTTAATAGCCATTTTTAAGTCTTTTACAAAGTAGCAAAAATCATTTTTTAGTTAGGGTTCATGATTATCTCCCTTCAGTAAATTGATTTGGTTTTTATTGTCTTTTTTAACTTTATATTGAATTGAATTTACGTAGAGGCCCTCAAGATGGTTTATAATAGAGTAAATTACTAGCCATGATTATTTCTTGTTATGTCTCTGATTTAGATTAATGTCCTTTGATAGTTGCAAGAGAAAGACAAAAAAATGGGGGCAATTAAATAGACTGATGTAATTCCTTCTGGTGTTGATTAAGTTTGGATATCCCACACAGTTTCAAGAAGCCGACCTGTAAAAGTGGAGAGCAACACATCCATGTGTTTTAATTTGTTGCAAGACATATAGCAAAGTGGAATTAGTTGAGTTCGAAAGTAACTTTGGGACATAATAGAAAGTTTGACGTCGTATAAAATTGTACTGACAGTTTGGGACTATTTGGATTCTAAGATTTTGCTCTCACTTCATATCCTATCCTACACAATAAGAAAGTGATTAATTACTAACTGGCCTTTTATGCTGTGTGGATTATAATAAAAGATGAAAAAACATTCGCAGACATTTGTACATTTTCACTTTTCTAATATATCCACGTTAGTTCATGTTGCTATTCAAATCATGAATGCTAACTATATCTTGAACTTGCTATGCTTGTTAAAGAAAAAAGATTATTCTGAACTTGCTAGTTTATCTGCTGAGATGATGCATCCATTACTAATTTTTAATTCTCTGTTCTGCTGGCAAATAGAATTTAGCATGTATCTCAGTAGTAATTGATTGAATTCTTTGTATGAGCCTACTCCGAAAGTGATTGAATCGGGATTCTTTTCTTTAATTTTTGTTTTTACTGTCTTCGGATATTAATCCTTGAGCTCAAAACTTCAACCAGTATATGAGAGTATCTAAAGAAAGAATTACAAGACTTCAAAGTTACAGAAACGACTTTATTAGATTGCATGCAGGCAGCACTGCTTCTTCCCAGGCCAGCTAAATCCCATCCTCAGAAGTGCCAACGCAGAAGTGGCATCACGAAGAACCTCATCGTTCCATTGCTGCAACGAAAGCCGTTGCCTTCGCCACAAGCAAACTAGTGTGGCTGCCAGTTCTTCAGCACGAACTCAAACCCCTCCCCTCCTCCTTGTGTCGTTGCTGCCACCTGCTTTGCTCCCCTCAGGTCGCACGTTAAGAAGCTCCCAAAATTCTTTAGCAAGTAAACGCTGTTGATCAGTTCTTACATATTAGAATATTTTTTCGTTTAAACAACCTTCATTGATTTATTCAGAATACATGCTCCTCTATAATACTTTCAAAGTTCGAATAAAGAAGGAATCGTCCAACTTCCTAACTGACATAATATATATATATATATATATATATATATATATATATATATATATATATATATATATATATATATATATCATTAAAATATTGAGTTAACTACACGATTGACCATTTACTATTAGGCATATTTCACTTTGGTCACTGAATTTCGATTTGTGTCAAAGTGACCACTGAATTCCCCAATTTGTCCAATCATGTCACTCTGTTCCGTTCCGTTAGCCTCAAGTCCGTTAATTGACTTCATTCGGGGGGTAAATTTGCCGTTCCAATATCTTCTTCTTTCTTCTCCCCATATTCCCCTTCAAGCCCAACACCATCGCCACGACTAACTCAACACCACCACCAACCACCAAGCATAACAACACATCTACCACCAATTGCCAAACACAACCAGCTAATTCCCGCTCTCCTCTACAATCCTCTTGACTCTCTCTAAAACTCAATGGAGTTACCCAACTTTTTGCTGAATCTGTGCATCAACTCTTGGATTAGATGGGTAAATCTAGTAAATCCAGGAAGAGGAATTTCAATTTCAAGGGAAATCTGCCTATTACGATGGTAAGTCATGTCAATTTGTGCCAAGACTGTGTTCTTAGACGAAGTGGATCTCGTTTTGAGGTCCTCAAGACACAAGATTTCACTGGTTATATAAGTGACTCTTGTGGATCCCATGATGATTTCAGCCCTGAGAACTCGGTGCCTACAGGTGAGTATTGTGCCCGCAAGGGCTCGGTGGTGTTAAGAGATTTAATGGATGGCCTGCAAATTTAGATTGTTGACCTTGCTATCATCATATATGAGATCTTAGAGGATTTGGGTGAATCTCCAGATGACCCTTCGCTGTGCTTGATGCTAGCTGGGGTATGCTGATGGAGTGACTGAGTGACTCAAAGGTAAATTCAAGGCTTTGGAGAACAGAGCATCAAATTCTTTGGTTGAGACCCATCGAGATATGCCGCTAGTGAACTTCAGGATGAAGTTTGTCTTGCTATGCCCTTGGAGTATTTACCGTGTTCCACAAATCCGAAATGGGGCTGTGAACATGAGTGAGGGGGTCGGGAAAGGGATCGATGAAAAGGGAGGGGAAGGGGGAGGGAGATATGATTAACGGGGAATGGGACAGGGGTTGAAATAAACAATGAAAGGGGAAAGGGAAAAGGGGAGGTAGTTAAAGGCGGCGGCGGCGGTCACTGCTTGTGGGTAAAGGCTAGTGGTGGTGGTGGTGGTTGGATAGTGATGGCTGCTAGAGGTTGGGTAGTTGTGGTGGTTAGATAGGTTGGTGGTAGTGGGGATCGGAGGAGGAAGAAGAAATAAAGAGAAAGAAAATTAGAAAAATAAAATAGAACCAATGTTCTTTATGTTTTGACGATTTTGCCCCTAATTTAAGCTCAGCGTGTCTCGCACATGGACAGTTAACAGGCCAAAATTAATGGAGTAACCCAATTGAGGTCAATCGAAGAATGCAATGGTCACTTTGACACAAATCGAAATTCAGTGATCAAAGTGAAATATGTCAAATAGTATAATAGTCAACCGTATAGTTAACTCTAAAATGTTTTGAAGCTAATAGAACCTTACTCGATTTATTTTAGTATCCCATCAAAATAGAATTTTTTTTAATAAGTTCATTGAAGAAGTTCTATTTACTCAATAAATTTCTCTCTCTTTTTTTGTTCGTCCACTGCTTATTAATATTATAGGTAAAGAAGCTAAAAAAGCTCTAATACATCTCGAAAAATAGAAACTAAGACTAAGAATCTTTGGCGAACAAGATCAAGAATCATTATTATTTCGACACAAGAAAGGGGTACGGAAAATTCTTTTTGTTGTGTCGAAGACTAGGAAGACAAATAATCCCTCCAATAATTATCTGTTCCCCTCATTTATCCGTTCTATTCGTCCTTACTTATGTCTAGTATCTAGCCGAATTTAATTATATTATAATAAAATTGATGCGTTTTATGCCATTTAAATATGGCAATAGTAACATAATCACGTTATCCAAATTTGAATTTAAAAAAAAAAAGTAAAGAAAGAAGAGGTAAACTCAAACGGTCTTCTTCACAATCTACATACTATGAGTAGGAATGCGGCACAAGGAATTACCGACATCTCGTAAAAAAAGAGTATAAAGAAACAAAAGGCTTTTCATAATTGAATTTTTTTTTTATCATAGCTAATCACCAAAAGAATTTAGTTCTTTTTACGAACTTCCTCATGCTCTCTGTACGTTTCTATCTAACCCTAAATTTCCCCTCTTTTCCTTTTTTGTTTCCAATATTTTGATAACTGTTTGTGCCATATAAGAGGGGTGTCGAGGATAGGATTGCTGGGGCAGACGAGGCACTAGAAAGCTTCTTGTAATTAGAAGAAGATTCACTACCGTGATTAAGGCCGTCTTCAATCAGATCGTTTACTCTTCTCTTCCTGTGTTGAGCCTCGCTTGCCCATCTATCTCCTCCGAACACACTCGTCTCTGTTTCTTTTATTCATAAGCAAAGGTGTTTGGCTTTTGATATGTTGTAACGAACATGGGCAAGAGATTTCTCGATCGTAAGGAGTAAGGCTTTATTATTCTTTCCTCTAATCGATCAGTTACATCATATTCACTTTTACATTTTTGTTTTTTCATAACATTAGTTACCCTAAAGCGAAGCAGAATAACAACGGAGTAGACACTGTTCAGTCCCAATTAGTCTTATACATTTGGGCCATTTGGGGAGCGCCAGACTTTGGAACGTAGAGTTGAGATCTAATGGATTTGAATCCTATAAAAAGATGCATTTTGATATTGAGTCTACAGTTATTTAGCTACTGCTAAAATGATAATTTTTTCTTTTGCACTTTTGGTGATCTATACTCTTTTTGTGACAAAAATAAGACTTTGACTACGAAAAGGCAGAAGATCCCCGTTTGAATCGAACAAAAATTGATATTTTGTAGTCCCTCTTCTACCCTATCTTAGCAGTAGCACCTGATTCACAAACTTCAGGCGAGTGAAATTGCTAATTATGGAATAGGAAAATCTCACCGTTACCTTTTTTGCATGGCATCGATCAAAGAGAGAAAAATCCAATTAAGTCAGCCTCCTGGCAAATCGGTGCTAGTGTTTGCCTCCAAATTCAAAACATGGGCACACTGCTAAAAAAAGTCGAACACCTTCACTACTGAATGTGCCACTTAAATAGCACATTGTTTATTTGGTCAACATGCAATTCGGTGCGGTCGTATACAACATCTAACTGCTAGCAACACCGTGATATAAAGCGATGATAGTAAAGAAGTGAAATATAAGAAACGAAGCAACGTCTAGCATTTGCTCTACATAGTTTGCATGTAACAAACGCTGCATATCATTCTCTCGCTATCAAAACTCTGAAATCATTCATCGGCGGCCTCTACACCTGGACAGCCTTCACATTCATGACACGCTACGTTTGCATAAATCATGAATAACCTGACATTTATTGCAAAGATTAACTTTCGTGCAAATCATGAAAAGCAAGAATTGGCCCAAAATACATGTATTCCCCACACTCCCACAACAACATATAAAAGCAATGCAAGAAAAAGAATATAATCTCTCTAAACTCTATTATTTTGTCAGGCAGAACATCAAAAGAAAATCGTTGGATGGCATGCAGACAGCGGATAGCCCTCCGTATCTCCCCGAGCAGGCTTGCTACCATCCTCAGAAATGCCAGCGCAGAAGTGGCATCACAAAGAACTTCATCGTTCCATTGCTGCAATGGAAGCCGTTGCCTTCGCCGCAAGCAAAGTAGTGAGGCTGCCACTTGTTCAGCACGAACTCAAACCCCTCCCCTCCTCCTTGTGTCGTTGCTGCAACCTGCTTTGCTCCCCTCAGGTCGCACGTTAAGAAGCTCCGGAAGTTCTTCAGCAAGTAAACACTGTGAGCTCGTGTAGCAGTGGGCGAGTCATACTTGAAAACTGCAGTTTTCAACATCATTAATTAGCATCACTAGTCTGTCCTATTTTTCTTTTCTGTTTGAATGCAGCAACCATGCATGAGAGGAAATGCACGAGTTTGTTATTCATGGATAAGAATACGAGATTGATAAAAATTTTGGATTCACAAAGCATGAGAACAAAAAGTCAAAATTTTATGCAAAACCTTGTCAGTGCGCACCAAATGACCAATTTGATGGCAACATACCTAGGGTGTCATTGAGATAAAAAGGGCCATTTTTCTGAGCCCAGTCGATGTAGTTGACACCAAAGTGCCAGTTCTCTGACCCTCCAACAATGACCCTGCTGGACTTTTGAGCACCATTGTGATGTTTGAGCGCCCAATCGGTGTAATTGAAGCCAGAGTACCAATTCTTGAAGTCCTTGTTGGCCGTTGCAGCTGCTAACATCGAAGTAGTTACAGTTAGAAGAACTAGCAAGTTTGTATATCTGAAAGCCATCTTCGGTACTCTCGGCTGTATAGAACCGCTAAGGAAACTTAAGAAGTACTGCTGATATTGGTAGTCAAGATGATCAGGTTTTGTGATCGATGAAACTGAAATCAGTACTTGATGGGCTTTTATAGGAAATTGGCTTAGACAAATTGGAGTTAGATGGAAATTGCCAAGTCTTACCCAACATTGAGTGGGTAAGAGATGGAAATTTGATGAACTTTTTCAATGTCCCAGTCCACCATCGTGATTACTTCGTTTGAAAATGAAATTTAAGAAGTTTTACATCTACAAATTTTCCTCCTCGCCCATTACCCAAAAGAGAAAAGGCAAGGGAATGCTCGCGTTTGTCATTGTCCACGGGTCGTTCACCAAAAAGTGCATTGGCGACAAAATTTAAACTATAATCAGATGAGACATGGACACACATATCTTAGGTGGAATCCCCGATAATGCTATAAACTATCAGAGTTATGTCTAAAAGATGTCGTAGTTGCAATGGCTGTCGATCAAATTGCATATATTATTTAACATCTAATTTTACATCCTTTTACGTTTCAAAATCACACATCCGCTTAGAGTCATTTCTTCTCAAATATGCAGCTATTAGCCGCATTTATACAGAGTTCTCTGTGCAATGTTTCAGTTTTGACTAAAGCACATTCAGAAGCTCCAATAAGCTGTTTGGAGATATTTGATCAAAATACTACCGCGGTTGTTTCGGCGTTGACATCCCTACGGGCACTTGCAAGACTCAAACCAGGCCAACCGACCCGTTTATTCATGTGCTTAAAGAGGGTGGTCAAACAAAGCAGCAGCACATCATTGTTCTTTTGGAAGCTAGGCAAGTGTAATTGGGATTTGAACTAACACAAACTGACTAAGTTCCCAAAGTAAGAAACATGTGTAGGCGAAATGAAGCAGTGTTATTAGCTTTTTGTGACCTACTCTACGCATTATAAATCGTACACACGTTCAAATTTGCCGACCAAATTTGACAATTAAATTTTCAGATAACTCATTGGGTTAATAAGGTCATCCGTGCACCCTCCTCTTCTTTTCTTTTTGCGAGTTTTGTACTGCCATTTTGTCGATAAAAACCAAGTTCTAGCATTCCTATTTATCGTCTTAGGTGGTGTTAGACTTTCATGTATATTTACAAATTTGTCAACTAAGTAAAATTGTCAAATAAATAAGCGTTTACCATGGTTAATGAGATTTTAAAATTCAAAGTTTTCAAATTTTAAACAGTCCTCCTTCTATTTAGATACCACCATTATATTACCATTTTAGTTTCTCATTCTCTTTGTTCTCCTTAGTTTCCCCCTCTTCTCTTCCATTTTCACCAACCATCGTCCGACTCCGTTCCAATATATCGGAGACTCCCACTGTTTCAACTATATATTGTACATATTCTTGTTTGCTGATGGCATCAACTCATTTGTTGATCTCCAACAAAACCTGTGTCTCCTCCTTATCGTTTACAAAGATTATATGAATTTCTATACTCGTTTGGATCTGAATTTCCAAATGGAAAAGCAAGTGCATGTTTTTGGTTTCTGGTAATGGAAGAGCAAATCATGAAGTTATAAAATAAAAATCTTGATTATCTACCAATGTAGCCACAAGGAAAGAAACAAACTTGCCTTGCTTTATAATAGTAAGGTTCATTTCCTGTGGCAAATCATTTGATTATGATGATCGATTTGCTTTGTCTAAACAAAATTAGTATATATGTGTGTATACTTACCAATGATCAGGGAAATTGAAGTAACTAGGCTTGGTGGGAATGATGGCAGGAGAAATGGACCTACAACTAACTAGTGTTGGTATGATACTGATGAAATCAACGTTGTTTTCTTTAGGGGCTACCCAAGCTCCTTTCTCTGCCAGCATCCGTAGAGAATTAAAGATGTACATTAGAACCATCTCATCTCATCATCCTGAATTTTCTTCTGGGGCTTTTTCTTAAAGAGCTAAGTTCTACATGCAGACCCATGTTGTCATCTTCTTCAACTAGATGAAATCCAAGTCACTCAAATCGTTTTCATCGTATACAGGGCACTGACAGTTTTTGCTTTAACACGTGATCTTATGATGCCTAAGATCAATTGTAGATAACTGTAGATAAAAAGAGGGTGAAGAGAAATGAAATTTATGCGTAGATAACTTTGGGTTTGGTGGTCTATGAGACCTGTGAAATCGTGTTGTTTGTCAATAGATTAAGATACCGGTGACAATAATAACGATTGAAGTGGAAATGATAATAAGGCTATACTGAGAAAGAGAAGGACAAATTCTTGCTCATATCATGGATGGACTGCCATGCATGGTTGAAGATTTTCTTTTCAAGGACTTGAGAGTTATAAATATCAAGAGACGTATGAGATTGCCTTTCGTTGCAAATTCTATTTTCAATTTCAGAAACAAATTTGTTACTGTCAGTAAATGTGATTTGGAGCTGGCTTAAGTATGTGGCCATGTGAGTTCCCAAAAAATAAGAAGGTATAGCGATGTGTTTGAAGCTTAAACCCAGAGTGTTAGAGTTGGAGCAAAGCTTGTTCCTTGCTCCGCCATCAGAAGTTCACAACAAGCATTTTCTCGAGAGAGATGAATGTTTAAGAAAGAACCGCAAAAATGTACAATGAACAACACCGTACCCTGTCAAACTGCAGATTTGTAACATGAAATTCAAGTACTTGACGTTTTATTGCGAGATTACTGTTTTGTAGAACACTTATAATAATAAGATGTCACCCAGTACATGTATCGACATATGCTCTCAAAACTTCAACCAGTATCTGAAAGTATCTAAAGAAAGAATTACAAAGCTTCAAAGATACAGAAACGACTTTATTAGATTGCATGCAGGCAGCACTGCTTCTTCCCAGGCCAACTAAATCCCATCCTCAGAAGTGCCAACGCAGAAGTGGCATCACGAAGAACCTCATCGTTCCATTGCTGCAATGAAAGCCGTTGCCTTCGCCACAAGCAAAGTAGTGAGGCTGCCAGTTCTTCAGCACGAACTCAAACCCTTCCCCTACTCCCTGCGTCGTATCCGCCACCTTCTTGGCTCCCGTCAGGTCACACGTTAAGAAGCTCCGGAAATTCTTTAGCAAGTAAACACTGTGAGCTCGTGTAGCAGTGGGCGCATCATACTTGAACACTGCATCATTAGCATCAACCATGAGATGCATTCAGTTTTCCAAATACGCGAAGCAAACATCTGAAATTCAAATTTTGGTATAACATACCTAGAGTGTCGTTGAGGTAAAAGGGGCCATTTTTTCGAGCCCAGTCCATGTAGTCAACACCAAAGTGCCAGTTTTGCGATCCACCAACGACGATCTTGTTGGAGCTTTGAGGGCATTTGTGGTGTTTGAAGGCCCAGTCAGTGTAATTGAAGCCTGAGTTCCAGTTCGTGAAGTCTCTGTTGGCCATTCCAGTTGCTAACATTGAAGCAGTTACACTTAAAAGGACCAAGAGGTGTGTAGCTCTGAAAGCCATCTCTACGTAGGGAACTTTGAGTTAGTACTATACAGTAAAATTTGAGGTTTGGGGAGTGGTGAAAATGAAATCAGATTTGTGGGTTTTATAGGAAAACAGTCCGAGTTCACGAGAGAAAAATGGGAGTTAGGCCAATTTTGGTCAAGTCTTTCCTCAGATTAAGTGCGTCCTGAACTGGAAGTAGATGGATGAGTGGTTTGGTAAGAACAATCTCGATGCAAGTGACGAGGCGTGACCGCTTTAATATGTCATCATTGTTGGATAAGTTTTGGTACACCATAACTATATTGGCATTCGGGATCAGAATTTGTTTTTTAACTTATTGATATTGAAAAACAGGGATCCCTACAAGAAATCAATTGGATCTTTAACCTAATACAAGGGTTAAATATTACCAGTGGTTTCAAGTACTCTTATGCGAATAATACGTTGAAGGTCGACATATGCAAGATAATCCTTGAATTAACACTTTCCACCATGATTTTCTTACTGTGCTATCGTCGCAACAATATCGTGTAACTTATGGGGTCTTCCTCCTTTTATCTTCACTTCTATGTACTTCGTCGTTAATTACCCTTATGAGATTTGTCAGATTCGTTACCTACAAAAGCTTTAGTGTTCTAGTTTCCGTCAGTTTAATTAGTACGTTAAGTCAAGTTTGGAAAGATCAAGACTTCAGCTTCACTCATATATCGTAAGACCAATTAGAACGCGAGAGCTTTTGTTGGGGATGAATTTGACAAAATTCATAGTAAAAAGACTAACTATAATCGAAAGCAAAACGAGGAGGAACAGTACCCTACGAACTTAAAGCCTTAAGCAGAGGGGAAAAAAGGCTTCAAACAATTGGACCACCTTTGTCTAAACTAGTTCGACATGTTTATTTGAACAGATGATAGGGATAGAGACTAATAGTGCAGCAACGGAGCCGAGATATAGGGAGTAATACACTATATATTGTGTTAGCATGTCTTTTCATTCATGCGAAGTAACGCTGGGAAGCAATTGCATGCAAATCAAGATTCCAAGTATCTTTGGAGTTGACTTCTCTTGCACTAGTTATTCACATATCTAACCTCATTAATTTGGACAGAGTAAACTTCCTTTTATGTTGTTTAATCAATTTAGATTAATAAACTGTTAAAATCACCACATCAGCTCTTATGAAAATATAATATTCATAGAATATTTTTACTAATTAAAAAAAAAAAGGCAGTTGGATCACCTCTTGCTAGCTTTAAGTGATTAGGGTCAAACTGCAACACAAGTATGAGTTTCAGTTTAATTACGAAGGACGAAAAACTCCATTACTAGGTAGATTCTTGAAGGTAGACTTCAGGCTAAATTGTTAATTTTCGAAAATAGCTTTAATTTGTTTGTAGTAAAGTCGATTACCATTTTCCAAAAGTTGTTGTTAGAAAACCGGTTTACATTAACCCCAAATCACTTGTAAACTAGATTAACTTTAAACAAGGTACTTGTTGAGGCCGAGTACTTTTATGTCGAAACCTTTTTTAAATTTCTAATTGTGCTTTTATTCTACCTTTCGAAACCATTCTATCCTTCTCCTAAAAGTATTTCGTTATAATTATTTAAAATGTAATCCTATTTCCTAATGCTTACTTACTTTATAGCACTACTAGCCACCTCTTCACGCCTATCGTAACTATCTATAACTTATTTTCACCTATTCTTTTCTTACCATCTCAACCAAAAAAAAAAAAATTCCTCTTCATCTTTGGCGACTACCATTTAATATGCAGCATTATCTATAACGGTTTTCTACATTTTTGTAAATATTCACCAAGCAAAATTACAAAATGTATGTGCACAGACATTGCTTGTGCCCCAAGGCCTAGTTATGTATAAACACATAATTGTATACATCAAGTGATAACAGAACTTATAAGTCCATGCATCTATTATATAAATCAGAATCAGAAAATACAGGTTCAATATTTTCTATTTTTTGGTATCACGTTAGATGTAATTCCTAAACATATGATAATAATGTACATCAAGAGAACTAATGGTTCAATTTTGTCTGGTTCTCACTTCTGCTTTCTTGACGTTGCTTTTGTATCACCAAAAAAAAAAAACAAATTACTTTGTGAAAACTGAAATTTCAAAAGCTAATATTTAATCACTATTTATTTAATTGAGTTGGGCTTCTCAAAGCGACCACTGGGCTAGCCCAAACCTTTTTCAAAAACAGAAAATCCCACAAAACATCTCCGCAAATCTCTCTCACATCGTCACTCTCTCTCCTCCACAGTCCCCTGCACGGTCATCTCGCCGGAGCGGGGCACGCCGGCGGCATCGAGAAACATGGGCCCTCCGAAGGCCAGCCGTTCAATTTCTCAGCAAGCCTTCGACGAGATGGTGAAAGAGAACATCGACGATCTCGGAATGGACCCCACCGAAGCCCTCCGAGACGCCATCGAGACCCTAAGCCTACAAGGCGTCAATCTCTCTGGTCCGTCCCCTCCAATTTTTTTTTCCAATTTTGCGCCTATCTTTTCCGTTAATCTTACTAAAACTCCCTCTTTACAGGTATCGTGACTTGCGTTCCAGGAGAGAGTAATCCGGTGATCCAGTCACTAGATAGGTTGAAACAATTGGATTCTGATTGGACCGATCGGGTAAAAGATGAGAAGGTATTGGAGGAGTTGATAGAGCTGTTTAACAAATTGAGTGATCTTTGTCGCGTTCAGGGATCGGGGAATGCCGCTATTGCGTCGAAAAACGGTGGCGTAGAATTGGTGTGCTCGATTTGTTCGAAGCTTCGGGGCTGGAGCAATCACGGTCTTGTATCGGCCTTTAACACCATGGCTGCGTTTCTTCATGGTATACTAGTTTCTTTACCGTCCGCATTACACATGTATGAATTGGTAATACTTTTAATGCTGGTTCTGGCGTAGTTCTTCACCACATAAAAGCTTTTGATAGCAGGATATTTTAAGAGTTGTACAATAAAGCTTGATATTAAGAATGCAAGAGATTTTTCACTGTAATTCTAAATAGATCTTTAAAGACCTGAAATGTTTCATATCAGTATTGCTATTAAACATTAAAGTTGATAATTTCTGGGCTTTCAGCACATTGGGCATTTATACTTTCGATCAGCAGACTTCAATGGCTCAGTCTTTAATGCTTTAATATATTCCTACTTATTTTATGAGATGGACCGCATGTCATATACAGATCTTCAAAGTACCGAAACCTTTCGAAAGAGTGGTGGAGAGAAGATTGTGATGGGCATCCTACATGATGAAACTCAGAACGTAAATATCCTGAATAGTGGCTTTTCTGTTGTCGCTGCCGCTGCAACTGGTAACGAGGTTTTGAAGGAGGCTTTCATGGACTTGAAAGTTGACGAGCTTATGATTATTATTTTGAAGGAACAGAGTAAGGGGAATATCCCTAGCTTATATGATGCTATTCGAGTCCTGTTAACATCTGATGACAATCGCGTTGTGGCTTCTCAAGTAAGTAAACAATTTAGGAAATGCATATTTTTTATATAGAGATGTCAACCAAAAAACAGAATCTAGAGTTGGGGTTTTTTTGTTTTTATTTTGGGGGGGGGGGCGGGCAAATCTTAGACTGGTTGAGGTCATGTCTGAAGCTATGCAAAATTTCTACCTTTCTAAGGCCCAGCGGGCGAAGGCTTGTGGGTTGTCTCACTTCAAAGTCTAGTTGTAGCACGGCTGTTGAGGTTTGAAGTGAGGCAACGGCAATGGCTTTGTTTGTTGGTTTCCACTGGCGTTTTACATCAAGATCGAGGCATGTTTTCGGAGTAACACTGTGATATGACTGTAGGTTTATGGTTATGCTCGAATATTTGCAAAAAAAGGTATTGCCGAGGTTCTTGTGAACTCGCTTCGCGAAGGATTCACTTCCCCTAGTCTTGTATCAGCAAGCATTGCTTTAAAGGCTGTTGCTGTCAATGTGAGTTATCTTTGAATTTTTTTATGATGTTGCATCAATCCGTTTATCTTCCCGTGGACATGTGTTCCGTAATTGATGCATTTTGTTGTTGGCTACTAATTATAAGGGCTTACTGCTAGATTGCTGAACATGAAGTATAAATAGTGAGATAGATTTTCTTCAAATTCTAGGAGGAGGGTTACTCTATCTTGTAGTTATCACAAGTGAACAGACCATACATTTTCTTGCCTTTGCGAGGCAACAGTGGTTTACCATGCAAAATTTGATAAGCTTTGAGAGGAAAGTAATCCGAAGGCTTTGTGAATGAGTTATTTGTTAGTCATATAACTAGTGTTATCCGTTTTTTTTATTCTTTTGACAATTCAGTATTACAGAATCTACTAATCATAGAATATTCAAGAGTAGATAAGTTCTTGAAGATTATACAGTTCTTTCCAACACTATCGTTCATTCTCCTATAACCTATGGACTTATTAAAATCTACTTCCACAACTCAAGGTTTTGGAACTAATATTAGGTGGGGATGTGCATTCTCCTAGTTTTATTTTGTTGTTTGCCGCCTGGAAAAGACTCTTTTTCAGCCCACGAGTAAGTCTGTCTTGCTAAAAAAAATCTCTGTTCCCTCAAACGGTCAAACCTCTAAGGAATTTTTATTTGAAATGATAGTCTTGAAGTCTCCATGCTTTTCTTTTTTGCAGCTTCTTGTTTGAAAAATCCCATGTCCTAAGCCAACAAATATGTCTCGTTGTTGGGTGGACCAGTTTGGTTATTTAATATGTCGAAAAAGCAAAATATCCTTTTGTGAGGCAACTTGTTGGAGATTCTTATTCAAATCTCGTCCTGAAGTAAGATATGGGACACAAATATGCAGAGGATAAAGACACATTCCTAGGAGTAGCATCAGCCCTTCCTTGACTTAGCTTATTCCTTACCTGATTCTATTGCAAATGTCATTGCCATAGAAATGGACTCCTATTTTGTGAAGTGGAAGTGCGCATAAACGGAAAGCGATGTTTTTGCAAATTGGACTGACCACTAAACTTGTCAACCAGTCCATGGGTCTGTTTTGCTATTGATGTAGCTCGCCCAAAATGTGCATGGTTTAGATGTTCAGGCTTTACACAATTCTCGATCCGGTGAATTATAACGTCTGATAAGGACCATAACCCTCACGCGATGATGCTGCATTGACTGGTTGACAAGTTTAGCGGCTGAACTGGCCACAAGGCACCAGGGTTCTTGAGGTACAATGGAGCAAGTTAATTTAGCAGATGCGAATCACCCTTGCAGCATGGGCACGCCCTGGGTTTAGGAAGGATGGGAAAAGCTTTCAGGTCGTCCGGCTAACATATATGTCCTGGCCTTAGTTGCAGGAAACTCCTCATATGGTGACGTTTCTCTCTCGGAAACTCGCTTTTGCGATCCCAAGTTAGGAACTCCATGGGATCTCGTCCCAAGCTAATATGGGAACTCGATCCCATTAGCTGAATAGAGATGCATGGAACAAGTGAGAGAATACCTGAAAATCAAGCCCTTTTCAACTCAATTCCTTGTTTCTCTCTTCCTTCAAGTCCTTAAGGCCTCCTTGTATGTTGTTGCTGGCTATGTAAACTATACTAAACAAATGATAATACTCTTTACACATTTATTTATTCATACCGCTCCCAACCTCAGATTCTTCTTGGTGCTTACGCTCCCCCGCCCCCGTTCCCGCCCCCGTCCCAGCCCCCGCCCCCGCTTTGTGCAACTAAGGTCCTGGCTAGGGGATCCTTGACACTTGGCTGCGTGCACACCTTTTGAAAAGATTCATTACATGTGATTAACAGGTGGACATAGATCTCTAAAAGGACCAAATTTTGCCACAAGTATTGTTCAAGAGGTGCAACTTATAGTAATTTGCCCAGAGTGTTGAAGTTGTGAAGTTTGGACCTCTTTACTTGTGCAATTGCTTTCTGTGCGGCCTAACTATTGTTGTAGGCTTCTCATGACTTTTGTAGTCCCTTCTCGCTACCTTTCCTTTCTCTCTTGTCTTCGGCCTCTCCTCTTGAGATTTTGCCAGAGGGCTGGCGTGCCTTAATGACTGAAGCGCTACACCTTACCTTACCTCCTCCCCCCACACCCCCGACCCCGATATGGGTTATTTGGACATTTGGCTTTCATATAGTTGATTCTGTACTTGATATCCAAGAGTAAAGACTGTTGAAATCAATTCTATTGCCTATAAGAGTGATATAGCTTAAAGAAACGGTAAACACTTGCTTAATAATAATTCTATCGCCTACAAAAATGATATATCTGCGACAAAGAGTTATTGATGTTCATTGTATGACATTTAGGTGATTACGTTTCCTGTATTCATATAGAACCTTTAGATTCATTGTTGCATTTTTTCCGGATACCCGTTTGGCTTTTGTTTTTCTTGCTTACCTGATTTTATTGGACTATCTGCTTTTGAGTTTTCATCTTCTTTCTAATCCTGATTTCATGGGTGTATGGCTATATACTGTTGACTCATCGCCGTTTTGACTCCAGGATGAAATATGTAGATCTATTGCTGATCATGGTGGTATAGAGGCAGTGCTCCTTTGTATTGGTGACAGTGGCGAGCAAGGCAATAAAGCTGTGGCCAGAGCTTGCTGTACTTTGCTGTCTAAGGTTCAGATTGGGAGCCTTATTTTTTTTTAATCCAATCCTTTTTGTGTGTAGTACTTGTAGAAGGGTTCTCAAGTCTCGCTCAGAAGTTTTTTGATCTCTTATTTTAGTCTCCATCTCTATAGAAAGATGAAATATTGCGAAGTAAGCTCTTGAATTTCTATATCCTGCTTGATTCGTGAGGAAACTGGTGAAAGTGAGAAATTTTACATATGAACTGCCCTGTCATTACGTTTATATAACTCCCTACGACATATTGACAGTGGGACCTAATGGATTAGATGTCTCTCTGTATACATTCTTATGTCTATATAGTTACGGTTTTCTTTTAACATTCTTATATGTCTATATATGTGCACAATTTCACATATTCTAACGCATCTTGTGGGGACAATAACATCTTGCAGTCATTTTATTTTTTGGCTGTCAAGTGAAAATATGGGTGTTGGTGCATTCAGTTGTGCAAATTTTGGCAGGATGGTTAATTAAACAGCCTAACAGCTCCTAATTGAGCATCTTGTTACCAAAACGAATCGAGAAAGATGAATCCATGAATCATGTTTATCCTGTCTACAATATTCCTCACCTGTAAAGATGAATCGTGGCCACGTAGATGTTCATGACTGCGTTATCATAGTTTTGGCAGATTGACAAAAAAACTGCAAATAAATCAGTAGATAAAGAGCTTTTTATCCTCTCTAGACATGCATTGATAAATGCTTCAGCTTCTGTGGTTTTTCAAATTGTAAAATCTTCTATTATTGTTAGTTGGCAGGAAGCGATACAAATAAGAGTGCTATCATTGAGAAGGGAGGCCTGGATAGACTTATCAAGCTTTCTGCCAGATTTGCCGATGATCCTTCTGTTTTGCAAGAGGTAAATAAGTCATACGCCTGAATGAAAGATTGCTCGAATGTTTGTTGATTTGCACTATCTGTGTACATAGGTCAGATGTCTAGCATGTCTGTGGCACGCTTAGTACAGCAATAGTTATCAGCTTTGGCAATAAATAACAATCGTGTGTAAAGCACGGGGCACTTTTATTTTAAGCGTGCCATAGAGATACTTGTCTAAAGCTAGCTAAATATGTGATTTGCACTATATCTGAAAACCATCTTTATGGAGATGGTTTGAAATTGTAGGCATACAAGGGACTCGAGTCTTATTTACACGATATAAGTTATGAGTGGGCATGTCCGGTATTTGTTTTTCACATGTCATTTTGGGTAGTACTCTCTCTAAGGCCAACACCTTAAATTGTGAAACAGGTAATGTCTATTATATGTACTCTCTCCTTGAGATCCCCAGAAAATGCAGCTCGTGCGGTTGAAGCTGGAGCAGGAGACCTTGCTATCCAATCCATGCAGAAGTTTCCTGGAAGTCTTCTATTGCAAAGGAATTCCTGTCTCATGATACGAAATCTTGTAGTCAGGAACCCCGAAAATAGGCAAGACAATTTTTACGTAGTTTTTTAACCTATCGGGGCTAAGTCCACGTCCCTTCCGTTAAATCTGCACCTTTTTGCAAACATATGTTGCTAAAGTTACGTATATGGATCTTTAGCAACATTTGTTGCCAACAATAAAAGAGCGTGTGGAATTAACACGTAATTGTGTTTATGCAATCTTTTCTTTTTTTTCTGTATGGAGCACCTCAATTGATATTTGATGAGACTATACATTAAACCATTTTTTTCATTCTACAGATCTCTTTTCCTCAAAATTGGTATCGAGAAGATCATAAGGAGGGCCAAAGAAAACCACGAGGGCTGCAAAGAGGCTGCCATAGATGCTCTCAGGGATCTGGGGCTCGACAACTACAACTCATAGCTCACCCAAGAACTGCAACTTCATGATTGTGGAATGATATTCTTTTTTCCATCACACTACATCGGATTTATTGTACCAAATGACATGATCTGCTAATATAGAAGTTGACGTTTGTTCCCTGTCATGTTTTGCCATGAGGTTGCAACTGCATGAAAAAACAACCGTAATGCAAAGGGTTCTCCCTCTAGAGTGAGGAAGCTTCAGCTTGAGCCAGCCCTATACCCCCAGGTAAAGACATAGCCCTTCGTTTTCAACTTACTCTCCCGTTAGTAATGGCAGAGTAAGACATAGCCCTACACCCCCAGGTAAAGACGTAGCCCATCGTCAAGCTTTCTGTCAAGGCCCATTATAGAAAGCTTGACGATGGATACGAACCGAAATTCTGAGAGTCAATTTTCATGCATCGATATGACTTCAAGCCCTTGGTAAGGCTTTCACTTTTCCACAAACATTTGGCATTTCATCTTTTCATTGAGTCAATTTAAGCTGGACTATTTGATTGCAAATTTTCATGCAGGAGCCTGGAAAGATATCGTAGAAGATAAGATTGGGCGGAGTTTAATCTTAATTCCGGCTCGAGCTACACCAAACCTTTCCTTTGATATTTTGGCAAATTTTCATCTTTCCAACTAGAGCTGGTCTCTTGGCTTGGTATTTTGCATTGACAAACTTTTGTACGCTGTCATTGGGTTTCGGCAATCTACTACGAGCCTTTTACTACTGTCACGGTCCCGGGCTTTGCTGTGAGTGTACTCATGACCTTAATTTGCAAATTGTACCAACTTTGGTTTAGCAACCAATTTTCGGCAACAGCATTTACTAGGAAAGAATGAAGATATCTATAACAATCAGCAACTTGTTGGTGGCTATACACCTCTTTTCAACCAAAAAATAGTAAACCGTTTTGTTTTAATGGGTAACGAGAAATTGTATTTCACAAAACGGTATCATAAACTTTTCCAGAGACTGGCCTTAAGGCCTTACATAAATGGGGGTGCAATCCTTTTGAATGACGCTAGTAGATATTTCCATTAGTTTCAGTATATTGTGCAAGTTTGTTTTATTTAGATTAAGCTAAGAAAGTGTTTTAGAGATGCGTCTATGGCTCATCTATGTAATTGTGTGAGCTCAAACGTGTATTCCCACTAATTTTCATGCTCGGCTCCGCTTGTGATGTAAATGAGTAAACTTTGTTTGACATTCTATTTTTACACGAAAGGCTCTGGCTTGACTCCTGTGAAGCCTGTCAAGATCAGCTTCTGTGCTCAACTTCAGTTCAAGTCTGAGCAAAAGTTTGTTTATACGGAGTAGTAATTTATAGGAAGCTTGACTCGAGTTCGGCTGATCTCAACTTGTTTAAAGCCCGTTTGCCTCCAACACCAAACTTTCAATTATTTTTGCAGGCAATGTTACGCTGCACTTGATTCGCAGTGTAGATGTTTTTTTTTAATGCCTTCCTCTAAAAATGAATATAAAGATGAATAACTGATATAATTAAATAAAATGAATGTGTCCACAAAGAGTTACAATCGATTTGCAAGAATTCAATAGATTAAAGAAGACAATCTATGTCCAAGTAAAAAAAGGATGTTCCGATGTGTTGAGAGTTGTCCCCTTCTTCTCTTCATTTCTTCTTTTTATCTTCTACATGGATGTAATCTATTCCGACCGTCAACAAACTGTCGGGTGTGTATAGCTATCCAAAATTGTCGATTTGTCCTCTCTAACTGATAGAAAATTACGCCCACATTCTCTACAATCGAACTCCACGTTTATCTGTTCATAACTACTATTTACTGCCAGTTGTCATTAACGGCCACAAGTCATCAATAATTATTGGAGTCGCGACTTTGCTTTAAATCAAACCATCAAATCGACATTAAATTTAGAAGAACGTACCAAAATATTCTCATAATAATTATTAGAGTCACGACTTTAAATTAAGAAGAACGTACCGAAGTATTCGCTGCGCAGCAACTTAAAACACATGGGCAGGATTTTCTTTCTTAGCGTAAACCCAAGCCTTATTCTACATTCACTGAATTGGCAGCTCACATGCTGCTACTGTGTGCTAACCAAAAATTGTCACACCTCACCATCCGACGCGAGACTTCTCCCCAGCCCTCCTACAACACTAGAAAAATGTCTACTCTCAAGGCAAGTACCATTGGCATGTTGGTGACTGACAGACCGTGACCGACAAATGGAATCTCGAGTCAGCTAGCTGTAGGGTCACCCTCATGAAGAAACAGTACACCAAGCTGTCCTAAATCAAAGGTAGATTGCAGTTTGTGCACTGTGTGTGTGTGTGTGTGTGTGTGAAGAAGCCATGGAGAAGACGATGGTGGTTGTGTGGGGGACGGTGCTGCTACCCCGACAAAAAGCTGCGCCACCGCACATGGTTTTACCCGATACGACGACGAATCTCTCTATCCATCCATCAACATGCGTGCTAGGATTTAGAAATTTACGGTACAAGGTCTTTTGCTACGAAATCCAAGGTGACCGCCGTTCGGCGTAAAGGGGGCAGATGCGTCCTTTTTATCGTGAAATGATCTTCCATTCTCTTTCGTTACTTCTTTAACCTCTGACCTTAAGAAGAAGTCCTCTTTTTGGGTGGAAAATTTTGACTTCTTTTTTGCTCCATATTTGCACTTTTATCGATTAGCACTTGTACATGGTTAATGGCCAACCAGAAACATTCCATCATTGTAGTTCGGTTTCTGACCTTGTCCATCTTTCCACATGCTTCTTGTAACCCTTTAAACAAGAAAAAAAAACTAGAGACAATCGTAATTCTTTTTTAGGTGAACTGGGTTCCTTCCGATACATCAAGAAAACGACCGGGTGAGACCCTAACATTGTTATTTAGACAAGTACTTGAAGAGATTTGATACTAAGACTAGAATTTTGTTTCCACATTGTGATAAATAAGAACGTTTGTAAATAGTTTCGTTCGTTTTTCTAAACTTGTACGTTAATAAAAATCTTCACTTCCTTCTCAGATGTGAACTGTTATGATTTGATTACAAAAAACGTTATCACCGATCCAATTTTGAACTAATGTGTAACGTTATAAAATCAAGGAAAAGTAGTTTGATGGAATAGTTCAAAAACAATTTTGTGGGAACCTAATGGGGGCCAAGAATGTTCATTAACTCAAATACCTTAATAGGAAGGAGGATGGATAACATTAAATTGGAATTGCCAAAAGAAGCGAGAGAAAGAGGCACATTTCTCTTACATGGACAAAAATTGCATGGAGATGGAGACATGACACAAGTATGAACCACCCACCTAATTTCAAGACTCCGCTCTCTCATGCGGGTTGCGCTGAGAACCTCCGGATACCTCTTCCTCCGGCGCTCCCCGGGGCCCCTCCTGCGGAGCCGCCGCCGGCACGGCGTCGACGGTGTTCTCCGGCGGAGGTGGCAGCGGCGGGGGGTGGCCGACATGGCCGTCGAGGCAAGACGCGCACTTGGTCTCGACCCAGCTCTCGAAATCGTACTGACCGTGGCCCATGATCCTTCGACCCGAACAGAGCCTCCCAATCATCACGGCCACTGCACTCAGAATGCTGATCACCGCAAGAACCGCTATCACGGGCCCAACCGACCCGTGACCCGAATGGGCAGTGTAGTCTTGCTGGTTCACTGCGCCAGTCATGCCCGGCGGTGGTTGCAATGGATCTACTGCCGGTGTAGTAGACATTTCCGCTGGTGGGTTTAAGGGATCCCTTAAAAGGGTTTATGGGTTTATGTTTTCACTATACTATAACGTGTGATCCTTATGGATTGGCCAGACATGAGGAGATGAAGAATGATGGGGAAAATGGCTGTAAAGGAGGAAATGGGAAAGGAGGGTTTCTGTGGTGAAAAAAGTGGAGGGAAAACAGAGGAAAGTGAGAAGAAGGGAGAGTATTTTCCTTTGATTTGAGGGTATGTTTATGTGGGAGGGGGGGGGGGGGTCTGGTAAGCTTTCCTGATGACCTTTTGTGGTACTGGGAAGAAAATGTAGAGAGTCGCTTTGTTTGCAATTTAAAAATGGAAATGGTAAAGGGACTGGAGAGTGGGCTGTGCAGGCAGCTCTGCTCTGAAAGCCAAACTTTGGCAATTGATTCCTTTCTGTTCTGTTCTGTTCACATCCCAGGATTTAGTTGTGCAGGAATTTTGGATCCTGTAATAATTATGGATGTTCATAACTTTTATAAAGTTTGATCATATTTACTGAGCTGCACCAAAATGTATTCTATAAGAATCAAAACTCAAGCGACGAATGTCTCGCTAATCTCATATTCTATTATTATTCTAAAATTTAGGTATCTCTCGTGGATAATGTATTACTCTATTGTATTGTATTGTATTGTTACTGATTATTTACTCACTTTTGATGAATGAAACTCTCGATAACTTTGGCCAAAGGCATTTTGGTGATCAAATTGTACAACTATGAGCAGCACATGTTACTTGACCGCTTCTTGTGCAATAGAAGTGCGCAAGCCAAACCCCTTTCACTTTTATGTCATTTGAGAGCAATCCCTAATCTGCAAATTGATCGCTGCAATTACTGCAACTTTGACACTAACGGCAAGTCTTTTGACCTCCATACATGAGGAATCATTGAACTCTAGAAACAAATTATCAGCTTTATTCTTGAACAAAATTACTTGAACATTACGGCTTGGCATATACTTTGATGAAACTTGTTGCATAGACGAGTTTGAAAAGGTGAGCCAGCATAAAATGGTGTTTCGGGTTCCCACTCAACTCATACTGGCCTGTGTTAAGCAGACCAGACATAACTCAGCCCCATAAACCCTAACTAGTTAGATGAGTCAAGAAGAGGTGTTGTCCTGGGAATCTTACAGATAGGAGTGAGCACGGTTCGGTTTGGTTCGGTTTGGGGGTCAAACCGCAAACTGAACCAATTGACCTCGGTTCACAAATTCTCAAACCAAACCAAATCGAGACACCTCGGTTTGAACGGTTCGGTTTGAACGGTTCACTCGGTTCAAATTGAACGGTTCGGATCGGTTTTAGCGTAGTTCAAACATTATTCTGTTTCAAGAAAAAACAATAGTCCAATAACAAAAAAATACATCATAATTGCATTACATGACAAATTGAAAAGCTTAAATTAGTCACCAAGTGTAAAAGTCCTACAAAGTTACATTACAGAACCATTAATAATATAGTAGTGCATCCCTGCATTCATGTAAAGAACAGCAACATGCACTGAAGGTGTACTCTCAAATTTGGACATCTTGCTTCCATTTCAAAGTGGTGCACTCTCTCATCTTGTTGGCATTCCAGTTTGAAAACTTCATGCAAGGTAAGTGCATTACTGGCTTAGTGCAGTGTGAAAACTTCACATGTACAGTATGAAGTTTTACAATAATCCATATATCAAGAACAATGAAAAGTGAAAACCCAACAAACACCAACATCTTCACATGTACAGGATGAAGTTAAGAACAATTGATTCAACATGTAAGATTGGAAAAATTGAAAACTGAAATTGGAGGTTAATTATGAAACTGGGTACCTCTAATGGGGGGAAGCCCGATATGCTTGTTTGATCTAATTGCCTATTTGTTTCTCCTTGTTTGATTGCTTTTAGGTGTAGAAATGATTTTGCGTAATCCCTAATTAAGTTCATGCTTACAAAGAACACTTTTATGATAAGTACAAGAGTGTACCTCTACAATAGTTCAGGCTTTAGGGCAGGCAACCTGAATCACACTTGATGTTACGTGGGCTCCTTTTGATGTTGCCTGTTCAGCTGTTCTACTACTCGTGAGCTGTCTTGCCACTGCTGTCGGCTTCACCACTGCTGTCCACTGCACTGCTGCCTGCTCTCTTCTTCTTCGGCACTTCCCAGTCAACAAAAGACCCGATCTTCACGTATCGCGGCAGTGGTCGACGAACTTGGATCTTGCAAGCTGGAACTATAAAATTGCGCACCAGATCATTCATCAATGATGCTCGAATGAAGCTAAAATCCTTCCTTCATGGTCGATTTGTATTATATGTGGGTGTGTTTGATTTTCTCTGTGGGTGTGCTCTGAAGAAGAAGAGGAGCAGAAGAAGAGTTACGGCAGATGAAGAATTGAAGATAAGGGTTTTATTTAGGGCAAACATATTAAATTTACCCTGGTTATTTAGTTAACCATGGTAAGGTATATTATTTTTTTAATGGTTATATAGTCATCGGTTCGGTTCGGTTCATAGCCGGTTTGAAAATCCCGAACCGTGAACCGAACCGAACCGGTCTCGGTTTAAAAATCCCAAACCAAACCGTTCAAGCTTATCAACGGTTCGGATTCGATCGGTCCGGTTTCATCGGTTTCAATGGTTCGGATCGGTTTTATCGGTTCGCTGCTCACCCCTACTTACAGAGGCCTTATTGTACCTGAAACACTGGTGTGTCACATGGGATAGGGGAATTGCATTCATTTTTACTGGCTGTGCTGGTGGTGTGTCGGAGTTGGGTGGTTTTGGTGGCGTCACAAGCGATAGCGCTTAAATTATTCACAACGTACTAATCATTACTGTTTATTTTTTGGCAAGGCATGAGATAGTTACTATGAGTACTTCGTGAAAGAACACATCTCTAGAGTTTAAAAACTTCTCCATTCCACGAATTGGGAAAATTAGGAAAAGATGGGTTTTGGAAATAAAATTTAGTGAAAGGTGAGATTGTTTTGAAAAGTTATGAAAAAATTGGGTGACTTTCTAAAATTTCTGAACAAAGGTTAGACTTAGAAAAAAATGGGTTTTTTGAAATCATTTACTTTGATCTTCCCGAATTACCCCTGCCCTTAAAATTGTTGATCCATGTTCTGGTACAAGTCATTTTCTGCAAGAATGCAAGTACGTTTATGCAAAGATGTTTGTCATTTTGTGCAGATATTCAAGTCGATTCTTCTATTCCAAACGATGCAATACTAAATTTGTCAAACATTGGTTTGTAATAATTTCTGAACCACAAAAGGTGTTTTTTTGTTTTTCAGACTGACCCACGATTTGTTCGGAACAGAAATCTACTGGAAGAGCTTATTAAGAATAAGGTTTGAACCAAAATGTTGCTTTTGTTTCTCACGGGTATCATTGGGTTGGTACAACCAATATTTTTTTCTTTTTTGTAGCAAATGAATTTAAATACTATTATTTATTAACTGCAGAAACGTTTGTCAAATATATTGTTCAGTGGACATATGAGATACTAAGTTAGAGAACTATATTTTGTAGAAAAATGTCTAATATCAGTTCACAGTATCCCGTCAGTTGGCTAAGTTAGAGCACTTGCGCCTTAAATAAACTCGTCAATTCTTACATTTGGGAGATACTAAAAGAAGATAGTTCTTCTTTTACATCACCTATGCGAAACAATTGTTCTAATAAGGGTTCGAACGTAAAGAGACATGGGATATATAAGTCACATACTTGTACATTCCAAGCAATTCAGAAATACAACTATAACAATCTTTTGATAAAGAAAAAAGAAGTAACAGATCCGCTCTAAATACGCCACATGAAGACATAAGGATGCAAACTATTGAAAAAGTTAGAAACTGTCTAAATCCATCCATCTAGAATAATACCTGCAAAAATGAGGACCGAAAACTTCCAAGTCATTTTATGCAGAAATTATGCTGATGCCCAAGTGATTTTATGCAGAAATTACGGGGCGTAAGGGCGCCTGCTTTTTTCTCGATGGGACCACTACATACGTGGGATGACCTTGCGAGAACCACACACACACATTGCCTTTACACGGCTGGGATCATTGAGGGTTGTCAGTATGTTCCGTTTTGATGGGAACTCAAAGCACATCGTTTTGTCACCTCTCCGTTATGGTGCATTTTATCAAAAAGTGAGTTCTACAATATTTCTACTGCTTCTGTTTTTAGGTAATAACCTTTTTGTTAACAAATTAGAATACCTTTTTGAATTGTTATACCAATAATTCTTATATGTTTCGCTCGATTTTTTTTAGTACTAACTGCAACAATGAGTTAAATCTTGTTCACGGGATAACTGAAGAGGTGTTTTAGCAATGAATGCGTGTATAGCTTATTTCTTGTATGTATTGAATCCTCTTAAGATGTCGAGGGAGAAGTGCAGCCCCCATTTGCAGTGCTTTTCATTACAAAACAGCTAAACCGCATTCGTTTCTTCAATCCCAACCCCCTTAGTAAGGGAAGGCATAGTTCCCGCAAGGTCTTCTTTTTTTAGGAGTCCCACCAAAGTAAAAGTAGCGCTTGTCCCCCCCCCCCCCCCCCGTAATTTCTGCATAAAAATATTGGGGTGTCGGCAGAATCCGACATGCACTTTTGCATAAAAAACTTGGGTTTCTGCACACAACGACTTGTGTGGTGTTAGAACCAAAATACTTACTTTTTTGCAGACTAACTGAATATTAATACGAAGGGACAAATACAAAACTTTAAAAACAAACTTGATACCACATTTTTGCACGTAGGTTTATGTCTGATGATCTCGTTTCCTGTGAATTGTGTGCGTGTGTCGTCAATTGGGTGTGTAGTCGATAGTGCCATGTGAATTTTGGAGGCTGTCATTGTGTTTCCACTTGCTTGGTCATCAATAGCGCCTACTCTCATCCTCCCTTAATCTCCACCGTCCTTTTTAACCTCCGCAAATTCCCTCACATAATCCTCAATTTTATCCAACAAAATCATTCCCAATCGCCAATATCTTTATTTTCATTATGCTAGTAACATTAGTCACCACTTTCGATGGTTATTATACAACTATGTCATAAATTCAAAGGATATAACTGGTTGGTACATACAAGCGAGTTTAGATCAGTTCCAACCTATCTTTTTTTAATTAGACGTTGATATTTAAAACTTGATATTTAGTTTTTCATTGTTCTATAAGCAAAGAAGAAATAATTCTGCTTTGACGAGTACCGCTGGCACACCTGCACGAAGAAAGGGGGCTAAAGCATTTGCATGGAAGTTGTTATTCATGAAGGAGATTAACGTGTTTGGAATTTTTTATATTGAAAATTATAATAGGTGGGTGGGCTGAGGCGTGGGAGGGGAGAGGAGGGGGGTGAGGGACATGTAGTTTGGAGGGAAAACTGATTTGGAAGAGAAGATCCTCGAAGGGTAGTTTGGGTAGTATCACTCTTAAGTTTCAAAAAAATCCATTTTTTTTAAAGCGAGGATTGTTCATCACTCTTTATTACTTTTGGCTTGGCAATATGAAATCATTTATATGAGTGCATGGTCTGTTTTAGGTACAAGAATCTGGAGAAGAGATGCAAACTGGAAGGAGATACTGTTAATTTTATTGCAACCGAACAACTGCTAGAGTTTGGAAGTTTTCTGTCCTCATTTTTGCAGGTATTATTCTAGATGGATGGATTTAGATAGTTTCTAACTTTTTCAATAGTTTGCATCCTTATGTCTTCCTGTGGCGTATTTAGAGCGGATCTGATACTTCTTTTTTCTTTATCAAAAGATTGTTAAGTATGTGACTTATATATCCCATGTCTCTTTACGTTCGAACCCTTATTAGAACAATTGTTTGGCATAGATGATGTAAAAGAAGAACTATCTTCCTTTAGTATCTCCCAAATGTAAGAATTGACGAGTTTATTTAAGGCGCAAGTGCTCTAACTTAGCCAACTGACGAGATACCGTGAACTGATTTTAGACATTTTTCTACAAAATATAGTTCTCTAACTTAGCCAACCAGCAGGATACCGTGAACTGATATTAGACATTTTTCTACAAAATATAGTTCTCTAACTTAGTATCTCATATGTCCACTGGACAATATATTTTTTGCAGTTAATAAATAATAGTATTTAAATTCATTTGATACAAAAAAGAAAAAAATATTGGTCGTACCAACCCAATGATACTCGTGCCAAACAAAAGCAACATTTTGGTTCAAACCTTATTCTTAATAAGCTCTTCCAGTAGATTTCTGTTCCGAACAAATCGTGGGTCAGTCTGAAAAACAAAAAAACACCTTTTGTGGTTCAGAAATTATTACAAACCAATGTTTGACAAATTTAGTATTGCATCGTTTGGAATAGAAGAATCGACTTGAATATCTGCACAAAATGACAAACATCTTTGCATAACCGTACTTGCATTCTTGCAGAAAATGACTTGTACCAGAATAGGGATCAACAATTTTGGGGACAGGGGTAATTCGGGAAGATCAAAGTAAAGGATTTCAAAAAAATTCATTTTTTTTCTAAGTCTACCCCATGTTCAGAAATTTTAAAAAGTCACCCCACTTTTTCGTAACTTTTCAAAACAATCCCACCTTCCAATAAGTTTTATTTTCAAAACCCATCTTTTTCTAATTTTTCCTGTTGAACTACTCCACAGCTACAGCTACAGCTACAATGACATCTACATAGAAAGTACTGACACGGGTCCCTAGGTACAGTACAATGGTACATACTCTGCCTCACCAACATCAATAAATTGCAAGGAGCTTTATCTTGGTCAAAGCTGGAAGCTGTACCAAGAAAACTCATGTTTTGTTTTACTGAGCTGTTATTCCTAATGTTTCTTTAATTTATGGTCAGATATACCTTTGACTCTACTCAATTACTCTGTATTTCCCCGTGGGAAAGACCAACCAAGAAGAAACAAAAAGCCATAAATTTTTCCAAATTCAAACCCAGTTAATTTGTACTCCACTATATATGATACAAAAACCAAAAAGGTGTCAAGCACTGAAAGCACTGGAGGTAGAGAATCTGAGGGTGTAAGAAGAGAATATGTACCTTCCGGTCTGTGATGACGATGGCTCATGAACTTACTGCAATACTGTAAGGCAGAGGTGGCAATGATAATCCAAACCCATTTACCCATCTAAATCCGCCCACTTAAAATTCATCCAAACCCACCCATTAAATAATTGGGTCTAAATGGGTCAGTAATTTCTGAACCCATTAACTCACCGGTTTAAATGGGTTTTAATTGGGTGCCCATCAACCATTAGTGCCTAACACTTAAAATTCAAAACCCAAAATCGTTACACAGCCAAAAATTTCACAGGCACAGCAAACACGAGACCAAGCCACCGCCACGATGTCATCTCCTGCCATCGCCAGTCGCCGTCGCTATCGGCGCCGGCGACACCTACCGTCGCTGTCGCGGTTTTCGTCGGCGCCGTCTCTACCTGACATCCCCGTCCTCGTCATCGTTGCCATCGCCGTCGGCGCTGTCTCCACCTGTCCAATCCAACACCTCGGATCACAACGTTACCCCAATCTAATCACGCCGACAATGCAAACCAAAGTCGAGGTTCCGTGAAATTCGGGCGACAAACCACCTCCAAGCGCTTCATGATTCCGTGCAGCAATCCACTTGGATCCAACAGAAACGAGAAAATTGGTGAGCTAGGGTTTATTGAAAAAAGATTATAAGGAAAAACGGTGATCGAATATTCCGTAAGTGGACTGAAAAAAGGAGGAGGCATGAGCCTTCTTCCTCTTCTTCTGGGTTTACCAGCAAGTTGGAGGGGGTTTGGGTAGAAGCTCGATTTGATCTGTGAGAAGCTTGTACACGTGGAATTTGGTTGAGAGAGAGAGAGAGAGTAAAGACAGACAGAGAGAGATATGGGAGGGAGAGAGAGAGAGGAAATGGTAAAGGAGACGAGGGCGAATGACCTTGTTTGTGTGGTGACATGGCATGGCAGTGGTTTTTAGTTGCTACGGTGTTGTCTGGTTTAGAACTTAAGATGCAAAGGCAAAAATATATGGGTCATTAGTGGGTTATTGGTTTAAACCAACCCATTTAAGAGATGACCTAGTGAACCCACAATTAAATGGGTCTAAATGGGTTAGTTACCCATTTAATCTTCACCCAAACCCAACCCACCCACCCATTTTGCCACCCCTACTGTAAGGTTGTGTTTGGCGACACGGATAAGGGTTCGGGATAAGATGAAAAAAAAATCTTATCTGGCATTTGGCGGTGCACTTAAGGCCGGATAAGTTATCCTCTGGACTTGTTATATCTCACTGGAGTGGGATAATTCTATACCTAGGGGTGGTATAATATTAATCCTGTTTAGATTGGATAAAAAATGGGACCCACCCAATTTTCTTCCTCTTATTGCTACAGCTGCCGGAGGCCTCGCCGACCTGGGGTTCATGGTGTTGCAGGCAGTCAGTCAGCTGGCCATTACGGCTCTACAGTACCTCGATTCATTGCGCAATTCCCACCCAGAGCTGTCCGATTGGTACAACACGCTGGCAGATCTGTACCAGCGCAAGCTCTGGCACCAACTCACCCTCAAGCTCGAGCAGTTCGTCGCCATCGCCGTCTTTCATGTACTCCTCTTCTTCACAATTTAGGGTTTTACTGTAATGCCATTACATCAGCCGCTTGTCGTCGTGATTCCGCTGAATTTTGGGCTTTTTGTGCGATTTGGCTGTTTGCAGCCCGGATTAGGGTTTTGGATGGGTTCGGAGGAATTGGAGCCTTTTCCGAGAGAAGGAACATTGCTGTTGTGGACTGAATGTCAAGCGGTTATGAGAAAAACGTGTTGAATCTGAATCTTGTGTGCTTTGTTGTGATGCTCTTACATAGAAAGAAAACGCGATTTAATTGGAACTAACTACACTTGATATAATTGTGGTTTCTTATACTTCGTAAATTGTTATAATCCAAACTTGGTCTAAACGTTAGATAGAATTTCTTACTTATCCGGCCTTATCCGACAGTATAACTTGTCTGACCTTATCCTGTCCTATCCCGGAGCCCTTAACCTTGTCGTCAAACACAACCTAAGTACTTTAAGCACTAATAATTTACTTTCCTCATCTTAAACAAGATATTTTTTTATGGCAAAACTGAAGTTTAAGTGACTAAAAATAGTGTATGATTATCATCCCTTTACTTTTGAATGTTCCATGAGCTAGATGCACATTAAAAGTAGGTGTTGGTGGCATTTTAGTTACAGTGATAAACGTTTTTGTTGTCTAAGATGTTGGTGTTGATGGCTTTGGTCTCACTCTTTTGTCGTTGACGGTCTTTAGTAATGTTAACCTTAGGATTATAAGTAGTAAGTCAATCGGAACTTGATCGATCTTTGACGTTGAACTTGAATCCAAACTTTAAATAGCTTAGTATTTATCGAGTTCAACTCAACAAGTTGAGGGACTTTAAAAAAGTGTTCGAGCTTTGGCTCGTATCTCTCATGAACCGCTGCTCTCGAACAATTGAAAGGAGGAAACACACGACCTTGAATAACTTGATCCATGTTCTACTGTCCTAGCAGCACATGATCCAAATCAGAGAATTAGCTGTAATTCTACGGATTGTGTGTGTGTGAGATGCTTTTTAAGAGACAAGGACAGAGATCTCCATACAGAGTCCAGAGGATTGGTCAGTCTGGCTCAGGCATCCCCACTAGACCTATTTTTTCTTATTCTGTACTAAAATTTTTGTCCTTTTGAATCCGTGCTTTCCCTGTCCCCTTCTTTATTGAATCCATATGTCTTGCAGACTATTCTTCTCCGTGGCCAAGTACCAAAGCCTGAAAAATGGAAAGGACCGAGAATTTGTTTGAGGTATCTTCATACTCCGTATATAGTACCTGTGCAGAATATCCTACGAAAGATATTATGCTAACATCATACTAGCAGGTCCACCGCTGTTCTGCGAGATGGCCAAGAATTTTTGTCCAGTATGAACAGTTCAGTTTGGGTTTGCGTTTGGTGAATTCAATGCCAAGCTCATAGCGGCTGGTCGAAATATTGCTCTGACAAGCAAGAATATAGGATGTGAAAGGAGTTAAGACTTTCACTTGACATGGCTGTGATACTTACTTCTGCTGGTTAGGGTGCTTTGTGCCTATTCTAAACATTTAGTTGACGGCAAAACTACTCATGTTCATGGACATCTATAGCTAGGGTTGCCAACTAATATGCGTTTCCTGAATGAAAATTTTCGGCACAGTTTAATTAGGGAGACTCTTCTGGAATGATAGTTAGGAGCCTTGTAGCAAAATGTGGTAAAACATGCTATGCGCCCACTGGATCCAAGGGAAATTTATTAAAGAGCATACATGATTTTATCCCAATGCCTCTCTCGAGTTAGAAAAGTTGTACATCATAAGTTTACATGACAAGCTTAGTGCAAAGCGCCACATCTCTTCCTAATCTGCCCAGCTTGTCCGGTTAGTACCTCAATGTTTCCAAGCTTCATCATTGATACTGCAAAATCATTTGCAAAGTGAAAAGGGTACGTGCTGTAGTCATTGACGATTGCAGCAGTACTGGGGTTCCCCATCAGGGCCTGATCAGACTCGAGCAGGCCGGTGTTGCTCACGAGGTTCTTATAATACGAGTTATCAAACATGTAACCGGTTGACACGTCTAGAGGGTTAAGCTTGCTGTTTGAGCCGTCTAAGTTAGGACAATTACTCTGCAAGTTCGAGAGAAGCGAGAAATCCAGGGTAGGATCAGGCTTGCCAGACCCTTTGAAGTTGAACAGCCTCCTCTTAAACGTGAAGCATTGAGCGTAACCTATTGTGTGTGCACCTGTAACATTAAAAGGAAAAGAAGTCCATGTTACTTTTAGCATTTGCAGTTGTAACAAAATTTCAACCTTTTCCCTACATACGTAAATAGAAATTATGTTCACGATTTTACTCCGTAAAGTATATATTCACGATTTACTTTGTAAAGTATTTACAAAGTTGTTATAACGCTGAATTTGATCGGTCTCTCCAAGTGAGCATGAGATGGTAAAATTGAAGGTGCGTAAACAAGTACCTGAGAGAACTACAACGTCTTTCAGGTCAAGACCATTTGCTGTAAACTTGGCAGTGATGTTCTCCAGGGGCTCAAAAGGTGAAGGTAACCGTTCATTCGCTGCTTGCTGACTTGCTGTCAGTCCATCTCGTCGGCCTAGTGAAACAGGCCAATACGGTCCTCCTGACTAAAAGGTGAAGAAATATAAACAGTTCTTGACTTAGTTGAACAAGGCAGACTTGCCAAGTTTACCAAACTAAAGTGTATCAATTACCAGTCTCACAGCTTCTCTAGCAGCAAGAGTCAATATGTCAGCACATGAAACAGTCAGAGGGCAAGCTCTTTCAACGTCTGCTTTTATACTGTCGATGACTTCAAATCCTCGAACTGAATTTCGGTTGGGCAAGGCATTCTTCTCCCCCACGAAATCTAGAGTATCATCAAGAAGGATGGAACCATCGCAACCCTATGCCAGCGAAGCATAGACACGTTAAGAAACTTAGCCAATCCATCTTAAGTTGAACACTGCAATATGATTTCAATTTACGACTTCATAAATCAAGAACTCCGCGAGCTCCCCACTGTTTCGGAGTAGTCCCACTTGTTGATGAAAATTTATACTAAGCAATCATGTAAGTCGAAAAATAAGCAGTACATATTACTGATTGACAAAAAGCCAGCTGCACGAATAGTAAGTATGTCTGTCAACTTGCAATTGCTCTCTTCATACAAGAGTAAAATGTTTGAACAAAATTAGGGGGTTTAGGCAAAGAAATTTTACGTAAGGTAATGGATAGCGGTAAACATATTGCAACCCTATAGATAACCTGCAACCGGAATTGAACCCAATCTTGACAACCAAACAAAGCCATATGGGAAACATATATTATTATGCTCTTCCTTAGCACCCTAAAGATTTTTTAACTCTTCAATTACTCTTAATGATTTGCTCTTTCGTTTCAAGCTTTTAGTAACACACGCCCACCCATCATACATCTCCTTAAAGGTTGCAGGAGATGCAACTCAAGTCAACAGTCCGTGAACACACAGAGAGAGGGAGAGATGAGAACATAGCAAAGCTAGCTAGGCATAACAGTTTTAAGGAGCAAGTACATTGACAAAACAATCGTGAAAGTGCAACCGAAGAAGAGATGCAGCTATCCTGGTCTCATTCCTGAAAGCTGCCCAAACACCAAACCTAACGATCATAGGCAAGTGAGGACATGATCTGTCGTAGAAACCGTAATCAAGTTGGCCATAAGCATGGAAAGCCGAAAGAAACATAATGAAGGGAATAGTAGGAAAGGAGAATCTTTTATGACCCATAGCTGTTGAAACTTGAAACAAATTCTTACAGCAACTCAGATCTTGATGACTTGTGCCGGATTCATGGTGGCAATTTATAAGCGGAACCAAGGAATATGGAAATGAGTTCATTGGCTAAGGTAAGAGAGTGGCAAAGCCACTAGGGTTGTGATAACCTAATGGCCATGGCCGCCAATTCTGCAACTATACCATTTTTTTTATTGGTATGAAGGAGATAAGTACTGCATGATCATTTGTCATTTAGAATAGTTTTTGTGCTAATTAAACTAAAGTTCACTGACATGACAAAAGTGGGATCTGTTCATGAATCTTAAACTCCCACCTGATTCTTAGTAGCGCAAAGAAAGAACTTGTGCCCTTGCCCTTGAGTGGAACATCCATTAGACATGCTGGCCTCTTTGGAAAATTCATACCATAGAAATAGGTCGGGTGGAAAAATCGTATGGCCCTTAAATTGTTTAGATTGCGTTATAGTGCATAAGGGAAGAGAAAAACTAATGGCGCTGATAACAGATAAATAATTAACGAAGAAAAGGAGAATGCCAAATCATATTTCAGACAAATTTGCTAGCGAAAGAAGATGTTTGCACCCTACTAACGACTGTGGGGAAATGCGACCACCCTCTTGGAGTTCAACCGATAATTATAGGCTTGACAACGGATTGTATTCAGGAACAGGAATGAGGGTGAAATTCCCCTAATTTTTAAGCCTCTGGTCTGAATCAAACTAATTACTGACCAAAAATGTTTGACATGTATCAGTCAACATACCGATAATCAATTTTGAGTTCCTTCCTTTCAGATCACAAGCAACTTGTCTATCAATCTAGAAGTGTCCGAATTTCTATTGTAGTTCACCTTTAAGAGCTAGAAAGATCAGTCGCGTGCTAAAAGAATTGAATATTTGAACAAGCATCTCATTAAGTGAGCATGCGACGATCATTCAACCAAGTCAACTGGTAAAGTGAACGCAACATAGATTTTTCGGGATCTTTAACAAGTGGAAGTACACATGTTATTGAACTAAACCATCATCACTAGATAATTTAACAAGCACTATGCAGAATGAAAGTGTCAATGTGCTTTCTGATGTAGTTTACTTCATAGAATAACGAGGACGGCTGCGTCATCTCTGTCTTTTCCATTGTTCTTTCTGCTGAAAGATTGAAAGAGAAACAACAGAACGAGTTGTCTTCAATCACAAAGATGGAGTGGGAGAAAAGTTCTGAGAACTAACAATTTGCCTAGCTAGCTAGAGAAAGAGCAAATACTCTTTGTACATCAAAATGACAGACTTCTTCACCGGTTAAAAGAGCATCAACGGACCCAACTTCATTGCTCATAAGTGAATCATCGAATCAAACTGAAGACTCCAGACGCCAAGCAGTCCATGATTAAATTTCTAGAAAAAATTGGCTCCGACATAAGAATCAACTCGCGCTACTTCATTGATCATATGGGTTGCATTTAAGGCATGGAAGCACTTCCAAGAGTTCAGCTGCGAGATTTATCAGGGGCTAGTTCTTCTTTGATAACCTGACAACCAAAGGGAAGATAATTTACAGCACCAAGTATTGTAATATAAATCGAGATTTCAAAGGGGCAAGTTCTTCTTTGATAATCAGACAAGCCAAGGGAAAATCATGTACAGCACTAAATTCTTCTTTGATTATATTCAGAAGGGCTATTTTTCACACCCATTAGTCGATTCATTAATTCATTTTGTCAAAACGGTATAAATGGTGATGGACCGTCTAGTTCTTCAAAGTGTGCATGCGCGCGCATATTTGCAAAACTTTATAAAGAAATCAAAACCCTAACCCTTGGAATTCCATGTCTACAAAATGAACATTGGCAGCCTCATTCTTTGGCATTGTGAAAAAGGAGAGAACTTGGCCCATGCAGGTCTCGAACCTGCGACCTTCGCGTTATTAGCACGACGCTCTAACCAGCTGAGCTAATAGGCCATTTGTTTGAGTGAGAGTGAGTTAGAAAATTAATTTGATATATTAGTTTGGACAAATTACTCAGATTTCCTTAATTCATTGAGAAAAAACACTGGTAGGATTGTATTGAGCAGTGACTAAGAGCAATTGGTAGGCTGCCTTTTATATTAAGAAATGACTACTAGCATTTGTATTAAAAAAAAATACTCTGGTAGGCTGCCTTTTAGATTTTGGTGATTCCGCTCACACCCTCTCCCGTAGGATTATATTAAGAAATGACCAATAGCAATTGCGTTTCAGAAACAATTAGTACCATGTTTTAAATTTCCTCCGGAAAAAATAATGGATGTTGATGACAAATTTCCTCAAGAAAAAAAAAAACTACTGAAGATCTACATTATTCGGATATGGTACACTTTATAAAGAAGCACCTGCTTTGCAAGCCTATGAAGAATAGTTCTAAAAATTATGTATGATTAATAGTTGTACCTCTGTAACACAAGGAGTTCACGGCAGTGCCGACAGCGTAAGAACTATCAGTGTCAAAACAGGGAATATTCTTACACCGGTAGTTATGATTCTACCTAAATGAGGATCTCAAGCCCCTTCCTCGGTTCCTTGCATGGTCCAATATCAGAATCAGTGCAAAGCCTTGTGCAAAGTCAGGTCCGACGAATAGTCCTATTTCTAGTTGCCCAAGCGAGAGTCGAGGGACAAGGCATTGAAAGAAAGAAGCTGACAAGTGAAAAACTGCACTTAAGTCTGCATTTTGCTGAACAAACTTTGCATTATGTGTATAGTGGATTATGCTGGAATGAACTTTATGGAGCATAAGAAGCCATTGATGGGAGGCTGACTAGTGACAAACTTGCCATCAGTACAGCATTAACTGAACTGCATTCTCTGTATAAGTGATTATTCTGAAGTTACCCCTTACAAGAAACTTGAGAAAGAAGAGTTAGGATCATTCTCATTAGCTCAAGCATAAGAAGCTATATATATTGCATCATCGATACGATCTGTAAATCAGTTACTAGATGCCTAAAACGTTCAAACACAATTATTGTAGACAACCTGAATTGGACAAATACTTCTATTCCCTAGTGACTAAGAGTTGAAAAACAGTATTGATCATCATCCATCACTCCAAAGGTGAACCTGCGAGAACAGGAGTACAGATTGGCTTCCCTCGTCCCACAGTAAAACCCCTGGTTCCATCTGGCATTCTTGGTCCTTCCAAAGTCTGCTTTGCTGATGCTTCAGGCTGGATGGCACCACTGGATTGTGTAGATGGAGAGAGCAGCCCCCGTCCAATGTGATTCTGGGTGCGAGGTCGAGACTTCCCACGTCCTCGAGCCCATCCTTTCTTTGTTCCAGCCGAACTCTCTTCAGCCTATCATGTGTTCATAACAGCCCTGTCACGACTCATTTTGACAAAATAGAAAATGAAAAGAATTCGCCACTTTTTTCATGTCAGGCTCGTTAGTGATATTATGTATGTTAAAGTGACATAACATATGAGCAACATTTGCGTATCAAAATTTAAGTCTTAAGCAGGAAGAATTGTCACATATCCCCTCCACTAGATTTTATATGTGTGCCTAATTATCAGGAATGGTAATTGACTAGCAATGGCATGCTGGCAAAGATGACTGTAAACTCGAACTATCATGTACGTTAACGACTTATTATTGAAGTGAAATCCTACTTTCAGGACAACCCAACAAGGACTCAAAAGTTTGGTATGAAATATGGAGGGTGTACAATCTTATATAAAAATGAGAGTAGCAAAATTGAAAATCCCTAGTACCATAGTCACCATATACTACCAGACAGTAAATTAGGTAGGAGATTATTACGTTTAACCGGAAATACTGGAAAGAAAAATTACATTACTGTCGACAATGGCTTCCAAGTTATTAGCTTGAGAGTAATCTTCAGATAACTCAAAGGGAGGTCCGTCGTCCTCATCATCTAAATAACCATCAAAGTCTGACTTCCTGCTCTTCAGAACAGACTTTGGCTGGACATTTCATAACAAAAAAGGCAAGATATTGAGGCAAAGAAAAGGCATGAAATTGGAAAGCTGAAGAAAATTCAATGAGAGATTCTGAGTAAACATACCGAACATCTAAGGAGCACCCTTACTCTGAGGCCCTTTCTCCAGTTCCTTTCATCATTTAACTTTTCGACCTGATAAAGTAACAAGTTCTGAGTGCTGTTCCAAAAATTGGAAGAAAAAGACGTGCAAGCAAGAGATGGTTTGCGTTTGGGTGATCAAAAGTGATAACATACTGCTTTCTCTGCTACTTCAGGAGTCTCGTACTCCACCAGTGCATGGATCTTTAGAAAAAAAAGGCAAAAGAGCATAAGTAAGAGGAGAATCGGGAACTATCAATAGGAAACCATAAGTTTGAGCTACTATTCTTACCTTATTACTGATAAGAAAATCCCCTTTGGAACGGGAAGCATTGCATTCCTGGGGATGACATATTCTGATGGTTTTCACACTGTACATGACAGTCTTATTTTCTATTAGTACTCAAAGGAGATGCTATTGTCCCGTAAAGTAACATACATAAAATTGTAGTAAACAGGATATCGAGCCCAACCTTCCAACCACATTAAAGATCTTCTCGAGATTCTGGTGAGAATGATCTTCAGGAAGATTCTCAGCCACAACAGTGCGGGACTACAAGAGAGAAGTTGAAAGTTTTTGTAACAACAAAAAGATTCAATTCAAAAGATCAACCAAAAAATGAAGAACTAATTAACCTGCAATTCCTCTTTATCTTTCTCAGTGAAAGGGTGTTTCCGCCTAATCTTTTTGCCATCATTGCTAACAACCTTCAAAACAAAATAAGAGTAGAAACTTCCGTTGGACTGAAGAGATGAACCAATTTCCTCTTAAGCAATCTAATATTTGTTGATTTTTAAGAATTACCAGCTTTGTAGAAGATCGAAGAGCTTGAGCAAGCAAATGGTTATTGCTGATGAGGGACTTTACTTTCTTTGCAGATGCAATAACAGATATTGTAACTGTAGCAGTGGCAATATTACAAAAATGGAAAGTAACCACATCAATTTACAGTACACCAAAAGATTGATGCCACATCTAAACGATGCTTATGTGTATGATCATTACCAAAGCCTTCAGGATCCTTATTAATGTGCTTCGCCAAGGACTCGTTTGCAAGCAAGCTCATGCCACTGAATTGGTATTCCACCTTTTACACCACAAATCCTTTTATTAGTACGTATCCAAAAGAACACCCGAGAGTAAGGGTTTCCCAACAAAAACCACCAACAGAACTTAAGAAGCATATAACACCAGGAAATGGAGCCACATTCAGATGGCCTAACAAGCCTATAGTCTTCCATTTAGGATGAAATTAACCTCTATAAAAACCAGCAGAAGCACCAGCCCAAAACGCCTTAAAGGGTTTCCTATACACTCATTTGAAGCACATATCGATAGGCATACATGGACCAGCAAAAGCATCACACCAAAACTCCGTCAAACAATTCCCATGCACTCAGCATAGGTACATATAAAATAGGACCATAAGATTTTATCAAAACACTTGGGAAAGGTAGTTTGCAGAGATGAGGCTTTATACTACATTAATATGGAAAGAGAAGCTCGCTAGTTTTTGCCATCATCTGCTGTATGGCTAGTAAACCTTAGATCACATTAGCGTTCTATGCATGCACACACAGAAGAACCACACTAAACTTTAAATTGCATTAGTGTTCTTTGTATCGATTTTATTCGTAAACAAGGCATACTTCAACTTTGTGACAATGTCATACGTTTGTCCTAGAAGGATCTTAAGTATCTACCATATCCCATGGTCAGTACAATACCTACCCGTCTAGTTATTCCAAACTTAGCCAAAACGAGATAAGTTTTGATAAGTAAAATAAAATTGTTACCTCCACATGAGGATTATCACTCGAAGGACATGGATCATCCTAAAAAATTGACTTAATATCACCCCCCCCCCCCCAAAAAAAAAAGAAAAAAAACGCCATCCATCTATGAGACATTAGGCCAACGTAAAGTGAGTGAATTGAAGTGCTCTAACTTTTCAGGAGCAATAATGGGAGAACAAAGCAAATCGTAGGACAGTATAGAAGAATAGGCACCCTTTCTCTTCCAGGATTGTCTAAATTTTGGCACAAAGACAGCTGAACAGAAAAAACAACAGAGAAGAAAAGGACCTGTTTAATGATCTTGCGCTGAAGATCTTCAGTAATGACTTCCTTCGAATAGTTGGGCATCATGGCATTGGAGTTGTGAACCAAATGGGCTGGTTCTTGATCACCAACATATATCCAATCAGACTCACCAGCCCCACCACCAAGATACTGGAAGTAGGGATAGTAGTAGCCAGAGACTGGCGTATGGGTGTGCGATCTTGGCACAAATTCGGGTGCTTGGGCATTGAACTTGAAGGAAACACCACTACTACCTGTGCTGTCCAGCTCTTTCCCACCATCTTTCTTAATCTCCGCCTCTTGTGTCTTTTCAGGTTGTGCCTGTGCCATCTTTTCTTGCTTTTGAACAGGCTCAACTCTCTTGGGAATGTATATCTTTAATTGTCCTGTTGAATATCGGTCATTCTCATTTTGTTTTCTTTTTATTAATTTTGTGTTCTACTTCACTCATGAAAAATCTCTCACTCTTGGTGGAGATGTGTTGTTGAAGCGGGGCTTCCACATTCCCCGCCCAAAGAGCTGGGACTCTCCCAGCTTCTAACACATGACCACTGCTCGTGGGTTTGACCAAATTTATATGGTTTGGTTTCTTAATTTTCAATTTTTTGGAAGTAACATTCAATGCTTTTCAACCTAACCCTTGGCATTCGCACTTTTCCAAATAGATCGCAAATTTTGTGATTGGTAGTTTGTTGCATTTGAGAAGTTCCGCTTCCTGTTCCTTTTATTCTATTAGCCTAATGCAAAGTTATTTTTATCGGAACCGATCGCTCAGTTACACAAAATTTTGATTTTAAGTCAAATTAATGCAAGTTATTTTTATCGGAACCAACCGCTCAATTGCACAAAATTTTGATTTTAAGCCAGATAGATATTTTTGCATAACGAGTAAGTTCAAAATAACTCTCCTTGATCTCTAATATGTCGGGCCACCTTATTTTTGTCACTCCGGTCAACAATCTCCACATCATACATTTTTTTTTCCCGTTTGAGACAAAGAATACTAGATCGGAGTGACCTAATTTTATAGCATGTGCAAGTTTTAGAAGGCTGTGAGATATCAAAGTTGATGAAGCATATGATATGTTGCAAACTTTAGATTAAGCTTTGGATCGATCGGCTCGGCCTTTGAGATTTGGAAGCTTTGCAATGGCCCAAACGGGTAATCAAATTCAAAAGTTCAAGCCCAGCCCAACTTGGATGGGCCCAATTTGTCTTACAGAGAGACACTCACTTGGACTTGGCGACAAAAAATACTAAGTTTTACAACAGAAGTTAACTGTCGCTAATTATCTACAACTCGTGCAGCTTTTTTCTGTCCGGCAAAATTATCGGTAGGGACCCTCCCAACTTCACCTAGGCGTGTAAATTATTGCAAAGATTTTAGCTACAACTTTGGTGGGTGGTAAATTGCATATAAATCCCTCGTATTATGGTCATGAACTATCTCTAAATTTTGTTCGTGATATTTTTGCAAACATCTTAGCGACAAATATCAGCAGGACTTTTTCACCGTCAATAGTTAAAATCCACTAATCACATTGGGCGGCCATCATTTGTCCTTAAATAGAGTTTGTCTGTGAGAGTCAAGTCAAAGCATTATAAGAACTTATAAGATCCGGTCATCCCGTAATTATTCCGATCATGATATTTACATCTCCAAAATCACCAAAAAGCACTGAACGTGGAGGACACTCTTTCATTGGAAGCGGTTGAATGAATTTCTTAATAAGGCATCGCTACGCTGAACTTGTACTATGTCTCGCTTGGAAAAAGGGAAAGTATTAATAACAGTTTTTACAAAAAAAAATAGTATATTGTAGAAAGTAGTTTGTTGGTTGTCATTTTTACCAAGCATCTATCCATCTACCTATGGAATATTGATACATGGGGCGTGGGGACGAAGTCTTGTTTTATAATCAACCTGTCATGTGTAGAGTCAATGGGCTTTTTGGCTGCTGCATATATATATATATATATATATATATATATATATATATATATATATATATATATATATTTCTCGTCAGTACAGTATCCCCCCACTAATAAAACAAACAGAATAATTTCTTGATTTGAAAATTTGATTCACTTCACCTAAACCATAAAATAATTGAACAACCCTAATTAGGAAGAAAGGCTAACAGACAGATTCCATGCTCAATCCTCTCCTCCCCTCTCCTCACACCAAACAAATCATAATTCCCTCTGTATAATGTGGCCCCTGTCAATGTGGGCCCTCACTCATTATATCTTGTCTGCAAGATTCTCCCCTCAATTATTTTGCTTGTGAAAGAGACTAATTTGTCCTGCACTCTGGATAAACACACCAGCAAATTGGTGTTTTTCAAGTGGGATATGACTGGCTACTGGTTTGGTGTGAAGGATTATAAAGTTGATGCTTATTTTAACAGATTTGACCTTTCGAAAGGGCTTCTCCTGGAAGCCGCTTATCTTCGTTTCAGGGGCTCAATCTGATAGTATAAACAATACAGCTGAATGGCCAAGAAACAAGGCTATTGAAGTAGGGCTCTTTTTTTAGGGGAAGGGGGTTTGAATATGATTATGATCAAGATTCTTGCCATCAACAAATCTTTGAGCCATTCTTTCTTTGCTCTTTGTTTATGTACTGATTCTGAGATGTGGACAAAGGGGCTAGTTATGGTCAATTGGATTTCTGATTTCCCTAACAACCCCCCATACGTTCACAGATGAAAGGGTCCAGTTGGCTTTTCAAAGAAGCTGGTAAAGACACCAGAAAAGACTTGGAACACTGATATATTACCCTAGTAAGAGCAAGACTCTTCTTGATGTTCATTTAAAAAACTTATCTTAAAGCAATGTTTAGACAGAAAAGAACAAACGAATTGGTATCTGATAGCTAGTTTGAGAGCAAGATGTACCTCAGAGCAACTTAACAAACGGATCAGGTGTAAAATCTAGCCTTTCATTCTGAACCATTTGTTGCCCAATCTTGGAAGGCAATTTTATTCTGATGTTTACCTGTACACAAGTTTTCTGCACATTTCTCAAAAAGGAGATGGAAAACATTCAAAGAACACGTAAGAGGAAAATCAGAGATGGATTCTAGGTCACTTTAGCATGCACCCACAAGATTCTCAGATGAAGCAGAAAAACTGAAATTGAAGCTCAAGGATAAGAACTCAGTATATCTCAAAGAGATTATTACGTAAATACAATGGTCATAGTTCACAATACCGGTCCTATTTCCTATTTCTTCATTCCAAGCACTGGAGGGGACCCCACTTGAGGTTCCTTGTGCCAAAAACAAGAAATAGCAAACAACTCAATCTAAGATAGGTGGAATGGGAAACTAGTTCTGCAAAATTGCACAGCCTCTCAAGATCCTTCTGTGTATGATTGTAATGTTTTATGGTCATCGGCTCCTGCCATGTAATAATACTATAATTTATCTGCAAAATCCGTGAGTGGATATGTTTTATACATCATCTTTTCCCGATGTCTGAATATGGCTTTTCCAGCTATAGCTCTCAGATTTCTCATCTTCATCTTCCATGCTGTCCCCTCCTGTAGTCGAAGTCCCCCCAGTGGTTACAGTTAACTGGAGAGGACCCTGAGGAGAACCAGACTGAGAATTGCTCTGCTTGGATGATTCGCCACACTGATCTTGCATCCATAACCCTCCTAACATGACAACAGATTGATTTGCAGAGGTAGCAGTAGTGACTGGAACTCTACGATTATGAAGCCGGAATTTCTGGAATCACAGAGAACTGTTAGCAACCATCTCACAACCTAAAACCAAATGATGAGGAGATATAAAGTTCAAGACATACTTGCAAATGACTCTTCACTTCATCGTTGGTAAGACCATCGACCTGCATGAGCTCTCTAATCTGCTTAGGAGTGGCTGCTGGAAAGAAGATCAGAAAGACTAAATTAAATGCATGAAGGCTGGCTGTGGGTTATATAACCGATAGTACTATAATATGCTGCAGATTGATGAAAGTGTTTAATTAAACTATCACTTCAAAGATTCAATTTTGTGTTCTGACCTTGTGAACCTCCAAGCTGTTGCAGGGCATTGACAAAGCGTCTATGCAATTCAGGAGACCAGCACCTTCTCTGCTTCCTAGAGGACTGCTGCTGTTGTGGCTGTGGTCCGGTCCGTAGATTAGACTGCACATGAGGGCCAGAAGATGAAACTGCTCGACTACTACTGGATTTAGAACTCAAGCTACTAGACCCCAATTCATCCCTGGGAGGATCCTTGATTCCAGGGGTGATAAGTGAAAGCTCGGCTACTGGTAATTCCTCCTTGTATCCCTTGGTTGTCGCCACCAATGGATGCGCAGTGTAGCCTTTAAATGGCATGAATGCCCTTCCTGCAGTCCTGTTCTTACAGGGCTGATATAAAGTATCGGTCACTGAAAGATTTTCTTCCTCGGCTCTCTATCACCAAATCAAACAAAAGAAGTCCATTCATACATATGCACAAGCATAATGAAAGATGAATAACAAATAGTCCATTACTTTTTGATCAAATATAATCAATTCTTTTGTAGTACCTTTTTCATTCTCACAACTGAATCTTGTTTCTGATTGTAGTTGTTCAAATCGGTAATGGGATGATCATCAGTTTTCCATAGCTGCACAGAGCTCAGCCAATTCATCTTATCTTTGCTGTCCTCCTTCCTAACCTCGTCTTTTCCATCTTCATCAGAACTCTTTTTCAATGGCATAAACTCTTCCAGTATTGGTTTAACATTCAATTTCCTACACTGCATTGATTCCTCCTTCATAGCCACAATAGCTGCAACAACATAACATCAAAACAAAACCCCCATGAATTACCGAACAACAAAATAAAACCAACACACAGAATCGTCAAAAACACGAAAAAACCACAAAAACCTATTTCAAGGATCAACTCCCCACAAGAAACAAACAAATCAATCATCAAGCTCCCAAAATTCCAGGAACCCCCCTCCAAATTAACTTCAATTCACACAAAAAAAAAACACAGCAATCAACACGACAAAGAAAATCCAAAACCCATCTCCAAAATGAACTAAAACCATCCACAAACAAATCCACCCGCAAATATGTCGTCAATAAGCTGGATTAAAATGAAGGAACGAACCATCTTTGATGAGAAGCATGCAAAGGGGAAGCTCGCGTTTAAAGGCGTCGATCTTCCTCATTTCATCTTCTAATCTCCTAACGAAATCATCAAGCTTCAATGACCTCTCGGATACGCTACCGATCTTTGACACTTCCCCAAGAAACTGACTGATTGTTTTGGGTACATAAGTTGGTTTAAAATCTAAGCTCAGCTCAGATGGATTCAAGCCCATTTTAGATCTTCCCCTCAATTCCAATTTCCCCCGTCTCCTTAGATCTTAATTGGATTATAACCGAGACGGATAACCATAGAAAAACACAAATACTGGTCCTAATTTATAAAGACTAAATGTATGTAGAAAGAGGAAAAACTGGAATCTAGAGAGAGAGAGAGAGAGAGGGATGAGAAAGAAGAATTGGGGGGATGAAATGCGAGAAGATTCTGTATTCACAACGCCGGGTTTTGACAGAGCGAAATATATGTGTATCCACTTTCGCGTCGTCGCGTATTTTATCTGTTTACCCACTCGGGCGACTCGGGGTTCGTCACTCGCTTTCTATATCCCGCTTTGACTCGGGATTTTTTCCCAATGCCAAAATTATCATTATACTTGCTCTGTTGATTTGAGATTTTTTTTTTTTTTGCTTTTCGGGGAAGAAATTTGCGAACATGTAACATGTAATCTCAATAGCGGCATACCGTCAAGGTTTGTCAAAAAATTTATTTATTTATTGGAAAGTAAGAAATCGCAAAATGGTCATTCTAATGGAAAATACTACTCCGTACTTAATGAAATATGTTTCATTACACTCAGATTAGATAAAATTACAGTCCAAGACACAAAAGTTTAAAAAGATATACAAATCGTATTTAACAACTTTGAAAAGATACCAGTCTTGTGCCTTTATGCATTGTATGAAATAGGTTTAATTAGTAACTAGGCTTAAAATAAAGTAAAAATCGCAAAATGGTCATTTGGAAAATACTACTCCGTACTATGAAATACGTTTACTTTATAAAATGTCATTTAAAAAGTTATCTTTTTTGAAAAGATACCGTTATGCATTTTTTTGTATGACGACTTTAAAATGAATGTACATGCACAAATATACATACAATATATTCCCCTTACCCTTTCCTCCTTCTTGGCAGAAACAACCACCACCACCACCCCACCAAGCAAGAAGACCATCGTGACCAACCACTACTTTCATCGCAGACCAACCACCAACGTCGCACCCCCCTTACCACCACAAAACTCTGTATCACCATAATAGCACCCCCAGGCCTCCACCACCGTTGCACCCAACATCCCCTACTGTCATATCTCACAAACAAAACCGTCGCAGCATTGAAGTACAACCCCTAGGAATTCATCTCTGCTCTTGGCTCTACCAGAGTGAGAAGAGGGACTATTCTTCATGGCCCGTTGTGTCAGCCAATCGTGACCAAGGGAGACCGACGAAGTAATTTAAAACTCGACTCCATTTTTTGATTACTTCTCAATGTTTTTTTGGTATCAATTAGTTTTTGTATTTCAGTCGTACAAATGACAATTGCATATTGAAGTCTCTTCATGTCCACATGTCAAATTAAAATATAAAGCTTAGGCCCTATTTGACACAATTTTTTTTTTCAGTTTTGAAAACTAGAAAAAAAAGTTGCGTTTGGTAGCCATTTTCTTTTTTTTTTCTTCAGTTTAAAAACCCAGTTTTAAAATCAAGGTTGTTTTTAAAAACTCTAAAAACTGATTTTTTTTTCAGTGTTAGTTTTTTTTTTTAGACCACCACCACCACGCTCCCACCGCCGACCACCGGCAGCAGCCACCACCGACCACCACTACCGTCGGCCACTTCCACCGCAAACCACCACAAAAAAAATGGGTTATCAAACACCCACTTATTTTTGTAAATAAATAAATAAATAAACTGCTCTTTAATTTTATTTTTTTTGAAAACTGAAAACCAAAAAAAAGTTTGTCAAACGAAACCTAGTTGTCGGTAATGAAAAATGTGCTAAATACACCCTTTTTTTCAATATTATTTTTTTATTCCATTTCTTGAACTTATCCTCAATGGTGTGTACTAGTTTCCCACGCTATGTGTCGTGTTGTTTAGGCACTTGGGCCAGATAGATTCCATGTCAATTATCTCACTCATCTAATCTAATATGCAAAATATAAAATACATCTTCAACCCACTCCACCGACTTACCTACCATATGATCAATGTTTTAAATATGCTTAAGTTTCTAGGAATCTAGCTAGTAAATAAATTTGGAATCAAGACAGGCTTCACGACTTATTTTTTACCGTCCACCTTAATATTGTGGACTGTTTAGATTTTGAATTCTGACCTTAGTTCAGACCTCTAAATGACCGGTATATGAGTGTAGTGTATATATTTTATAACGAATATTGATACGAACTGGATTCAAATTATAATTAAGATATTTCACCGCAGTATCTATTAAACTGGATAAGCACGCAAAAAATGGGTGTTCATGCTATTGAGATATAGGATAAAAAATGAGTGGGACATTTAACTAAGTGTCAAGCCACGCTAATCAGCCCCTTATAAAATCATAAAATTCTAAGATGTCTGTCATTTTTGCTCTGCTCTCTTTAAATTAGCAAGGGCTTTAACATCATTTTATGTTGTTGAGTAGTACGATGATACAATGACGTTTTCTTACTTTTCTTTTCTTGTATAAAATATTACAAATTATAGGTTGTTTCTTGCATTTAAGGTCTGCCTTTCATCCCTCCTATGGTCTCACACTAATTGCTACTTAGCAAATTGATCATATCAACTCTGTAAAACTGTTTGACTGACTGACTGACTATATATGAGAAAACATTCGATCATTCGAGATCACTGTACCAATGAATTTTAGATCTTTAATTACAATCACTGTACCAATGAATTCTAGATCATTGTAGCTCTAATTTTGATCAGAAAGTAACTTTTTTTCTCGACCAAAATTATTTTATTTAACGGAAAGATTAAACATAAACTAATATCCTCCGGAGAGGAACAAAAAAATCAAACTCAGGAGGGGGAATCTTGACAATAATTTTGGTTGGGACCCAATTATGATATGGGCTGAGATTTCTCGATTGTCCGACTAAAAAATGGACAAGACAGCCCACTTTACAGAATCTCTCCAAATATTAAAATCATTTATTCGGAATTTATTCTTTCTTGAACTTGAAACCGGAATCTTGATTTGGTCCATACTGCAGAGTCTCCATCGCCTTTGTCGTACATCTCGGACTTGAGAATCTAATGCTAGCTGCTGGTTTTGAAATTCCAAGTTGCCCTGCAAGGCTGCAATCTATTTTCATGTCTTCCAAAATTATCAGAAATCCTTCCATAACCTCCCTTTGTATGTTGCTTTTCGTTGTGTTGGAGCAAATGTGCCCAAATGGAAGGAATCCAAATTTTTTGTTGTTTGAGGCTGTCTATTACCGTCTTTTAAGACGATTTTACTCCCACCCTTTTAGAGATCCTACCACTTAAAGGTAAATCATCTCCACCGTTACCCAAACCATCAATTTGCATATAGTAATTTTAAATGTTTGTTCCAAAATTGCTATTCGAAATTCTGTATGTAGTTGAGAAAGAAAAGAAGTAGATTCTGAATTTTTGGGAGTAAAAGGTGAGTGTAAACAATCACCCTTTCACGAAGAAGCATAATTGTTAAAAGCATCACTTCAAAAATAATTTTTAAACTGGTGTCTTTTCAGAATTACTTCAAAGCGTCCAAATCTTCACTAAAGTAATGACTAACAGATATAATTCGGAAAAAAAAATCAGTTAAAGAGTTCTGGCTAGTAGTTCTAAGTGTGCCAACTAAAGGTGTGCACTGAACCGCGCAATTGCACTCTCAAACTTACATCTAAAACATTTCAAAATAATTTAAATGACAGAGTGACGTGCTTGTTTTCGAGATAAGAAAAAGGTTTTTATTTTCCAGATGTAGATAAAGAATAAAATCATTTATGTCTTGAACTTTACTCACAAAATGCATACCCACAATCTTGAATACAACAATCTCGCACGGACATGTTGTCCTAAAAAATATTTTTCACCGGTACTAAAAATGATCCACCTTTGTTTTTTTTTTTTCAATTTATATTTTGGGTCCTCTATCGCAAAATGCAAAGTGAAAATTAAGGCCCCGTACGCTTACGAGATTTTTTTCTGTATTCTATATTCTGTTTTTGGTTTCCAGAATTTAGTATTCAGTTCTAAAATCGTATTGTGTACTTTTACTTTTTTCCGTATCTAGTTTTTCAATTTTTTCTGTACGTTTATCATTTTCATTTTCGTTTTTACCAACTTTTTTCTGAATCAATTCATTACTGGACCCACTATTTCCATTTCTAGGAAGACCCAGTGAAATGGGTGGTCTAGTTTGGTGAGTGTTTGTTGAAATATGGCGGTAGATATGAAGGAGAAGAGGTGGTATTCTGATTAGGAGAATACAGTTCGAGGAAAAAGGTGAAAACACCCTTTGGGTGTTTTCAGCTTTTTTGACACTATTTGGAAATTTTATCCAAAACGAAACCGAAAAAACGTAAACATACACGAAAAAAGGCATCTTTTTCATCATCATTACAAAAATGAAAACTGAAAAACGTAAACGTACAGCCCCTAAGGCTCTGCTCTCTTTTTTTTCAGTTCTTTCTTCAGTTTGGTAAATTGGAGAAAATAAACGCATTTGACACCCAGTTTCTATTTTTTTTCCTTCAGTTTTGAAAATTAATTTTTAAAAACTCTCGTTTAGAGTTTTGAGTTTTCAATTTTGATTTTTATTTTGAGACCACCACCACCTCCCACGGCCATCGCCAGTGATCACCGCCGGCCACTGCCACGCCTCATCACAAAAAAAAACTCAAAATAAAAATAGGTAATCAAACATCCAAAAGAAAAAATTTAAAAGAAAAACTGGGTAATCAAACGCCTGTTTGTTTTTGTTAAAAAAATAATAATAAACTAGTTTTTGTTTTTATTTTTTTGAAATAAAAAACTAAAACTGGAAGTATTTTCAAACACTACCTAAGATTTTACAAATCGAAAGTAAGATCATATATTTCGTGATGTAAATAGTAAGTCATTTCTTCAGAGATGTCGAGCCCCACCACTGAAACTCTTAACTAGGCTGCCATTTCTTTGTGATAAACATTTTTGCGTTAGTCCGAAAAAAAAAAGAGAGAGTTACTCTCTATTTTCTTTTTCTTTTTTGGTCAAAGTTATTCCTGCTACAAGCAAAAAATGTGTTATACTAAATCTTGAAATAAACCCCTTTATTGTAATAAAAGCTTTCTTTATTATGAGAGTAAAATGACAAAAAATTTAAATACACGTCCACATAAAACTGAAAGTGATATTTGATACTTTACGTGCATTATATATGCAGTTGGGGATCGAGGTTCACGATGCCATCCATTATTCGAGTGTTAGCCAAAGTCAAAATTTGAATAGATAAGACTTTTACGGTAACAAATATGTGATACCATCTCAACGACAGATCTATGATGCCATCTTATCTTTAGGTGAACCAAAGAAAGGGGGGATGGTGGGTTAGAAGGAGTCGTGGGGCATTTTGGTCAATGCGGAGTCTAGCTTTCCTCTGCCGTGTAATGTTGAGTTCTACTATATTCCTCTGGTTGGACGGTCAAGAATGGGGCAAGAAGTAGATTCCTCTCGATCCAGCTTCCGGTGACAGTCATGATGATACGGCATTTTTGGAACACGTGTCAGACTGTGGCCATTCAAATGAGAGCAGTTTGGTCAATTCAAGGCAAAAAGGAGAACCGAAAGGAAAGTCTACGGAATTAACTCTCAGCAATGTGCGTGTGTGTGTGTGAGAGAGCGAGAGCGCCAGCTGCAGCAGCAGCCTGCAGCATCTCCTTTCTCACTGCGGATCCAATCTAGAATCCAAGAAATTGGCATCTCTCGAGCAGCAGTTTCAAACTTCATAAATCAAGCTCAGCTTAGTTTTGGACTTCGGATACTGTTTTTTCATTGCTAGCTCTTATGTTGCAAAGGATGTAATTAAATTACAGTGTACTGTTTTCGAAGCCGATAGATGGTGTAATTTATCGGTAAGCTTAAGTTACTCTAGAGAATAGGACGATCATTTTTTATTCTTTTCAATTTTGTTTTTGTTTGTGAACCTGTGTTGGTGCATAGGCATGCCCTTTTGAGTTCACGGTTGCATATCTATTTTAGCAGTTGGTTATTTTCTCAACGTTATGAACGCCCTATTTGATAACCGATACATTCCCTGGACTTAAGAAGTCTAGCTTTGAGTAGCGGTACTATTGGAAAACATGGTTGAAATAGGACGAGGTTGTGTAAAAAGCCCTCTTGCCTACTACAGTTAGACAAGACTGTTCACGACTAGCATGCCTTATGCAGTACCATACGTGAAAGCCTATGTGCTCTTTGGACCGCAACCAATTTTATTAGTTATTCACTAGGGCATCGACCAAAACCTTTTGGTTTTAGAAGATCTAAAATTGAAATGGAAATAAGGAAATAGGGGTTACAACCTGGTTTGCCTCGTATATTAATTGTTCCCCGTCGTAAAAGATGGAAAGAGCGTCAGTGATCTGCACTAGTTGATCTTATAAAATGCACAACTATCTATTCCGGAAAGTAGACTTGCTTTTGTAAAAAAAGAAATTAAAAAAAAATCAAAAGTTTACTCTTCTTTTATAAGAGCATCACAAGGTTCACAGAACCAATGCCAACTTGACTGGATCCAAAGAAGAGATCATGCAGCACCAAAATTTAATGGCCATTGGAAGAAGACACAGGACACAATCCCTTTCACTGAAAGGCATCTTAGCACGTGATGACAAGCTAGCTCAATGTCTCATTGGATCTGTGTGTGACTAACCCTCCTCATGAGGGTATCTATTGTCCCCATTATTTCTATTTCTTCTTCCTCCGCTGGGACGGAATCTCTTGTCCCCGTTACTGAGTATTTTGTTGCCCCTAATCTAGGGCCGTTGTTGTCGTTTAGGCTTTTGTAGCCTTTGTCTGCTTTTTTGGTTGAAGTTGTTGAGTGACATTATTGCTGGTGTGCTTCCGGTCCTTGCGAGAATTCCACTCACCTACGCCCAACCTCTCGCTCTCGGAACAGAGATCATCATTGTTTCTTCTGTTTTACATCCTAATAACTCCTCCTCCTCTATTTCAACCCCTTCTGAAACAAGCCTCGCATACAATTGGGGCGACCACTCTTTTAGAGCCACGCGGTGTTACGAGCCCCGTTGCATGCCAAAGTGGGTCTGGTGCGGTTATTATACGGAGTACTGTATTATTTTGTGCATGACTGACGTGTTTTTACCAGCGTTGACAAGGTATGTTCATCGTATTTCTTTTTTAAACCGTCTCACAAAAATTGATCATTTTCATATTAAGAAAGATTATGTAAGTATTTTTACATATTTATCATCTTTATATATTTTTTATTATATTTCTCTCACCACATTTATTTTTCTACCCAACTCATTTTCTTTCTCCTGACTCACCGCTTTACACTTTCCTATTCTATTTTTCTCTACACATTTAACACTCTATCAACCAATTTTCCCTCTCATAGCCCACTCTCTTTCCCCCTCTCTAAAGGGTAAAATGAAAAAGTCACACAATATATAATATAAATCCTTAATATACGTGTAAAGTCAAATGGATCACTCTTTTAGGGACGGAGGGAATATAACATACTCCAGAGAGAGAGAGAGACTGCTCCATCTAGTTACTCATAATTCATAAAAGATTGAATTGATCCAATCTAAATAGGCAGTAATTGCTTACTCCAAACAAAATGCCCCGTGAGAAGATAAAGTTATACTATTTATGCCTCATATAATTTGATTAATTTTTCTTTTTAACCCATTCCACAAGAATTACTCATTTCTAAATTAAAAAATATTTTGTAGGTAATTTTATAAATGTGAAAGTCTTTTATGTGGCTATGTCATAGAAAGCTTTTCTATGGCAAAGAATGAAAAATACAGTTTTACCCCTATTTTAAAGTTCATGTGTGTTAATTCATTAAGGGTGCAAACGTCAGTTTTTAAAATAGCAATCCTAACCCTAATTCATTTTTCTTTCTCCCTAGCCACCACCACCATTTCCTCCGTAGTCGCTGCCGCCACCATTTCCCCAGCCGTTGCCACCACCTTCCCCTCGCCTCCACCACTATCACCAATCGTCACCTCATCACTCTAGCATCCACCCACCATGACAGCCCCTCATGGTTGCTTCACCATCCATAACAATCCCCACCACCTCAGCGCCACCACCGTAGCAACGAACCACTGGCGGGATCTAACGAACCGCCGGTGGTATTTAAGGCTACTAGGGGGTGGGGGAGTGCACGTGTTCTCAATGGTCTCACCGGCAGGATCTAACAAACCGTCGGTGGTATTCAAGGACAATAAGGGGTGGGGGAGTGCATGTGTTCTCAACGGTCTCACAGGCGGGATCTAGCCCACCAATAGTCACCCCCGCCCACCATGATAACCCCCCAAAGTTGTAGCCCGGCACCATCGCAATCACCTACATCGTAACCCGCACACACTGCTACAACAAACCACTGGCGGGATCTAACGAACCGCCAGTGGGGTTTAAGGACAATAGGGGGTGAGGCTAGTGATATCTAACCATCTATCTTCTTTGCTGCTGTCATGCACCATCGATGGTGGTTACGGGCGGAGAAGACAGTGAAATTGTAGGGTTCAAAAATGTTATCTATTTACCCTACATGAATCATACATTTAATGAGATATAATGGCATAATGATATTTTTACTATCATGCCATAGAAAACTTTATTATGGCATAACAACACAAAAAAAATTCCTTTATCTATTGACTCTTTTTATATTTTTTTATTCAATTTCTCTCTCCACATCTAAATCTGCATTAATTCATTTTCTCTTTCCTGACCCACTTTCTTATACTTTTTATTTATTTCTCTATCCACACTTATATACTCCACTAACTCATTTTCTCTCTCCTGATCTATTTTTTTCCCTTCCTCTCTTTAAAGGATAGAATATGCCTTAATCTACATGAAAAAAAAAAGTTGATCAAATTAGGTGAGACGGAGGGAGTAATATTTTTTAGTTTTTTGAGATTGATTGGAACGCTACATATCCTTCCCATGATATAACTTGTCTATCTATCCAGCTACTTGTACTATTTATAATGTGAAGGCCCATAAATCTTTTAATATATGAAAATAGTTTCGATGTAACATATTAAGAGGCTGTTTGAGATTAATTCTCAAAAATATATTTTGATTAAATCCGAATCAGTTTTTAAAATCAGTTTTAATCTACTTTATAAATAATCGATTAAAAGTTGTTAAAGTGTTTGGATTAAAAGTTGCTAAAGTAGGTTTAGTATGATAAAATTGTCTTATAGTGTATTTAAATTGAAAAGGAACATTTAATGTCTGTGTACATGTAAGGATATTTTGACAATATTTTTGGTCAAATCTGATTCTCCAAAACTGATTAAATCAGTATCTAAGAAAAATGAAGATTCTGGATTTAAATATTTTTGAACATATTGGAGTAGAATTAGGTTAAATCAGAATCTAAGAAAAATGAAGATTCTGGATTTAAACATTTTTGAATATATTGGAGTAGATTTAATCAATTTTTTTTTGTCAAATACTTCAAACTTAATTTAATTTAAATTTAATCAGGCTTGATCATTTTAGACTCAATCTCAAACATCCTCTTACTTACTGCATAACACGTGACACAAAACTAAGGTTAAAAAACTAAAGGAAAAAGTCCAAATTATTGCCTTACAGATAATGTTTGTTTTTTTTTCTAAAAATAATGATTACTTTTATCTTCTTAAACTTCCTTTATTTCTTTTTTCAAAAGCATAGGGAAAACGTGTCAGTGTGTCCTGGTGGGTCAAGTGGGGAATCGGTTCGCCGCATATGAACGGCGGTTGTTACAGCATTCCGAATATTAGTGGGGCCCAGCCTCTGAGATTCCTTATATTTTGGTGCGTGTAGTAGCACCAATCATATTATCTTTTGAATTCGTCCCATCACATTTCCATATTTACCAAAAGCAACCGAAAACAAAGCGTGTCATGCACTATTGTCCTCTGCACCGCTCAACCCCAATCACCATCATCAATATGCACCACGTATAGCCCCATGGCCTCTTGGCTTTTCTATCACACCATTGGGCATATGGCAATATCTCAATCCTCATGGTTTGCCTAAGGTACTTAAAACAAAAATGCGAATAAGCCGACCTTTGCTCTTGATTTTTCCCGCACACGGTCCTTTCCAATCGCCCCTTCCAATTTGCTTGAAGAACTTATGCTCGCTAAGTATGGTTTAAGTGACATATATCACTTAAGCGATAGATTCTCGTGACACAATCCAAAAGGTCTGCCTGGCAATACATATCAATCTAGCAAGAAATTTATAAAAAAGAAAAACCGACAAACAAACATGGCTCCTACTGAGGAACAAGGAGTCATGTGGCCTCAGGAAGATAACCGGCCTTTTGATTGTGAAGGGGGCACACACAGGAGGCCATAAAAGCTTAAGAGTAGAAAGAACAATAGATCATGGGGTCCTCTTTGCACCAAAGACCTTTTCCTCTTTGCTTTTGTACATTGTACAACTTTATGATCATGGACAACTACAAACCAAACCCACTTTAAGCTTCTCTTTGCTCCATCTCCTATGCTTCTTACATTAAAGTAGTGAAGTCAGAAATGCTCTGAATTATACGTGGAGGCGTTTCCATTTGATGAGACTATTTATTTGCTTCCTCCCATGGTCTTTGAAAATAGAGTTGACACAGCCCTTTTGCTCCACGAAAAATAGGCAAATAAAGTTTTGCCCCGCAAAAAAGTATACTTAAAAGTAAGCACGGGCTGAATGACACTTACTTATAGTATAACATATTAGGGAGCTGATCCATTGATAGCGCTAGCAAAATGGGGTATTTGCTAGCGCGATCTGGACCGTCCATCCCGAAAGATGGACGGCCCAGATCTTTTTTTGCGTTTTTTTAAGTACGTCCGCTACATTATGTAGCGGACAATTTTTTGACTTTTTTTGACAATAATACCCTTCGAGTCCGTCCGCTACATTATGTAGCGGACAAATAGACAGTCCGCTACATAATGTAGCGGACAAGTAGACAATATATTTTCTGACACATCTCTCTTTCACGTCAATTTCTCACTTTCTCTTGTCCTTTCTCTCTCTTTCTCTCTCTTCTTTTCTCCTCAGTATGTTTGGAACAAGCTCAGCATTCATCCTCCTGTATTGATTCAGCAACTATACCTTTTAACAAACAGAAATTCCAACTGAATGAGAGCAAACAAAGGAGCTAAGATTGGAAAGCTGGAATCCGTGGCTTTCAATTCCAACCGAAGCTCACCGCCTGACTCCTTTGAGCAGAATCCGTGGCTTTCAATTCCTATGTCTACTCTGATAAACAATATAAACGCACACCCAGAGAGCTAAAAGGCCAGAAAACTCTTTCCCGAGGAAAGACTTGCCACAGTTTTCGGGATATGAAGCATATGTTTGTAGTATCAAGATGATAGGGTGGTGCTGTTCTCGAGAAAATAGAGGAAGAAGAAGAAGAAGAAGCTGTTTGGTTAGAAAGGTTCTGAATTCAGAGATGGGGTCAGAGATCCTCGCTGTCCACATCATCGTCGATGTCCCGGTGCCGCTTGTCCTTGTAGTCCTCCTTCAATATCTTCGCCCAGTCCGGTATGTTCACCGGCAGCGACGACGCCATCCCCCCGACCACCGCCTCAGCCCTCTTCACCGCTGCCAGCGGCTTCTTCCTCAAACTTACCACCGGTTTCCAGTAGTTCGGCGAGACACCGCCGTCGCCGACCGAGCTCCACACGTCCGATTCGTTGAGCTCCAAGCCCGAGTCTAGCCCGATGAAAAGAAAAGCAAAGCACATATGAGAAGAATTTATTCGGTTGTTGAAGAAGAAGCAAAGCAGGAATGGGGGAGTGGAGTGGGGACAGCGAGAGAGAGAGAGAGTCAGAACAGAAATGAGAAAGAAAGGACAGAGAGTGAGTTAGTCAGAAAGTCCGCTACATTATGTAGCGGACAAGTTTTCAGAGAGTATTTTTATCAAAAAATGGTCCGCTACATAATGTAGCGGACTGATTTAAAAAAAAGTCAGAACAGTAGTCTCGATAGTCCGCTACATAATGTAGCGGATGGGCACAAAGGGTATTTTTGTCAAAAAATTGTCCGCTACATAATGTAGCGGACGTACTTAAAAAAACGCAAAAAAAAAGATCTGGGCCGTCCATCTTTCGGGATGGACGGTCCAGATCGCGCTAGCAAATACCCCATTTTGCTAGCGCTATCAATGGATCAGCTCCCAACATATTAATACTGATTCCACATAGAATTCAGCCAGCTGAGAAGCAAACGATGAAGAATTTGAGAATTCTCTGGATGATTTTATTGAAGTCAAAAGTGTAGTATTTATAGTATAACATATTAATACTGATTGCTAAGTTTACAGATCCTACATAAATAAGATGATTTGACTTAAGAACTTTACCTAAGTTAGATAATTTGACCTACCTAAGAAAACATCAGTTGACTTTGTACATAATGATACAATATTCGATTTCTCATGAATCATGGACTATAATATCGGTTCCATCATTCATGGAGTCTGTTTGTCCTCCGTTACTCCCCCTCAAATTGGTGCATGAAGAGTAAAAATGCCCAACTTGAGAAGTAAAAAACGATCTCGATTGAGTGCTTTAGTGAATTAAAGATGTCCGCCAATTGCAGCCGAGAATAAATGGATTTGAGAATTAAAATATGTGACTGAATGTGCTGGCGGATGAAGTGACAATCGATCTCGATATGTTTGGCTTGGATGATCAGAAGTAGAAAAACGGTATGGAGATTTGGGATCAACTGTAGCACTCTAAAATTCTACAACAACTGGTACCAAACCCTCATTAATCAGGTTTGCATTTGCTTCTCCCATACCTATGAACACTATGATAGCAAAGATATTAGCCTTGCTCTGATACCATGAAGAATTTGAGAATTCTCTCTGGATGATTTTATTGAAGTGAAAAGTGTAGTATTTATAGTACAAGATATTAATGTTGATTGCTAAGTTCTAAGTTTAGGGATCCTACCTAAATAAGAGGATTTGACTCAGGAACTCTACCTAAATTAGATAATTTGACCTACCTAAAATAACATTAGTTGACTTTGTACATAACGATACAATATTCGATTTCCCATAAATCTTGGACTATAATATCGGTTCCATGATTCATGGAGTCTGTTTGTCTTCCATTAAACGAGAAAGAAAAAAATGATTCAAGGATTAACCACTATGCAATGGCAAACATGCTAACGTACAGTTAAATCATCCCTTCCCACGGTCTGGTGCTCTATTCAATACCCTACATCTACAAACATCACCCAATATCCAGATTCCAGAACGTTCATCCATCAAGAACGTGACAAGTGAAAATGCAGATCATTTAGGCAAAACGCCAGTAAAAGAACACTTGGTTAGCTTCCTCAAGATCCTGCCTCTAGTTGCTAAACCTTAACATGTACAAGCTACAAACATTGAAACCAACTGTGAAGCAAAATTGGCCACTTATGATTGGCTCACACCAGGCCGTATAACCAAACTGCTATTCTTTTTTGGTGATATGAGCAGTCAGAAGCTTTGAAACCGAGAAGCCAATGAAGGTATCAACCTCAAAGAGTTCTTTTAGCTTATTGTCGCATATAATTCTCCTCTTATCAGATGGATCCTTCAAAAGACACAGAAAACTATGTCAGAGTTCTTGCCTAGAGTCTAATCCATAAATAAAAGCCAAACCTTCTATAAAAAATCAGGTAAATATTTCAATCATGAGTGGCAGGCTCCATATTCCTCTCTCCCAAATATTTCAATCGGTTTGGGGTCTAAAGCTTAACACCACCTACTTGCAGGGGTAGATGCACCTAGAAGCAAAGGTGGTCAACTGACCAACTTGATTTTGGGGGAGGACCATTGGCCCCGTAAATATTCCCAAAACGGAGTTTTTAATTTATGAAATAGGCATTACACTTGTGTTTAGTTGCCCACATTAGCTTCAGATACCCATTACATCATAAAGGCATTCTGGCCAAGGCTATCCCGCTGAAGCATGAACTAATAAATCAAACTCAGAGCAAGCTTGGCTTGTTTAATAACACGTTCATTTTAGCTTTTGAGAGAGGTTTGCTTCAAACATAGAGGGGGATGTAATTGAGGTATTTATTAATCATGCAGTGGTTGACAGAAAGAGCATATAGGTACCTGCAGATCATTTTGCTTTATATAGTCCCACATTCTCTTTACAACCTCGGCTCGAGATAATTCATTTTCACCCGTACCAAGGAATTCTACGAGAGCATCAGATAGACGAAGTGATGTAAGGAATCCGCCACCTCCCCCTTTCCGGCGTTTCTCCTTCTGCTTTAGATCATCTGCACCTGTATAATCATCAAGTGCCAACCCTTAGTAACTAAGTATTATGTTTTTTCAGGCAAGCTGCCTAAGGAAGTTATGAGGACAAGATTAAACATGCAGGCCTTGTAATACATAATCTAGAAAGGTGAAAATATCTCGTGCCAACACTTACAACTGTTATCCTCACCTTCTTCTCTGTCTATTTGGTTCCCCGTTTCCTTTTCTGACGACTTCACTGGAGCTGCTATACCAGGGAGCAAAACCCTTAACTCAATCCATAATTTAAATTTTCTGTAAACAATTATCTTTATAGAAAAATGTTGTTTAGCATCTAATTTAAAAAAAAATTAAACTCAGAATTCGGGACGGGTATGAAGAATATATTCATAACGTTATAGACACCATATTGGGTAAGTAAATAAATGGGACACAACAGCACTAAATGTCAGACATAACATTCAAGGACGTTTAGTAATACCAAATTGCACATGACAACAGTAGCATTAAATGTCATACAGATCATTAAAACAAGCTCGGATAACCAAGTTGGTACATCACAGGATGCTCAGCATGACGGACTTAAAATTTGAAGATGTCAAGCAAACTGAGAAAGTAAACTGACTCCAAAAATCACCACATTCCACTGAATACTTCATACTTGTCAAACATGTTTCAGTTGCTAAAATTAGTTAAAAGAACATCCATGTTGACCATCTGATATACTACACCTGTCAAAGAGAGATGTCCTTGGTAATATTTGGGTTAAACATCTAATATTAAGGCGGCACCAGTGTCAATCTTATGCAGGTACCATCCGCTAAGCGGGGTATTCATATGCAGCAAGTAGCTTGTTCAATCATAAGGCATGCCAATGGTTCATAATCTTAGAAGATAGCTTGTTCAAGGGAATACCAACTTCCTCTTCTATCGGCCATATATGATTTGATAGCTTTTTGTTCATTTGAAACATGTCTATGGAGTCAACGCAGAATAGGGCACGCAATGTTTCATCGCATAAAATCCTTTTCCTGTTCTTCGGATTCTGCAAATCTTTTTCACGGATATACGCCCAAAGTTTCTTCACAACCTAGGGCGCAGACAATCCAAGTGTCAAATTTTTTATTTTCTGCGGAATGCAAAGTAAAGACACGAAAATTCTGCAAGTACTGAGATTACCTCAGTTCTAGCCAATTCTGGCACGCCAACAAGCTTCTGGAGTTGCGGAGAAAGACTACAAGGTTTGCTAAAGCCGCTTCCTCTTTTTTTCACTTCTTTATCAACCTTGTCAGGCGTACTTGATAAGATATAGCAACTTGTTAAAAAATTAAGAATAGCAACCTGTGGGACAGCAAAGAACTAAGAACACACACAAAGAATTATATACTTTGTCCACGTCTAGTGGCGACAAGCTCATAATGTATAGTCAACAGAACTAATGCACATTACTCATGGATAAAGTTTAGGTAAAACTTATGGCAACCGATCACAATCTTGCTTCTTGAAGTAACTCGACAGAAGAATTGTTACAATAATTACCAAAGCCAAGCCCAAATAATCATATTGTTTTTTATGCAAAATGGTGGCAGACCCTGCTAAAATCTTTACAGATATAGATGCTCAATAGGCTAGACAGAACTGTCAGCAATTTTTTTCCATGCGTAAACTGCTAAAAAAAAGACGAATTCAGGATGCATGCAGTCAACATCTTACTGTTTTCTAGTCATAGAGAGCAGTATCAATGAGCATGGAACACAATAACCAAAAGAACACGTGAAAGATAAATTGTAGCGTCAATCAATAGAACATGAAAATATCTTATTTATGCTAATTCCAAATGATCAATGTTTAGCTTCATAACTTTTGTTCCGTGTAAATATCTATTCAATCCTTAAATACGAAGGCTAGAGCTAGTGCTCCTGTACCAGAGTCTCAACTTGACAATGTCAACTAAATTGCAGGTAATACAACGAGAACTCAAGTCACAATATGCTTTGGGTTGAGTAAACAATATCCAAACCTCTCATATGCATCAGGTACGAGCCTTCCAGTTTAAACTAAATCGCACCTTCAACCTAGAACATATTGCACGCTCATAAAATGCCATAACCTAAAGCAAGCCAGCAAACTCCAAATACTAAAGCACCATAACAATAAGAAAACGCCAATAACCGTTCTCTTGATATTCCTTAGCCAAGTTTTTCTAAAGTTCTGATCATCCTCATAAAAGTACCATAGCTAAGTTTCATATAATGAAAGCACATACAAGAAAAAAGTGGTATTATTATGGACAAATATTTTTATATTGTCATTTTGTACAAGACTGGGGAGGTCTTAAACTTCATTGGTAGGGAATAGTTTATTGTATTTTGGGCCCAGCGTAAGACGAAGAATCGGATTATGCATCCACTAAGAGGAAAAGAAGAAGAAATCTTTTAAAATTCTAGTATAGGAGTGTCGTACAAACAAATGCCAAGCCTTACTCTATTCTTATGAAGAAATAGAGGGCCTGGGAAGCGCTTAGCTTAAGAAGGTAAAGGCCTTATTCTATTCTGATTACAGAATAGCAGTCTTGAAGCTCGTAGCTCGGAGCTCCTAGCTCCTAGCTCCAATAAGGACATTGAGTCATTCGATCACTCTCGACTATGCTCGTACCCTCGCGCTTCTTGGGCTTACAGGTATGAGCTAGGAGTCAGTTCACTCACTCCTTACTAGAATAGATTTCATAATGAGGAACCCGGCTCGGACTTCTTGGAAAGAAGTTCTTCGCCTCATAATGACATTTTTCTTCTTTTCCGGCCGGAGAACAACAATAACTCCATACCCCTTTACAATCCCCGGAGGTAAACCAGAGAGAGGCGGCCCTCATCCCAACGGATTGTGTTAGAGTTCAGTATTCGGGGGAGCTATGTTTTATCAATAAGAGTTTATGCACCTGCTCCCTATACGAAACCCTTTAACTGTAAGAAATCCTTAGATAACTATCAGCTTCTTAAGGTAGGACTTCCGAGGCAGGGCTAGGAGTACGTTCTCTCAATCCTTACTAGAATAGTGTCATAATGAAGACCCAGGTCGGACTTCTTTCGAGGAAGTACATCGCTTCTTAATGGCATTTAGCTTTTTTCCGGCTGGATTTTCTTTCTTTTGGGGTTCGCTAAATCTGTAATACTGAATTCTTTCACCCACTTGTCACGTCAAGTTCGTGGTATCGTAATGTAGCACAAATCACTTTCTGCTCATCTCAAGCCATGTTCCTTCATCCTTTCCCCAGCAGCTATGGATCTTTCCAACATAGAAATACTACACAAAGTCCTAGTTAACAATGTAGGGAATGAAAGATGGTGTAACCAGAAAAGCATAAAAAAAATAAATTCTTCGTCTAGCCATCGGGATGAAAGGAACATAAGACCACTGGGTAAACAAGGACCCCTACCAAATGAATTGAGTAACTTTGAACAAAAATATGAAGGAGGGATTTTGTGTGGTTGGGGTGTGTGTCGGGGGGGGGGGGGGGAGAGGTGCAGAAAGACCTTACCGCAGAAAGATATGAGATGCCCAAGGGTGCCCAACCATTTTGTCTTTCTGGCTTTAGAAGCATATGCTATAGTTCATTCTTTTTCCTATTCGGCCTCATTTTTGTTCGTTTTAGTAACATGTAGAACTCCAAATGTGCTCTTGTTGCTATTTGTCCAGACTTTACCCACACAAGAACATCAAAGTTCGTGATCACCATTTACCCAATTTGATAACTGAAATACTGATCCTGGCCAAAAGGTATTGAAATATGAAGTTTGTTGTGCTTGTGATATCCAAAACTCCAAACAAATAGTTTTTCAAATTAGAATCTGGTAAACATTTTCCCTATCCGAAACATGATGGATTCATCAACATTTGCTGATTAGTAAAACATGCCAACTAAACAATGAACTAAAGAAAATAAACCATCCGAAGAATAAGAGACAAACTTTATGCCAACTGGGAGAAACAAGGAAAACCGAGAATAGAAAATGGAACTTACTCTATCTGACTTTTCTTAGGAATAAATGCAACGGAAACACCCGGGATTTCAAATTCCTAAATTATCAGGTCCTCCATTTTCTTAGCATCGAAACAGGAAATCAAGAAAATAAAAATAAAGAAAGTGTAAGAAAACAAACCACCTTTGTTTCTTGGTTCTTGCATCACCCTCTGCCTCTTCCTCTTCCTCCTCAGGGCCCTCTTCTTTTTCCTCTGGCTTGACATTGTCTTCAATTGGTTCTTGTACGTCGTCCTCCCTACCTAGGGTCTCGTGGCGGGTTTCGAGGCACAAGTCGATTTGGTCTCTAATGAAAGCTTTTCGGTCGGATAAATCAATGCCGAACTCTTCCTCGAGCCTCCGCCCACGGTGGCGGTGGTGGTAGTGTCGAGGTCGGCGGTGCGTAAGACTTGCCGCAGCCGACCCACTAACTCCGAATCTGACGCCATTCTCGATGCAGGGGTGGGTGTGTGCGAGAAGCAAGATTGTTTGTGGTACTTTGGGGGGCATGCACGTGAAAGAAGTGAAAGGAAGGGAGCAAAAACAAAGTGCACGATTTCAAGAAACCAGATAAGTGTACTGAAACATATTCTCCACTAAAAGCAAATTAATGTCCACACACACAGTTATCGCGGCGGTTGCATAAAGAAAGGACGATTTCTAACGACATGAAAAAATTATCATACGATATAAAGTCAAAATTTCATTATTCTATAATTCCATCCGTTGCCTATATCACATTATCGCTACAGAAGAAATTTAGCTTACGTACCTATAACAATCGATTAACAGTTTTAAATGGAGGGGGGGGGGGAACATAAAGAGTTGCACAATAGCTTGAACAAGTTGAGATCAATCGAATATATAACTTTTAAAAGGAAAGGGGAGAGCTGAATAAATGAAGCCATTAACGAAGTCATTCAGACGCCTCCACTTTAGAAAATCATGAGATAAAGTTAATTTGCTTAATCGAACATTATTGTAATACATTAATTTATCCCCATTAAGACTTTAGTAATTTTACAGGCATTCAAAATCATGTCCAAGCTTCCGAATAGTTTTGGAATAAGCCTAACGGACATTATTGTTGAAACAAAATGCCTATTTCTACACCGTGAAATGCTTGTCCAAAACCTCATAAGTAACTACAAAGTCGATGTTCCCAACCTACTTTGGTCGCACCCAAGGGTCCACCAGGGGTCCCGTTTTGCACAACACGTCACGTGTTCAATGGTCAATTTTTCAACGTTCTCAAGCCGGTCAAGCGACACATACTCAAGTCACGTGAATTGCTCGTGAAACAGCTAAGGCGTGCCTTCCACCTCAAGGGGGTCGGCCACTTACCTTGACGACCGATGACCATCTCTCGCAATCGCACGTCGTAGTCGCGATGACCGTCGGTCGTGGCCATGCTCCGTCGCCGTGACGATCGTAGCCCGTAGTCACGACGACCGTCGCTCTCGGCTGCCCTCCTTCGCCATGACTACTGTCGCTTGTTGCCACGACGACCGTCGCTCGCGGCCGTACGCTGTCCACACAACTCTCGCCGTCACCCGCGCGTCGGCTTCGCAGTGCCCGTCACCCATGGTCATGCGACATCTGTCGTTGCCCCCGAGCCGACTTCGCGACGCTCGTCACCTGAGGCCATGCGCAGTCACCGCGACCCCGTCTATGCCGTCACTTTACATAGTCCGCCGCGCCCATGCACCATGCCACTGATACAGTCGCGCCCCCTGGCTCCCTGTCACACTACAGTGCCATCGGCACCATACACACTCCACCGCGCCCCATACGCTACGCCACTGATACAGTCGTGCCCCGAGGCTATCTGTCACAATGTCCTGCCCTCGGGCACCATAAACACTTCGCCAGGCCCATGCGCCACGCTGCTGATACAGCCATGCCCCCAAACTCTCTTTCACAATGTCGTGCCCCCGGGCACCACCCCCGACACCAACTATTATCCCACGACGGTGGTCGCCGCACCCATGCGCCACAATCATGTTACATGCCCTTGGGCACCACTCTCATTCACCACACCATGTGCCCCCGCCATGGACGTGGAACATGCTTCGACCCACTCTCCGGAGTGTGCAGCATCCCGCGGGGATAAGCAACTTCTCCGGGACACTATCTCCGCCAGGGAGCTTTTCAATTCCCCTTCTGCCAGGTAGTGTAACGACCCCGAAATTCGGAGCTCGGCCGCTCCAAACGCCCGGGTCGTTAACCTACCGGATCACATCAAACCTGTCAAATCCTGTTCACTAACACATACTTCAAAACATTTAATCCGACACCATCTTAAATTCTTCAAATAAAGGCTTACAAGACTGCTTAAACTTAAATTATTAAAGCCTAAGTTCTTTACAAACTCGAGTCTTTATGGACCAAGGTAACAGTACCGACCCACGTAGGGGTCTCATTACACGGAAGTAGCGGCTCACCAGAAGCTCACACAGACTCTAACCCATTCCCGAATCTGCTACAGCTTATTGTCACCTGCAGAAGGGAATCAAACGTAGGGTGAGCTTTTGAGAGCTCAGTAAGGTCGTACAAGGACTACCAACATGATTACAAAACAATTTCAAGAATCCAACTGACAAATATTTCCAGAATACTTCAGACGGTCAAAAACTCAATGATTCTCAAAATGATCGAAATTCACAGAAACAGATACCAAAATAAACAATAATACCCATGATGGGTTCCAGAATGATTAATAAAAGATCATCTTCAAAATACAACAGAATTTTCTCAAGACATTTCAAACGTACACATATCATCTGAGACAGCTCTTTTCAAAATACACTGAATCTCTCAAGGGATTTCAACCCAAACACAAATTATTTCAGAGAATACTTTCCAGTCATTACCGTAGCAGTCACGGCAATGTACGGAACAGAGAAAATCAAAACTCAATGTTGATCCTGGGCGGTTGTGATGCCATTCCGGCAAAGCACAGAAGTGTACGCATGCATGATGTACTAGAATAATTACTAGTCAACTTAGGTACTAGCCTGCATTCCATGCAGGATTCAGACCAGCCTTATAATGCCTGCCTCAGAACAGAACAGATAACCCAGGTCAACACAGAAAAATTAACAATATCAGTGAGCTTTAACATAAGCTCAATCACCGAAATCAATTCGGATCCCAATAACAATAATCATACTAGCATAAGTCAGCATTCAGAATTTTAAGAAGAAACTAGAATTTTCAGAAGAAAATCACAGATAAACAGACGATTGCGAATAATTATTAATTTTTAAGCGCAACAATCCGAAAGAACGGATATAGACAACTATCAAATTACTCAGCATGCAATACATGCGAGCATCATAAGATTTCAAAACAATCGATTCAGGTTCAATATTGGGGTTTTCTGGGCAATAACATGTTGATAGCCATACATAATTCAAAGTTCGGCATTAGCCATAAATAAATCAAATGAGTACTTACGAGTACGAGTTATCAAAATAAGGGTTCGGACGAAAGTCCTTCCCCAGGGTTCAGATAGAATCCCTTACCTGGATCCGCAGCTAAATTATCCTAACCGAAAGTCTTTAACTTACCTAAATGGAATAATTGAACCATTAGAATACAGCCTACAGAACAAAAGTATAGCTTAATACGAACTCACACATGCTCCCAAAATGAACCTCCCCTCACCGGGTATGTAAAATTATCGAAACGCCCCTAGGGTGTAAAATTACCAAAATGCCCCTCTCGGACTTAAATGACCAAAATGGTCTTCCCATAAGTAGAATCACTGAAATAAACTTTCCATATGTAAATTTATGTAAAAATATCTTTCTTAGGTCAAATTACGAAAATACCCCTTCGGGGTGGCAAATTACCAAAACACCCCCGTTACACTTTAATTCTCAAAATGACTTTTCCATAAGCGAAATCACTAAAATAATCTTACTGTATGTAAATTTACTTCAAAATACCTCTTATAAGTAAAATTACCAAAAATACCTCTTCGGGTGGTAAATTACCAAAACACCCCTGAGGGTTTCCGACACCGAAAAAATTTCAAAATATCTTAAAACGCCATTTTAAACATCCTGATGTTATTTATGGCCTAAAAAGTATTTTAGAAAATTTTCACCCAAAAATCCCGACCGAGCGCTAAAAGGTCAGTTTCCCGAAAAATACCTATCAGCCTTGGAATGACCCGAAATTTTAGATAATGAATCATATATATAAAATATGGATTCCATAAAATTTTCAGGTTAAAATAACTTGGTTTTCTATGCTAAATAAATCGATAATCGTAGTTACCCGATACCCTCATTTAGTGCCCTTTACGGACTCCAAAAATTCCCAAAATTTTTCAGAGAGTACGTCTTAAAAAAATATCGGGGGTTACTATTTTAAAATTTGCCAAATTTTGGTCCAAACTATTTATAAAATTTTATTGAAAAACTGTCCAAATAATTTTCCACCTTTAGTAACAATTATGGTCACTATTTAGATTAACCACACACACTATTACACCTTCACCCACATTTATCTTCTTCCTCTACACTGCACACACACAAACACATAGTTGACTCACACACCTCGGCTGCTACCCAGACCCACACCCCAAAACACTTAAAAACACAAACTAACCCCCTAATGCACACGAATAACACAAAATCGCACACAATTCCTCACATATATACACACCCAAACCTATCACACACGCGACACCGCCCTGTAGCACCACTGAAACCCTCACACATGAATCAAGCCATAACTCACCCACAACACACACTCGTGCCCACGAACACATCCAAAGCCTACTGAAAATACCTTCATTATCATCCACCCGAGATATACGCCATCAACACACATCTGCACACACAGTGATCAAATCACACACGCGGTTCAGACACACGCACACACGCTGCACCGTGAACTCACACACACACACACACACATATGAAATCATATGCCAAATAGGGTAGGATAATTACCCATTCGAAATCCTTCAATTGTTTTCCTTCCACATTCTCTGATTTCTGGCTGAGTTTTCTTCTTCCCCCTCTCTATTTCCTTCTTCCCGTTGTTCTTCTTCTCTGTTTCTTATTTCTATCTTAACTCTTCTTCCTTTCCCGAAAGGGAAAGGTTTCCCTTTTTGTTTTTTTTTCTTCTTTAGACTTATCCTTTCCTTCTCAATTATCTTCTCTTTTTTTTCCCTAGCTTAGTCATTAAGCTAGTAGAAGGTAGCCAGCTCAAAAAAATGGTTTCCAATTTACTTCTATAAAATTGCACAAATACCCCCAAAGTTTTCCAAAATTACAAAAATGCCCCCAAAATTTTAAAATTTACATTTTTGCCCCAAAATCATTTTAAGCTCTCATATTGTACTAATACCAGAACATTGCTCAAAATTAGTGCCCATTTATTTTTCTGGTCATCGACGGTTATTTTAACCCGTTCCCAAAGTTCGGGATATTACAGGTAGACGGCTCATCCGGGATGCTACCTCGACGCGCTCCGAGTGCTCCGGCACAAGGACTCACCCGCGGGATACGCTCGCTCTCTAAGACACTATCTTTGTCAGGGAGCTTTTCAACTCCCCTTCCGCTAGGTAGACGGCTCCTCCGGGATGTTACCTTGACACGCTCCGAGTGCTCTGGAACAAGGACTCACCTGCAGGATAGGCGACTCCTTCGGGACACTCTCTTCGCTAGGGTGCCTGCGTGACTGGCCTACGTGTTCCAGCACTGGGGGATCGCGTCAGCATCCCTAGGGACTATGACCCCGAGTCACTCCAAGACGGGAGCGGGTCTTCGGAGGGCATTGCGCCTAGTCCACCTGGCAGCTAGGCGTCGGGTCTTCCCCACTGCTGCAAGGCTTGTGGGACTCTGCAAGGGCCTGGATTGGTGGCTAGATCAAGGGAGTTCTCTGGCCACATTGACACTGTGGGAGCCAGTCTTTCCAGACAGACAGAGCGACGCTGTGTGGGGCAGGCCGGGTAAATATGCTATTCGAAAGTCCGTGGAGCATCGACAGTTGTGGACCCCTCGGTGACGTATCATTCTCGGGGAGCGCCACGTGTAGACCTGGCAAACGGGTCGACTCGCCGGGTACTGGTAAAATCCGGACAGGTACGGATAAAGCCGATCAGGGTAAAATTTACCAGATTTTTTTTGGGTAGCCATTTGCTATACCCATACCCTACTCGGATGATCCGGGTAAATGGGTCATCTTTTTTTAATATAATATTTTTTGTTTATTTTGACACTTAAGACATATGTTCTTGTCTTTCTTTTGACTACCAGATTACTGATTAGTTGTTATAAGTATTTTTAATTGAAGAAAAACTATTAAATCTAAGACTTCAACCATGAAGATAAACAAATAACAACTAACAATTTTTTTTAATCTGCTCTCTACTTCTTACTTAGTTATTTACTACTTCAAATAGTAGTTAAATATCAAACAATTACACTTAAAAAAGTCTTAAACCAACATTCAACCTCATATAAAATTAAAAAAAATACAATTATATAACTTAGGGACTAATTCTCAATGTCCTTCAACTTCTCGTCAAAAGTCTTCAAATCAAAACTGAGTCTTTAACTTCACTTTGTGTCTGCAAATCAAATACTAAACCAATTTATCAACATCCACCCAAAGCAGAGATTCAATCAATAATCCAAGGGGGGCTAATTCAAAAAAAAAAAATTAACCAATTTAATGTTTGCCCTTATAGTCGGTGCATGGATTTATTACAACTCTTACGAAACAGAAGAAATTAGAATTGCAATCCTTTTGGGACAATTGGAAATAAAGCATATTAGGACAAACCTTTCCTGGTATTCAATGTTCGTCGTCGATCTGTGACTGCGGGTGTGAGATCGTCTCCGATCTGCGACCACAAGTGAGAAAACTTCGCCGATCTGTGACCGTGGGTGTAAGATCGTCTTCGATCTGTGATGTGAGCCGTGAGCGCGAGAGTGTGAGAGTGTGAAGCCGTGAACCCGTGCGGGATAGAAGGAGAGCCAGAGACCAGCGGCGGCGGACGAAGAAGCTATAGGCTGGTCCTCGGTGCCATTGGTAGCGATAGAGAAGGAGGGGAGACGATGAGAGAGTCTGAGATGTGAAAGAGAGTGATAGAATTTTTAAGTGAAACCTAACTAGGGCAAACAACTATTTTAAGGAAGAAATCATCTTACCTCCTTATATGCAATATCACATCCCATATTTTGTTAGAAAGCTAAATAATTTTCTGTAAAAAGTGTTTTTATAGGGAAATTAGATTGGTGTATATTGGGCTCGAAACAAGACCCGCAAGGATGGGCCCAGGAGATATCATTGTAACAGAAAATGTCTACATACCTATTCCGATTTGATTTCAAGCCCATTCACGATTGGGGTTGAAAGTTTATTTGGCCAAGAAATAAACTTCAGGGTTTTAAGTGAACAAAATTGGCACTTCCAAAATGACCGTTGGCACTCCCTCCCTCCCTCCTTTGCATAATTGTACACGCTACAATTTATAGGTACATAGTCGCACTAGATGGAGTGTTATTGAATATTCTGAGAGTACACCCCGATGGCCTCTTTGGAAAGGCACCACACATTTAGGCTTCGTTTGACAAATTTTTTTTTTTGGTTTTCAGTTTTTAAAGAGCAGTTTAATTAATTTTTTTTTTTATAAAAACAAGTGGGTGTTTGATAATCCCTTTTTTTTTTAGGTTTTTTTTTTTTGTGTTTGGTAACCCTTTTTATTTTGACTTTTTTTTTTGGTGGTTTGCGGTGGCGGTGGTGGGGCGTAGCGGTGGTCGACGGTGGTGGTGGTGGTGGCCGACGGCCGGAGGTGGCTGTCGGCAGTCACCGGCGGTGGTGGCCGGCGGCCGGAGGTAGCTGCCGGCAGTCTCCGGCGGTGGTGGCCGGCGGCCGGAGGTGGCTGCCGGCAGTCACCGGCGGTGGTGGCCGGCGGCCGGAGGTAGCTGCCGGCCGTCTCCGGCAGTGGTCGCCGGCGGCCGGAGGTGGCTGCCGGCAGTCTCCGGCGGTGGTCGCCGGCGGCCGGAGGTGGCTGCCGGCGGCCGGCAGTCTCCCGCGGTGGTCGCCTGAGGTGGCTGCCGGCAGTGGGAGGGTGGTGGTGGTCGAAAAAAAAAAACCAAAAGTGAAAAAAAAAAACCAGTTTTTGGAGTTTTTTTTTTACTCTGCAGTTTAAAAACTGATTTTTTAAATTGAAAAAAAAATGGTTACCAAACGCTCCTTTTTTTTTCAGTTTTTAAAACTGAAAAAAAAAAGAGGAAAAAAAGAGTGTCAAACGGGGCCTTAGTTTGTTCGCAAAGCCTTCCTACATTTTAAATCAATCCTAAACACCCTTCTAGACACTTCAATCATCTTGCGACTGGATTTGACTTCCTAATTGCTAGTAAAAATGAAAGAAGGACAATTGTGAACCCTCTCCTAAGTAGAATGAAATTCCTGTCGGTCCCTTGCAGAACAAAAAAACCACCTTAGGGAGTCAAAAAAGGTTTGATAGCATAGTCATGACTAATGAGAAGCGAACGTGCCCCTTCTATTTTCATTCTTTGCGCGATGTAGCGTCCGAGCTTTCATGGACAAGCGTGATAAGCAAAGGAGATCTTGCCCTCGTGTTTGGCTACAGCAAGAACCCCTAAATCTAGAGACCCCTGGCTTTCTAACCCAGGTACAACATGAACTGCCGCTCAAGTGGCAGTTATTGGCATCGGCATCATCAGAAAAAAAAAAAAGTCAAAAAGATATAATTACCTGTTTATTGGGGAGTGCACATTTCGTCATGTATCTTGTGTCGTAATGCTCTAATAGCTTACGAGGAAGAAATCCCTTCAAAGTCCAATAAAAAACTATGCCTCAAAACGCACCATATTACTGCCAAATGGTTGCACTGATGTAAATCAATGTCATCATGTCGATTCTTGCATCTGCCGTTGTCTTGATTGCATCTTGCTGACTCGCATGGGGTATTGATTGAAGCCTTTGCTACTCATAATATGATATGGGTTGACCAACTTCAGGGAGAATGACTCTGAATCAGAGAGGTTATATGTGTTTAGTTGCACTCACACGCAGACACAAAGTGGTCGCTTAAGGGGCCCAATGTTTCATCCACAACATAGCTTGACTTGGTTGAAAGCTTTGAACGCTGGGGCTATGGTCGATTTGCCGTAGTGTAAAGTCCTGGAATTGCAATATCTAGATATACTCACATATGCACTTTTGAATTCGATGGATTTCTGCTAATTTAGGCAGTCTTGAGGGCTATTTCGCCGGGGCTCAACGGTTTTTGGCCAGAAAATTTGGACGTTTGCTAGATAGCAGCATTGCAGTGGAAGATTGCTGTATGAGCCAAAGAAACATTTTTTGAATCACAATATTTTTCTGCCCCATAAAACAGCCACTTAACATACATATTTTAAGAGGTAGGTGAAGAACTTTTTTAAGTCAATAGAAAATTAACATGATTCACGCAGTGTATTTAAAAGCATCGTGCAGAGATATCTCAAGTTTCCACTACAGTATTTGCCATGGAAGAATGCTTGAAAAATCTAATCTTAGGATTCCCTCTAGGTCAAGTGGAGAAAGGCACCACCCTGATGAACTTGGTTTTGATCCTATGTTTGCTTTTTAGAACTTCTTTGGAACATTGCTTAGGATATGCCACTGGATAATAAGATAAGACGAAGATATTATGGTGTATTTACCAACTATATATTTGTTAAATTACTTATTTGCTGAACCAAGTTTATACCTAATATTGTCGTGGTTGATGATGAAAAAAGTACGACCTTATTCTATTTGATGCAGAAGAAACGTTAACTGGTTGTAGCGAGACAAAGTTCAAACAATTATTTACAAGTTGTGTTATTTAATTTTGAAGTATATAGTGCACCTAACGTAAAAGAGAAAAATCTCTTGCAGAATGGCATGAGTTGTAAAATGTTGAGAAAGCTGAAATTATGTATTGGAAAGACGTTCATATTCATCGTCAAAATGGATAACAAAAGGAAAGACGAGAGAGTTAAAGACGAATGGTTGTTGAAGAAGTTTTCAAAAATGCAATCACAATGGACAATGAAAAGACTTGTGAAATTCCCTTGAAAAAGAAAATTAAAGTCGAAAAAAGTTCAAAAATGTCATCTTCAATTACTTTTATTTCTATTAGGAATTGAACAGAATTTGAATATGTAATATTTAGGCGATTGAACTTTATAGAATTAACCTGTTTACTTTTAAAAATATTGAAGGTTATGATTGATAACGTACTGATCTATGTGGCTATTCTTTTTGGTATGTAATCATAATTTTCTCTTCAATCTTTTCTTAAAAAATAAATTTTTTGCATGATATAAATCCGGACAGTTGAGCACAAATTCAGAATTCACATGGCAGGTAAAAAAGTTCTTTTTTTTATTTTCTTAATATTTAACGTGAATATCCACTTGCATCGGTCATGCATCCAGCTAACTTTTTAAAAGTCTAAGGCTTCATGATAACCACCACCGTATACCCGTATAGCATGTGTATTCTTCGATAAAGAGGAGGATGCACACCACAAAATTACCTTTGCCCGAGCTGGATATCATGAAAATGCACGTAATTCAATTTGCTTCTACTCGCTGCAATGTCCATTGAAGTAGTAAGGCAAGACAGATTTAATCAAACTTGGCATTAGCAAGTCTATCTAGATACCTGAACAAGAAAATGACCCCATACAGAAACAAAATTGGCTACATTTGGAGGCATTACCTACACAGCACTGGCACAGAAAATGATTAATATTTGACAGTGACACGCATTCGTACTCACTTTTTTCACTTCTCTTTTGGTCAAAGTTATGAATACTTCACATTTCCAAGTAATATAAAAGTACTCAGGGTCTTTACTTCGCCTAAATTAATAGGCACAAAATGAAATATCTTGGGAATTAACAGAAAAAATAGCATGTCTATAGAACCATACATGAGATTTTCACCTCATACTGCTCCTCGATCTATCAAATCAATCAATTGTTGAAAACGAATTAACAAAATTAAAGCTCTTTCTTTGACTGGACTCGAGCCGTAGACCTTCTTGGTAAAACAGATCGATGTAATAAAATACAATGAAAGGTTTAAGAACCCAATTTTTGCTGAAAATGGGTTTTGAATCTCTAGCACAATCCTGCAATCTGAGAGAATTGCGAAGTAATTGCAGTTATGTCTGATTGTACTGTATCTTCAATCTGGTTCAGCAAGTAGGATAATTTAACTGTTGAAGACACCTTCAAACTAGATCAGCTGCACTTGGGATTTTATAACTGAACTCGCACTGTTTTATCCTCCTTGCCATACCAGCCCTAGCTCCGCCTTTGCAATACCAGGGCCACCAAGGCAGGGCATCCACACCCCATGTAAACTTTTCAACAATTATGACATGGCCCTAATTTCTCAGTGGTTTTTCTTTTTTACCCTTTCCTCAACTCCTAAGTCTCTTACTGTGGATTTTGTTTTGTTTTCTTCGCCGAAAACGCTGATAAGGTATTAGTTACTTATTTTCAACTAGAATATGAAACTAAATCAGAGTGAGCTACATTGCAAGAGATGATATGCAGCCTGGTGATCAACAAGTTTGCATTAACAACTCTCCTGTATCTCACACGGGAGCACTGCAGAAATCGTACCTAGAAATACAAAATGTGCATCCTCCTTAGTCCTTTGCCCATCATTCACATCGTAAAAGACCAACATTTGCAATAGTCTACATGATTAAAGTGATTGATGTGTGCCAACTATATATATTTCATATCACTGCCCTCTTTTACTAACACTCTTCGATCTATACTCGTGGAGGGGACATGCTATACATGTACGAAGTGGGCAAGAGAAAAGAAACTACCTTATCCAAATCATATTCATATCTTAGAGGATGTCTTTGACTTTTCATGAAGAGAGACGTGAGACAGTGACACCAGTCTCCTTTAGACACGATATTCGATATATATATATACACACACACACACACACACACACACGAAACTAACATGTAATTTAACTAAGAAAAATGCTCGCCCTTTTACAGGCCATTATGTACTTTGCTATCCCTTTACTTCAATGAAGTTCTTAATTTTGACTCAAGAAAAAAGAGAAAAAGACAAAGTCCTCTCCTTCTACCGATTACAGATACGTCCACGACAATAACGTGTAATCCAACTAAAAAAAGCATTCTTTCTACAAAATATCATGCTCCCTTAATTAACCTTAACATAAGCTAAAATCAAAAAGGAAACTCAAGTTTTCAATACATGATTACTTGCGCTAAAACGGATTTCTGTCTCATTCCAGCATTAAGCCTGGGGTTTACTCTTTTGAATACCTTATCTTAAATAAATCCGAAGAAAGGGAATCTCGTCTTTTCCATACCTTAGCCAGCTGCATCAAGTAGGTCTTCGATGTTGCATAAAGTGCCTGTGCATTATAACCTTAAGGGCATACAAATAGGTTAAGAACAAAATTATTACGCGGTCACAGTCTAAAAAGAAGAGATGGTAATATCAATGACGGTAATATCGCAACTATATTTATAAAGTAACATGCTGTGTTGAATAATGGAATTTAGATAATATGCATGCCCATGCAGGATCAGAGAGGGAAAGATCGAAGTTGTAACATTTTCTGGACATAAACTAGATAAATCAAAGTGCAAGGAGAATCAACTTAGCCAGCAAAAGAAAGTGAAAATTTCTAAAACGACAGAATTCAGTCAACATTGCCTAAATGGAAAACCGCGACTTTACCTCCAAAAGATACACAAATAAGTTGGACATTCGGCCTCACATCCCAAAAATTACTGGCAACTCTGTTGGCAACTTACTTTACCTATCTCTCTTGCATAAAGACCATTGCAGCAGCAAAACATCTGACCACAGTCAGGGGATGGGAGTTTTCGTCATGTCCTCCCAAAGCCCACCCAAGGCTGAAGGACGTGTGATCACCTACCATATGCTTGAGGGCAAAATTGTGCAAAAAAGGAATCTCTACTTAGGCAAGCAAAGAACTTCTTATCAGTGAGATTAGCCTAACAGTTTCTAGAGCACGATGTGTCAGCCTGTGAGTCGACATACAGTGCAAAAAGATGTGTTCCCATCAGCCGGGGGTGTGTGTGTGTGTGTTTTGGGGGGGGGGGGGGTGGCAACTAGTAATCATGCATAAATAAGTCGTCATTCTAGGTCTTAAGTACTTAATTCTAAGCAAAAAGTTGATCAAGTATTTAATTTACTTAGACATTGAGCAACAGCTATAGAAGATTACCGATAGAATTGTTGGTCAATCACTCATCTAACAGAATGTATTAGTCCTTTCAACAAGAATATATACAGCAATGATACGGCCCTGCGACCTATCAGTCAAACTTATCCACCTTAATTGGCTCTGGAAAGTCTGCACAAGAGGGGATAGGAGCAATAGCACAAGTTTAAGTAGTCCTATGAGAGATCATCGTTGCTGAATGAAGTCTTCTCATCGGAATCAGACCCACAATCAAAACTGATATTCTGATTTTCCATCATTCCATCCAAGATGTGACCTGCTCTTAAACGATCTTTTAAATCATCTAGAACAAAGGGTTCTATCAGTTTCCAGAACCACGTAGAATTGCTTCCTAGAAAACCTATCCAAAACACCCTCCCTTTCCTTTTTACCCGGCAGTCCAAAGATTTTGTTTTCAATGTTTTAACAATCTTGTCCACACCCTCTCGACTTCCCTTTAACTTCAACAAAATATCCCCTGATGATGTTCTATGCCCCCCATACATATACCAATAAGCAAGAACTCGTGGTGACAACCACCGGTGTATTAGCTTTGGAATTACATATTGACCTTTTGGCCAGAACTGGTCTGCATAGAAACCAAAATAAGAGTGTGAAATAGTAGTAAACTGGCACGGTATCTCATCGCTATCATCTGTCAGCTTACTAAAAGGAGCTAACCACTCATGGTACTGGTCATGTATATGTCTCCTTAGAGCATAATGTGTGCCACAGTCTTCCCTGAAATGGAAACAAATTGCATGATTTCTTCTCCCTTCGTCTGATTCAATCTCCAACCCACCTAATAGCAACCCCAGCAGAGTCTCACGCTGTTCCTTACTGAACTTCAGGCTTATAGGTTTCTTCACAGCTTTCTTGCTCAAACTCAGTATATAATCAATCTTTTCCATCAACGGGGGTTCAATGTCATATTTCTTTTGGCACATCAATTCATAGATTTTTTCTGCCTTCGCATACTCTTCGCAAGAGATATAGCCTCTTAACATAGTGTTGCAGGATCGGGCATTAACACCAATTGACACGTTCCTATACATTTGGTCAAACATCTCTTCAGCCTTGTCAAGGTTGGCAACGCGTACCAATGAGTGCAAATATAAATTGTAAATAGTTCTGTTGGGACGACATTTCTCAAGGCACTGGTAGAAAGTCAACTCCAATTTTTCATGTAATTCTAAATTTAAATACAGATCCATCAAATCGATAAACGAAGGCATTAGCGGCTTCAGACCACTATTTATGAACTCTTCCATGAAAGACTCTGCACGTTCTATTTCTCGGGCTTTACATAACACCTCTATGATCTTATGAAATGCCACGACACTAGTGGAAGCCAATTGCTTCTGCATCTCCCTGAATATTTCCAGGGATCTCATTGGCTCTCCAATCCTGGAATAAACTTCCATTTTATGGACAAAAGCTTGAGAAGGAATGCTGTTGCCAGAACTGAGAAGCTTGATCCAAGTTCTCTCGGCTTCCTCCACATCCCCTTCCTTCGAACAAGCCCTCAAGATGGACACAAGCACTTCTTTTGTCTCTTCAATTCCGGCTAATTGCATCTCTGCCCTTAATGATGCAATCCTTTCCTTATCCACCACATCCTGATAGCTGTGTAGCCAGATTAAACCACCATAAATATCCTTATGTACCTCGAGTCCTGATGTTACTAAATTATGGAAAATAAATTCTGCCTGTTTAAGGTAATGTTTTGAGGCTCCTCCTGGTTTGCTCACAAGGGCTCTGAAAAGAGAATTATGTAAGCTAAGTCGGGGCCTGTAACCTCCCAGTTGAATCATGCGGTTGAAAATGCCGCACGCTTCCTCTAGGCAACCTTGAGCAGGCGAACTAAGGTAAGCAACAGTAAGAATATGAAATGTAGATTCACTAGGCACCAGTCCCTGATTAAGTATGTCATCAAATAACTCCCGACATTTAGAATACTTTCGTTCCTTGCCCATGTAATCTGCTAGCTTGGTAGCAAGAGCAAAATCAAATCGAAACCAATGCTGTTGAATCATCCACTTGTATACCTATAATGAAAAAGTCGATAATCATTCAAGGCACATATCCCAGCAGCCATGATATAATAACTTAAAATCCAAACAATACCGTAGTATACATATTACATAAAATCATCTCACAGGAAATAACATATTCTTGATACTGATGTTGTGACATTATTTAAAATGCCAACTTATTCCCCACATGTACTCTCAAAAGCTGCATGCCTTGTGAATATGTTAATTCTCAACAAACTCAAATGACAAATATAAAAGCTAAGATTCATGTGCATAAATTATTTCCTCAAAATAGATAAAAGAGAGTTAATGGGTGTCCGTGCTTTTCAAGTTTCTTTCTTGTGGTTTGGCCACCTTTCAAGACTAATGTTTGCTATCTTAAATTACAGTTATGAGAATTCAAACATGACAAGCATCTGTCTGAATTGCATATTTTTGAAGTACAACAGATCTACAGATTACATCCTGTATTTGGCAACAGGTGTTATACACCTTGCCAAATTAGATTCTATTTCTGCCAATAGACACCATAAACTACCATAAAAGTCAAATTTGAGCTGCCAATTAACCATGATAAAAAACCGTTAGCAGGTAAAATAAAGAAGATATGAAGATGAGGTTTTACCCTAAACCCAGTCTCGTTCTCACGAATCCGCATACAATGAACTGCAACGTAAGTCATATCCTCTTGCCTGACCCACTTCCGCTGCGCATTCAGTAACCGAATGAGGGTGGCCGGCTTATGCGCCGGAAGCTCCTTACACAGCCACGCCAATTTGGATCGCCTCCACTGTTCAGGCAGTTCCTCCAGTTCCTTCACCTCAAGCGAGGGGACATGGAATCGCCTCGCGTCAACCGACCCAAAACACGCATCGAAATCGAATCTCTCTTTCTCTCCATTTGTCGAAAGGTCCAAATCATCGGGTTCTTCAACTTCGCCCCCCAACTGCTCGACGAAAGTACTGGAAGAAGCAGAGAGGGTGGAGAGGGCAGGGAATGGAGATAATCGGCGTGGGGTGGTGGTGGAGAAGGAGAGAGTGACGGGGGTTGGTGGGTGGAGGAGAGAGAGGGTGCGGAGGAGGAGGCGGCGGCGGCGGTGGTTGTAATGGTGGGAGTGGGGGAACGTAGAGAGTGTACGGAGGAGTTTAAGGGCTGTGCGCATGGAACGGGTTAGGGTTTGGGTAGGGCTAGAACTAGGGTTTATCGAGTAGGGAAGAAGAGGGTAGGGTGAGCAGAGATCTGAAGCTCTGGTCAGAAGCATTTCTGTGAGTTTAGATTGTGTCGCGGAACCCGCGCGGGTAAGAATTCTTGGACATGAAACTTGGTAGTCGATTGGATCAACGAAGTTATTTATCTACTTAAACCAAAAAAAGGGTTATTTATCTACTTAGCACCTTAATTAGACGACTAATGCAGGTGACCTTTAACTAACGAATGTTTGACAAACACTTTTAAGTTTTTTTTTTTTAAATTAGTTCTACCACCATCAACGGCGTCAAGTCTGTCGTTGACGATACGAGTTAGGTCATTATCGAGAGTAGGTAAAAAAATTATGTATTTGGATCAATTTAAGATAATGAAAGTGGGCAAGAGCTTGATGGTAGCAGTATTGTGAGTGCAATGGCGATAATCGTGATGTGTTATGTTGGAGAAAAAATTAAATTTGAAAAGGTCGATTGAAACTTAAGAAACATAGCATACTTAAAGAGAAAACTCTAAAACAAACACTCCTAACCAACCACGTATATGTTTTTGTGAAAAATAAAAACTAAAAAGAAGGTTTAATAACTAAAAAACGAAAGTTTCAAAGAGACCTCTTAGTTTAGGTAATGATTACATGTTGAAAAGGAAGGTTCACGCTTTATGTTCTTTTAATTTTATCACATCTTTATTACTGTTGAGTGTAGATAAGCGTAAAAGCGTATAAATATAAGCATTTCATACTAGATAATATTGATATACATGTGAAAAGATGTATATCAATAAGTATATGAGCATGTAAAATGTAAAATTGTACGCTACACATTCAACGCATTATAGAAGAGAGAGCCGTGAAAAGATGCAATATATTTGTTTCGCTCTATTTATTTGCTTCCTTCTTTTGAATTGTTGTCCAATTCTTTGTCTATATAGGGAACTACCACCATGAATACTCTTAAACGACACTTTTGAAGTTCACATAGCTCCAAACTCAACAAGTTAAGCAACATGGTGTAAAAGCAATCAATTCAATAAGGAACAATGAGGATAGATAAGAGGGAAAAAATGTGTAATTCACACGTGATGTCCAGGTAAAAACATTGGTACAAAATTGTAAATGTACAACCATACAATGCATTGCATTGCATTATGAACTAAGTTTCAAACGCAGATCTGGAGGCTTCATTACGTGACTTTTATGAACCTAACTGTGGACTCCTTTTTTGCAGTATAACCTCATTTATAATGCACATTTAGACATTGATGATAAAATAAAAATCTTGAACATTTTCTTCAAGGTCTAGATAAGTTGCGTAGTATATTCTCGTTGTACCACATAAAAAAATTCAGACCAGGTTTATTTCGAAGAATTCACAGCTGCAAACGAGCATAGATTTTTGGCTCATTTTTTATATTGAGCTATATTGGGCTTGTTCAGACTTATTTCATCTCACTGCAAACTCGCATCTAAGAAGGAAACGATATATTAAGATCAAGCGAGTCATGCTAAAACTTGTTCCGTGACCTAAACGTATGCGCATTTTAAAAACACGGTTGTTTGTCTCCCTAACACCCACCCTCCACCCATTATCACAAAACACTCTCGAAGCTTGCTACAAATGTCGTATCAACACCATCGTCATCATAAACTTGCTCAAGAACAGATTTGGAAGAACTTTTTCCATGAAAGGTCGTGTATACCCTTCTGTAACAGTTCAAACTGTTTGTCTGTCTTAAAGTAGAAACTCATACTCGTTTAATAAGGCTATGTTTGACCAAAAAAAAAATTTTGATTTTCAGTTTTTAAAGAGTAGTTTAATTTTATTTTATTTTTTACAAAAACAAGCGAGTGTTGAATAACCTTTTTTTTTAAAAAAAAAAATTTGTGTTTAGTAACCCTTTTTATTTTGACTTTTTTTTTGGTGGTTTGCTGTGGCCGGCGGTGGGTGCGTTGTGATGGAGGTTTCAAAAAAAAAATTAAGCGAAGTTTTTTTTTTTTTTTTTTTTACTCTATAATTTAAAAAGTAATTTTTTAAATTAAAAAAATAATTACCAAACACTATTTTTTAAAATTTTTAAAACTAAAATAAAAAGAACAAAAAATAAGGAGTGTCAAACGTAGCCTAAGTCTTTCTCCTTGCGATCGGTGAACCTTATCCACCACCTTCCCAAAGGGCACAACCGTCAACTCAGTCCAGAAACCCCCAGTTCCCATCACAACTCCCAGGGGCATTCTCGTCACTCACTAAGAACAGCACAATAATAGATGCCTGTCCACCCCTAAATAAAAATTCAAAAAATCTGTTTTCTCTCTCTCATCTTTCTCCTCCTCTCTCTCTGTCTGTCATCGAAGCAAAATTTACAAAAAGCAGCAAACTTCACGAGCTCCCAGCTTCTGTCAATCTCCCTTTCCCTCTCTCTCTCTAGCTATCTCTATATCTCTCTCTACATATATACATGTGTATATGTAGTCACCATCATCATCATCATCATCATCACCATAATCGTCATCATCTAACTGTCCAAAACTTCAAAAACCCTGTTTGGTTGCAGGGGTAAGTGAACCCATCACGGGCCGGAGCATCTACCCCTCGTCTCCATCTCGCAACCAACCAAGTCCAGTCGCGTGATCCATACCCAGCCACGTGATTCCAATTCACGGTTTTGTTTGGATGGTGATTGAGGTTTGTTTGGTTCGTGGGAATGCGAGGTCGTTGTTGAAGTGATAGGGGGTTAGGGCTTTGTTGTTGTTTCCGTGGTTGGTTATAAGTAATGGATCGATCGGCGATGACGGTAGGGCCGGGGATGGACTTGCCGATCATGCACGACAGCGATCGGTACGAGCTCGTTAGAGACATCGGCTCCGGAAATTTTGGTGTGGCCAGGTTGATGAGGGACAGGCAGAGTAACGAGCTCGTTGCCGTCAAGTATATCGAAAGAGGTGAGAAGGTCAGTGTCTATTTATCTCATTTCCGTCTATTTTTTTTTTTTTGGGGTTGAAGTCCTTATTAAGGCAAATTCACTGGATTATTTTAATGAATTTGAGTAAATTTGTGCATAGTTGCTATGGCGAAGAATGTTAATTCTATGTTTGAACGTGAGTCTGGCATCGGTTCTTGTGGTAATATCGCGTTTGGTTGCTTCGGAATTGGGTTGGAAAGTGTTACTTCTACTAAAACTTAAGGTTTATGGTCATTCGTAATCGAGTATCACAAGGTTCTGTATGCTCACTTCCGTTTGGGTATGCAATTGATAAGACTTTGCATGAGGTTCGTTACCGAGATTTGACATTGATGTTCTGCACTGTATGCTGTGTATTACAAAAGAACAAAAGAAGAGCTTGGTGGCTGAGTGAAAGGTTATTGGACTTTCACTTAGTCCGACATTTTGAAGCCTAACGAAAAATTGCCATGGCTGTTGCACGTCTATTTCAAGAAGTTTTTTAATACTAAAGAAAGTCGACAAAATTTGATGAGTCAATGTGGATTGGTTATGAATGTAGAAAACAAGTGGAGGAGGAGGTCAATTCAGAAGTTTGTTCTCTCTTTACTACATCGAGTCATGTGATTGGAGCTATTCCCTAGAGGCTGTAGTACTTGGCATGATTACCTTTATCAGGTTCAGGAGCGAAATGTTGAAAGCTAATAGTACTTGGACAGTTTGTCATTAATGACTCTGCATTTTATTTTATTTTTTTGTTCTGGGTTACCCTTCTATAAACTTGATTTAGTACTGAACCATGTTCAATTGATGCTTGCAACAGATAGAAGAAAATGTTCAGAGGGAAATAATTAATCACAGATCACTGAGGCATCCGAATATTGTCAGATTCAAAGAGGTTGACCAGCAAACCGTAATCTTTGTTTTAGTTGGCATCGAAAAAGTATTTTAAGGATGAGGCTAGCTGAACAATTTTTGATTTTACAACATACTGCAGGTCATATTAACACCCACGCATTTGGCAATTGTAATGGAATATGCATCTGGAGGTGAACTCTTTGAGCGGATATGCAATGCAGGCCGGTTTAGCGAGGATGAGGTTCTAACACAATGCATGCTGCTTTTGATTTTCAGTATTGTGTCTGCCGTTGGTCTTAATGTGCATCTACTTTGGCTTGTATTGCAGGCACGGTTCTTCTTTCAACAACTCATATCCGGGGTCAGCTACTGTCACGATATGGTATTTAAGTTGTCTGCATTCATAACCTTACTTGTTTGACCACAAGACACAAACTTATGCAGTTCAATCTGTTGTTTCTTCTTTCATCTTGAAGCAAGTATGCCACCGAGACTTGAAATTAGAAAACACGTTACTGGATGGCAGCCCTGCTCCTCGGCTGAAGATCTGTGACTTTGGGTATTCCAAGGTATTAAGTGTCTGCATTGTTTGTAAACCTTGTAGTGAGGTTCTTTTGCTCCAAGTGTAGCCAATCTTGTGTGCTGCCTTGGTGCTATGATTTGTTTAGATGTTCCTTATAGGGAGATTGTTTGTAATTTATATTGATGTTTAAAATTGCCATTTGCAAGGATTCCCACCCTAGTAACAGGTGATCCTATATGCTTGGCCTTTTTTTCCTGCCTGTTTGTATATTCTTGTGTTATTGCATCTAAAGTATTTTGACTCTGGTTGCTTTACTCAGTCCTCGGTGCTGCATTCTCAACCAAAATCAACTGTTGGAACCCCTGCATATATTGCTCCCGAGGTGTTACTTAAGAAGGAATACGATGGCAAGGTAAACATTACTTATTCGTGTTGATTCATCGCCCTTAAAAGGATGACTAACTGGCCTATCATCTATTCGAAGGTGTCTTCTCTGCCTGCCAATAATGCACGTCTTAATAGTATGGGGCTATATGAGGTTCACTGGCTATTAACTAAAGGAGTTATATCGTATGCATGCTGCAATCTGGCACAGTCTATTTGGCAATTAGATGGTAAATAGGACTTCAAGTAATTTCTGATCAGCCATGACTCATTACTGCTTTATCTGGGAACTTATACAGTATGTAATGCAGTCAACAAGTTGATCAGAAGCCTAGCCACTCTGCATCAGGAATTCATGTATCTTGAGGATAAGTGTGTCAAATGATTTCCAAAGAAAACAAAAAAAAAAATTGGTAAATCTGACTGGCAAGTGAATATCTGAGTGATATGCTAGGAAGAAGACTTGTTTTGACCTATAAAAGCGAGTGAAGTTTGCTATATTGTGTTTGGAATATCTCCTCTCTCGTAAGATTTCTTGCTTCACTATCAACGTAGCATATATTTCTGTGTCAGCAAAGCTCCTACCTTCTGCCGATCTTTTACTATCGAGGTTATAATTTGAGGGTAAGATGTTGCATACAGATGATAGACCAAGGATAGACCTTGTCAACTAGGTAGCACGGACACCGTGTCGGACACCGACGGGGACACCGGACACCACAATTTCCAAAAAATCAGATTTTGGACACCGCTATTTTTTTAATATATTTTTATTATATATATTTAATATATATCAAATACATTCCACAATCTAAAATAACAAAAAAACTAAGTCAAAAAAACATTTCTAAAATTAAGTACTGGACAAAATAACTAGGAAAAAAAATAGAAAGAGAGGGACTTTCTTCACTTAATCAATACAAACGCAAGAAACGAGTCAAACGACTCTTGGCAAAGGGAGGAAAAAAAGAAGAAGAAGAAGAAGAAGAAAGACGACTCTTGATAGATGGAGTAAAACGAAAGAGGGAAGGGAGACTTTGAGAATAGAAGAAAAAGGAGACAAGATTGAGGAAGAAGGACCTGCGGGACAGCGATGGTGGCGGAGGACGTCCGGCGATGATCAAGTGAGCTCTGGCGACGGCGACTGGATCTGTCGGCTTTGGCTTCGAAATGTTGGCGACTAAGCTCCGGCGACAGATCCGAGTCGGTAATGGCTCATAAGGGCACTTGTGAGGCGAGAGAGACGGAGACGACCGTTAGGTAAGAGAAGCAGATGGTCCGACATTGCTCCATGCTGTGTCCGACACTCCTCAGTGAAGTGTCTGACACGGTGTCGGAAATTTTTTAAAAAAAAATCCGACACCGATTGGCGGTGTCCGACACGTGTTGGCCAGTGTCTGGAGGGTGTCGGGGTGTCCATCCGTTTAGGACACCTTACCTTCACCTAGGAGAGGTGTCCGTGCTTCCTAGCTTGTCAACAAACAAGTTGCTATGACCAGGATTATCTGTAAATGAAGGAGTCATGCAAGGTAGTCAAAACAAACATAGTAGACGTCTCCAATCGAGTTCTAGTTCCAGTTGCAACCATGCCCTTGATGTGGGGTATACCCGTGTTTCCCTTCATTTCTAAAATTATCGGCAGCCTGCTTTCAAGATTCGGCTCTGATACCATTTGTAACTGTCCATACACCGCAATCCTGTTTCTATTAAAGCATCTTCCTTCCAACATGAAACAAATGATCACCGTCAGCAGCTGGGGCGGCTAAGGGAACTGGACCCTGGGTGACTACTTGCTTGGACCCTTTGAAAACCGGTTCCTCACGGGTAACAAGATGGACCCTCGGTCAAAGCCATTTAAAGTGGGCATTAGCGAGCGACTTGCTTCAACTCCCGGTGGAGCTATGGAACTATGCCCTAAGCCCTTAACAGGCTGCTGAAGTTGATAGTAAAGGAGCTATTGTCACGATTATCTCTGTCAAGGGTTGAACCCCTGACCACCCTTTTAGAAGGTGGGACAGGATGTCCTTACTATCGATGTGGGCAACAAAATTCTTTATACTTCATAGTTGATCATAATACTAATCTTTAAAAGCTTCCTGTCCTTACCATCGATGTGGGCAACAAAATTTTTTTTACTTCATAGTTGATCATGATACTAATCTTTAAAAGCTTTGACGAGGGAGACCAGTTTGTAAGAAGAAACTCATTTTAAATTGGTCAGAGAAAAAGCCGTTCACCACAAAGGGGGTATGAAGCTCAAGCTTCCACTGGAAAGCTCTCTTTCCTGAAACCTTTTTGTTCTAGAAAGCGTCTCTTTGTTAAAGGGTCTTATTGGATAACATACTTAAATTTACGATTGCGATTAGACCTCTATGCATATTAACATGGTTATTTTTGCTTTATAATTTACTATATTATTGTTCTAAGATCTTTCTTTCAATATGCTCTACTGTTTCAGGTCGCAGATGTGTGGTCTTGTGGTGTTACTTTATACGTTATGCTGGTGGGGGCATACCCTTTTGAAGACCCCGATGAGCCGAAGAACTTCCGCAAGACAATACATGTATGATTGTACTTCCCTGCTATATCGCATCTCATCTAGTCTACTTGGCTCAACTAATTGCTTGTTTCGTGCAGCGAATTCTTAATGTTCAGTACTCAATTCCTGACTATGTCCATATATCTTTGGAGTGCCGCCATCTGATCAAGAGAATCTTTGAAGCTGACCCTGCAAAGGTCGGTAGTTTTTACTTGGGTGCAAGAATTTGCTTGCAGATGCTTCGAATTTTTGCTTCTTTTTATTTTTTATGTTGTTGGGCTGGTGGGGTGGGTGTTTGGGAAGGGGAGATGGGTTGAGGGGATGGTACTATTATGTTCTTGTCGTATTAAGTGCTTTTATATACTTAATGCTTGACTATTATGTGCGTGAAGCTTTTCTTCTTCTTCTTCGTCTTCTTTTTTTGTTTAAATAAATGTGAGGGAACGCGGGGTGGAGTTGTTCATGATTTTGTGGCCAATGGCTTCAAAAATGTGAGGGAAAATATTGTTCTGCATCTGCTAATGACAAACGAAGGATAAACCCTGATCTTCGTCTTTGATGTCTCGTTGCAACAGAGGATAAGCATTCCAGAGATTACAAACCATGAATGGTTCCAGAAGAACCTCCCTGCAGACCTCATGCAAAAAACCACAATGAACCAGTATGAGGAGCCTGATCAACCCATGCAGAGCATCGATGAAATCATGCAAATAATTACTGAGGCTACCATTCCAGCTGCTGGCACCAACATTCTGAATCAATATTTAACTGGTAGCCTGGACATAGACGACGACATGGACGAAGACCTTGAAAGCGATCCCGACCTTGACATAGATAGCAGTGGAGAGATCATATATGCAATGTAATTATGAGACGCGTTCTGGTTGGTGTTTGGAAGTGTAGAGACCTGCAGGCTGCAGCAATTTCAATGATGTCAAAGTTCTTTCTTGTTCTTTTGGTGTAAAATATGTAAGAGAGATGATTCTGCAGGACTATCTATGCACGCTGGGACGTTCCACCATCCCACTTGTTTCTTCCATTTACCGCTTTTATCTACAAAACGCGCTATTGCTGTTCTGTGTTGTTGTGCTTTGCACCTAACTGGCATATGTGTACTCTTGTAATGCATCTCCGTTGTAGATTTAATCGGTCATTTGTGCATATATATATATATATATATGCACAATAATGTTCCCTTCTTGCAGACGAGTGCTTGGAATAAGTGGTTAACTACTTGTACAGTGAATGTGTGGGGACTTAGAAAAACATGTTTTTCAAGTTTCCAAGCACTTGTCATTGAGCGGCAAATTATTGGGCATGTTTGTAATTTCAGGGTAATTTTGTTCAACAAAAGATGAAGAGGCTTCTAGATGCCTCCAATTCGTGAGGAGTTCAGCAAAGTCTTTGTTCTTCTTCTTCTTATCTTTCTTTCTTTATGTATAATAATAATAATAATATATACATGTGATGTGTAGTAATAATAGGATATAAATGTGATATACAGGACCTGGTCCACTTTTACTTAAGTTGCTAACGTTATATGGTCATCCATCCATTACGGATGGACGGTTCAAATCTGGCTTTTTAGTTATATTTTTTCATCATTCGCTGTATAATGTATCTGAAATACTTTTGATCAAATTGTCCCTCAATTCAATCCTTCTTTTTATCTACTGCCAATGGTGACTGATAAACCAACGGAAAGTGACAAAGCTGGAGGGAAGCACAGTGCCGAGGAGGGGAGGGCAGTTTACATTCTAGATGAGGCTCTTAGTCATTTGGCAACATGGGCAAATTGATAAACTTCAGTCGCAATATTATGTTGCGGACGAGTACAGTTTGTTGTGGACGAGCAGATACCACTGGTGGTTTAAGTTAAGTTGTTAATGGTGGAATTTTATCAACTCTACCGCTAGTGCTGACAATTTAAGCTAAGCTGCCAGCGTTATTTGAGTTGTCCATCCATCACGGATGGACGGGCTAGGATTGGCTTTTAGTTGAATTTATCCACCGCTCTCTAAATAATGTAGTGGAAGTACTTTTGACCAAATTGCCTCTCGATCCAAAGCTTCCTTCTCTTTATCGCCAACGATGACCAATGAACCAACGGAATCCGATGAAACTGAAGGAAAGCAAAGAGTCGGGAGGGAAGCATGAAAAATGAAGGGGAGGGCAATTTATCTTCCAGATAAGGCTCTTAGGTCATCCGGCAACAAGGGCAAATTGGTAAATCTTAGCCGCAACATTATGTTGCAGACGATTAAACGTTGCAACAAAAAATTCTAATCTGGCCCGTCCATGAGACAACGTAGACGGCCAAATACCGTTAGCAACTTAAATTAAGTTAACACAAGGTAGAATTTTGTCAGCTCTCATATATGTATATTTATATATAAGAGTTGATCTCTGTTGTTGATGCCAACTTAGCAAAGTTTTCAGCACTGATCGTCCAAAAAGCGACCAGTGAACGGTCCAGATTTTTTTCCCCCAACTTTTAAGAAGTCCATTTTTTCCACGTGTTTGCAACACAAATAAGCTACAAAAAAGTTTCATATGTCTGATAAGAGGGTAGACAATGATTTTTTTGTTAATTTGTGTTGTGTGCACGTGTTCTTTATCTCTCTTCCCTTACCCATTTTTCCTTCGTGCATGACACAAACTATCCCTCTCTCCTTCCATTCCCTATCCCACCATAACCACTTAATGTTTAATTACCACCTTAATTTCTCGACATAGCCACCACCACCACCATTAAGGCATGCAAAATAGGCGGCGACAGTTTGGATGGCGGTGGTTGGGGCAACAGTTGTTTGGATGGTGGTCGTTAAGGTGACAACAATTTGAATGGTTGTGGTTGGCTACGACAATTTCAATTAGCGGTGCAACTTGGGCCGGATGATCCGTGGATAACCCATGTCAGCCTGCAAAAATATGGGCATGGACTTACTTTCGTAGTGACCATGGTGAACATGTGCTCAAAATTTTGAGCCCGTAAAAAAAATGGGCTGGACATGGGCAAATGTTTCTACAAACCCGTCCAGCTCGTGGAAAAACCAGCCCGTCTAACTATTATATAATATAAATTATATATATATATATATATATATATATATATATATATATATATATTCATGTTACAATATATTTATTTTGTTTCATTTAGTCATTAAAAACAGTAGATCACATAAATTTATACAATCTCGACCGTCAAACCCTTAACCTAATAGAATGCAATTTATGTTTTGTACTTTCTGAACTCTTAGCTCCCACTTCGGCAAAGTCAAAGCTTCACAACCAAAGGTATGCCCATATTCTTGTCTTATTTTTTCTGAACCAAATTGAGCGATGGTTTCCCACATTCGTTCATGTTTAGAGATCTTTGAACTATTTTTTTTTAATTATAGAATTAGGAACTCTTGTCTTTTTCTCTCTCATTTTGTCCCAAATATTTATTTCATGCTTATATTTAAGTTCATTTTGAGATTTTTAATGTACTTTTTTTTTCATTATCATGAATAATTTATAGAGCTGGATGGTCAATGATATATTTCGAAATCATTTTTTTAAAGTAATTTGTAACTATGGACAACCCGTGAACGGCCCATGTTCACTAAATTTTTGATGGGCTTGGCGTTGACACGTATTATTTGACTCATATATGGACTGAGCTGGACATGGGCACGGCTTTTGGAGAGAGGATTAGTCATGGTCTAACCCATTGGGCCTGTCCAGCCGGTCCAAGATGCACCTCTAGTTTCAATGGTTGTGGGTCGAGCAGCGGTAGTGTGGATAATTGTTATCGAGGGCGACAATGGTTTGATTTGGGTTTTTCTTCAATTTGGTTTGTGAAATCGTGGTTAATTGATGTCAGATGGGGAGATTGGTGATGGTTGTGGGAGCGGTGATTGGTAATGCTGGAGAGTGGCAATGGGAGGGGCGATTGGTGATGTTTGTGGTGTTAAGAGGTGGTCTCAGTGATGGCGTTGGAACTGGTAATGGGGGGCAATGGAGTGATGGTTGGTTGACGGTGGTTGTGGTGGTGCTTGGTGTGGTAGTTGCTGTAACGACGGTGAAAAGGAATGATAGGAACAAATGGTGATGCTAAGGGGTTGAAGAATTGGTGACGATGTGCGGTGGTAGTAGTGGTGGTCATGGGGGACAGAGGTGGGTCAGTGAGGTGGTTATGGTGGTTGTGGTTGGTGGCTAATGGTGGGTGTCGGTTTGCTGTGGTAAGGTTGTGAAAAGTTTAAATGGCTGATAGTGGTGAGTTCAAGGTTATCAGTGCCCGACTCTAATGGCATCTTAGTGAAAAGGGATGACTCAAAACATCGTCGTCCCGTCCCATAACGTAACGGACGGTGACACATAATTTTAATCTTTTCCTTCTACAAAGGTTAAAAGTCATGTTTGACCTATCACCGGGGTTATAGGCTTAAATTTAAAATAATAATAATAATAATAATAGATCTGGACCGTACACATGTTGTATGTTGATGGCCAAAATAGCGTTGGAACTTAACTGAGTTGCAAGCGACAACAATAGATGAGTTCCAATGTGTGTGTGTGTGGGGGGGGGGGGGGGCCGATCCATATTTACCGACGAACATTTCCAACTCCCTGTCTAACTGCTACTAAGAGTAGCAGTTAGCTTTACCCTCTTATATTTCTTGAATCTTTTTCGTTATTTAAGATATCTTAGCCACGAGTAGGCCCGTAATTGCTACTACGTGTAGCGGTTAGTGTACAAAGAAATCCATCGGTAGATGTGGATCGGCCTTATATATAGACACACACATGATCCAAAGATGAAAACTTGTACACAAGTTCTACCATGGTGCCCTCACCTAGGGAGAGCTCCAAATGAACTTAAAGAACAATTTTTTTTTGGTTAAGAGGATAAATTATATACATATATATAAAGATTACAACCCGTCCTAGCTAGATTGAATAGTTTACAGACAAAGACAACATCAAATGCTATTAATAATTTAGCAGATTAACAACTAACCTAAAATCTCGATTCAAATTACAATTAGACTAAAGCAGAGCATGTCCTACACTTCAGCCTAATTTTACGTAACTTACCAGGGCGAACGATTACAAATTAAACAACAAACACATAAAGTTACAACACATAAAAACAACGAGAAAAACAGACGAAGCCGCACCAATTAAATATGTACTCGACGGAACCACAACACAAATACTAGGGACAAAGGAGCCATCAACACCACAAGGTTAGCACTTTTTTTTAGAACGAGGCTATGTTCGTAGACGGATAAATGCAAGAATGTGAGCCAACAATCCAATATGGATTTGCTAGCAAAAGGGTGGATTCTCCACCAAAACAACTGTGAAATGTTCATTTCCCTCAAAAGATGCACATAGGATAAAAATGCAAAATATTTAAATTTAGCAGTCATATATGCAGTTACGACATAAAGACACGTTATTATTAAAAGTATGTTTATGTATAAATTGCGACAAGACATATAACAAAGCTACATTTTGCGCACTTTCGAGCCTCGATTGTGAAAGCATTTCAAGCTCTTGTTTTTACGGCTTTAATTATATATTTTGAATAGTGTTATAGTTCCAGTATTTTATTTTGTGCGTTCTTTTCCCTCAAATCTTAAAGATTAACGTTTTCTAAAGGAGCTTTTCTATTTGCAGTATTTTTTTTTCTGTGCGTCCCCTTGCGAGTTGATTTTATGATACTTGATGGTACACAACCAATTTCCTGACGACAAGAAAGAATGAATAGAGCAACATAGGCCCATGTAGTGGTAAATTCGGAGAGAACGTGTCCAATGGAGTTGCAACTCGTGTATATCTAATGGTAATTAATTATTAGTTGCGAGCCAGATGACAAACAAATCGATAGCAGTACGGACGACGGACCCATAGAGTTTATTGATGAACAAATTTTCACTTTTTAGCTTGCATAGTTTTTCATATTTTGGCATATTCGCTGGGGAATTAGATTGATATATATATATATGCCATTTGATGGATTGGATGGCTAAAAACATACTCTCAATGCTTTATTTTACCAATATAATTCGTATCTCAACCTCCTTAGCTAGACAAGTGACTTAAAAGGAGAAAAAGATTGGACCTTCAATATAATTTAATATGATTAGGAATTTTATGTAACTGTTTTGTATGTGATGTTTTGTCTAAAAATCGAACCCCAACCTAAAATCAACCATGTGTTCTGATCGAGATGTAGAAATTTTTTTTTATAGACAAGGGGATATTATATAATAATCATAGAGTGAAGCTAATATAAAAACTTTTCACGCGACACTAGAATTCTTTGCGGTACAACTACTTTTGTTGTAATTGAAAATTGTCGCTAAATGCATCATAGCATAAAAGGATTGTTTATAAATTCAATAGAGTGAAAAACATTTTACTGATAGTCTTTTATCATTAAAGCTGTTACAGCAGAAAACAAAAGATCTTTATCCGCTCACTTGTGTACGTTATGAACTAAGGTTATCGTTGCAATTAAAGATGTATGTTTGATAAAATAATTAAGCATTTAAAAATTAAAATATTCAATAAATTTTAATAAGGTACGTTTGATAACCCTTAACCCTGTAACATTTTAAAAAAATTAATTCCTGTAAAAAATATACCAAAATTTTAAGTTATGATTGATTTACTTAATACTTAATGCTTAATTTTAAGCGAGACCGTTTGGTTATAAACTATTGAATAAAATTATCACCATGATGTCGCCATACTTAAATATCAATACCGCTTCCATTGAGCTAGAGCCACCGTCGCAATCACACTGTTCCTTTTACCCTCACTATCATAATTACTATGGCCTAGCCGCCGCCGTCGCTGTAACCACAAAAGCCACCACCAATGCGAGGATGTCACCATCTCCACCACTCCATCGCCGCCACCACACCCACCCCCTATAAGTCTGCCAAAACCATATCTACCATTGCAGTTGTGATAATGATCGTCATGACTCCGCCTCACGCACTACTACCACTACCACCACCATTATCATCACGCACCACTACCACTAGCATCATTATCACCTTTCTATCACTACATCTGCCATCACTATTAGGGGTGAGCATCAACCGTTCAAACCAATCCGATCTGCTCAAACCCAACCAATCTAATCTGAATCGTCTAAAGATCTTAACGGTTTGGTTTTATATTTTTCAAACCAATCTTGGTTCGGCTTGGTTCACGGTTCACATTTTTTAAACCGATTTCAAATCGAACTGAATCGACCTATGATGTATTAATATATTTTTTGTAAAACTCCATTGATAATTACGCATATAGGGTACTAAGCAAATCCATATAAACAAATCTTGAAAGTTAAAAGAAACGAAAATATTGACAACACTTATAACACCAAAAAATTTGTGAATAATATCCATTTTATCTTTACTCACTCTTTTTCATTCACAAATGGAAACTTATATATCGAACGAAACATGATTATATGCAATTTAAAAAAAATAGCTTAAACCAGTAATGTGCAAATGAATAACGTTTTTAAGTGGGCGCAAATCGATCCAAACCGACTAAGCCGAACCGTTTAAACCGATCATACCGAACCGTCCAAACCGATAGTGTTTGGTTTGATTTGGTTTGGTTCGGTTCGGGTCATAAAATTTTAAACTGAATGGTAACAGTTCGGTTTATGGTTTGACCTCCAAACTGAACCAATCCGAACTGTGCTCACCCCTAACCACTACCAATATAACCAGCACGATTTTGGTAATATAAAATTGTAAAACACATATCTAAATATTTAATTTTGGTAAGATGAATAAATTTATTAAATAAACTCAGACATATATTTTGGTTTCCCAAACACGATAACTTAGGCTCTGTTTAAGAAATCTTTTTTTTGATTTTCAATTCCAAAAAATAAAATAAAATAAAATTAAAGAGCAGTTAAATTTTTTTTTTTACAAAAATAAGTGGGTGTTTGATAACCCAGTTTTTTTTTTTTTGAGTTTTTTTGGTGGTTTGCAGTGGTGGTGGTGGGGTGTAGCGGTGGCCGGCTCTGGCTAGTGGCCGCTGGCGGTGGGAGGGTGGTGGTGGTCTAAAAAAAAAAAAACCAACACTGAAAAAAAATCAGTTTTTGGAGTTTTTAAAAATAACCTTGATTTAAAAACTGAGTTTTTAAACTAAAAGAAAAAAAATGGTTACCAAAAGCGTTTATTTTTTCCAGTTTCCAAAACGGAAAAAAATGAGTGTCAAACGGGGCCTTAATTATTTTTTAGCGATGAAAAATTATCTCTTAAAGTTTTCACTTTTATAAATTCATCATTTAATTTTTCAACACTTTTATCAAACAGGCCGAGCCATATAAAAGATAAAACCCGATCATCAATACGATCAACTAAAGAAAATGAAAATTGTTTAGTAAAAGACATAATTAACCCCAGCGTATGTTTATCTACCTGTATGGAAAACTAAAACCCCGGTTCCCTGTTTCTCGGCCTCACGGCCCACCTTGTAACTTTTTAAACGACAGCCGCGAAGCAGCCGCCGCCGGCGAACTTGAGAAGACTGGGGTACCACTTTGCGGGTAAATCGTTCTTGCCGAATATTTGCCCCAGGAGATGCTTCAGAGATCTCCCAATCTCTCTATCCTCCAACGGCGATGTCGGTAGATGCTCCATATCCACTGTTCTCCCTATAGGGTTTCACTGGTCGGACAGCTTTTTCACGTAGCATCAAACTGAAAGGTAAGGTTACAATCTGCTGTACATGTAAAGCTAATTTTGAGATAACGATGTCTGTTTGTTAAGCTTGGCTGTTTAGCTGCACGCAATTGCACAAACACACACATGTATGCAATAATTATCCCTGTCAAATCATGTTGCTAGCCAGGTTTGTGTACACACGCGCATTATACTCCCTTAGTTGCAAAAGTTTTATTCTCTGACTTTTTGCGAATCCCTAGAAGTCAATCATCTAAATACCGCATTGAACTCAAGCGGTAGTTATATTTGAGATAGGTATTGTTTGGCAAGTTAAACAAATAAGTACAACAGATGAAGTCAATGTTTACAAGTTCAAATTCTAGGAATGTACAAAAAGTCAAAGGGGGCAAAGATTGTGAAAAGGAGAGAGCTTATTGGAAATTGCAACCGTGCATTGTAGACATCAAGCAGATAGCGCTGAAAGAGTTGTATTTTGCAGGGTCAGAGAACTTATTGTTATGGCTGATAAGTACAGCATTGAAGCTGCAGAGTTGTTATCGAATGAGGCGCTGGTGAGTGGCTTGTTGTCTGCAAAGTGCGTTCTTTCAGTGTTCATGTTCCTATTCTCACAGATTTTTGACATAATTTATTTCTTTCTGTAGCGCTTGCCGATTTCAGATGCGGTGCCAATATATGAGCAACTTCTAGCCACATTTCCTACAGCGGTTAACTCCTAACCTTAGGGTTATGTTTGCTTTCACTTACTTATTTAAGTACACTACTGTCCCAAGCTATTTTTCTTTAATTTGTTTTTCTATTACAGTTTTGGTATGGTTGGCTTTAAGAACGACATCATTATTTGTAGTAAAGAAGAATCAGACAGCTCAGAGCAACCCATTATTTTACTTTAGATCAGTTGTCAGAATTCTATGTCTAAGATAGGTTGGTGCTGCCCTCTTGGTAAGGAAACACAAGTCAAAGGGGTGACTGGCTAATGAGTTCGCATATTATTTTTTTTTTTGCATAAGGCATTCTACTTTTTTTATCTAGTGAGGATGCTTAAATCCTTTCTATTGGGCCTGCTTGGATTGGGCAGTAGTGGCTTATTCCAGTGCTAAAAATTGAGGACGGTGGTGATATATCTAACAAAACATTCTTTTAGCTTCATTTCCATTACGGTTAATATAGGTACTAGGGATAAATTATACGATAACATAGTCGGTGCTGTTTATATTGCTTTGAGTTACTTTATGGGCTTTTAAGTTAATTTGATTTGATTCAGGACACTAATTTACAAATTATACCCAGTATTGTTATTATCTACATGTTAGGCATGCCATGCTAACTATATTTTGTCAGTTCACTAGTACCTGTAAAAGGTTACAGCTCTGGCTGTAACCTTTTACAGCCAGAGCTCTGTCAGTTCAAATAAGTAAATTTACTTGACTGGAAAAGAAAGGGAAGGGAAAAATGAACAAGAGAAATAACTGAATGCCAACTAGTTCCCTTCTCCTTCCCTCACAAATAATGTTTGATGCTTTTGAGGTTTGTGGTTATTTATGTCAGTGCCTTGCATGTTAAACTGCTGAAGATATCTCCCATTTTCATTAGGCAAAGTACTGGAAGCAATACGTGGAGGCACACATGGCTGTTAATAACGATGATGCGACGAAACATTTATTTAGCCGGTGCCTATTGAACTGTCTGCAAGTTCCTCTTTGGTATTATTTTCACTTTAATATACCTTCTCAGTATTAGTTCTGATGGTTCTTTTATATATTTGTGATGGATTTATGATGGCTGTCTTGATTGGTTTTCGGGGCATCGTGTCGTCAACTTCTTGTTTCAAACTCGTGGGCTTGTTCTGCTCACAATTTTGGACTTAAGCTTTATCTTACAACTGGCAGCACACATGGATCTAACAGCAACATGCTTTGCAATACATGGATTTTCGGCTGATCTTGCTAGCTTGTCTTCTCATTATTCGCTCTTTACATTCTAGGTCTTTTTTCTCTTTTTTCATGCAGCAAGTATATGAAGGTGGTCTACTTAATGAAAAATATAAAAGAAAATTACCTGCAAATGGGCATCAAAGCCATTTTATGTTTTTCCAAAACCTAAAAGCCCCTTTTTGTCGTTTAATGGTACTCCCTCCGTCCCACATAAATTGATCATGTTTCCTTTTTGGGTCTTCCCACAAAAATTGATCACTTCCAAATTAAGAAAGATTCTATAGGTATTTTTACATATTTACCCTTTTTATACTTTTTTTCCCTATTTATCTCTCCTTATCTAACTCTCCACCAATTCATTTTCTCGTTCCTGGCCCACCTTCTTAAACTTTTTTATTATATTCCTCTCTCCACATTTAACACTTCACCAACTAATTATCTCTCTCTTCTGGCCTACTCTCTTCTCCCTCTCTCTAAAGGGTAAAAATTGAAAGCTCTAACTCTTACTGAACTTTTTATGTGCTTCATTCTTCTCTGGTTGCAGCTCGTGATCTGCTTGTTTAAACTGTTTTTTTTTTCCTTCTGAATATTCACATGTCATTGTAACCGGCATTGTAGGAGGTGCTATATCCGTTTCATCAGGAAAGTCAATGACAAGAAGGGGACAGAGGGTCAGGAAGAGACTAGGAAAGCTTTTGATTTCATGCTCAGTCATGTTGGTGTGTTTTCACTTTAATTGTACTTGCAGTACCATTTTAGTGTTTGATATTGGGATTTTTATTTCAAAACTCGTATTATAGCATTTTATTCTCTTACCGTGACAGCTGTTATAACAAAAAATGTGCAGACTTGTACAAATGCCTTGAACCTTTAGTAGGTATTGGATCAATTGAAAATTGAGTGGTTCGAAGTGCTTTGGGACTAAATGTTACTCGAGTTATAAGTAATAATATATCGGCACAAAAAGCAGGTTGTCATCCTTGTACACAAAAAATCTCCAAGTTACCTACGTTTACGAATGAAAGACAGCAAAAAAGCCAGGTTGGTTGTCCAAGGTCCAAAGTTACAAGTTTTGCATGAACAAGGCCTTAATATTATCCGTTGAAATATGTATCCCAAAGTCCCCTTTACCAATATCACCCTGAGGACTCGGCAAATTCCTGATCATCATCTGCCTTCTCAGATAGATAGCTGAGCTGAGCATGTGCACAGAAAACCGAAGCCGCTAATGAAGGAATGTCGTTACTCCTTGGTCATATACCAGATGATCCACCCTTACATATCTAATTGCATATGTTTTATTATTCTTATCAAATTTATTCTCTGCTGGGGCCCCCTTTAGCTGTTTCCCCAGTGAAAACCGCATATATAGGGGGAAGCCAGCATCTTAGATATTGTTTTTACAAAGTGGCATAATGAAAAGATAAACTATGCTATCCCCATCCCTATTACCGCAAGGACCGAGTCTATGCCTTCTTGTTGATTTTCTGTCTTTTTTTTTTGTGAGGTGACTTTGTAATTTGTAATTTCTAATTTGTGGATACTTTGTTGTAGAAAATGCCAGTGTCTAAGGATATTCAATTCGTGTATTATAAAAGAAGTAACTTATATTATGGGAAGTATCATTTTTACGTGCTTCCGAAATGATTTTTAAATCTTTTTGACCCATCACTACTGAGTCAATGGATTTTACATGGGCTTGGTGCTCGGTTTTTGTCATTGTGCAAGTAGAGGTGCTGAAAAATTCTTCTTTTATGTGGATAAGAATTGTTTAAATAGAAGGGTATGAAGTTACTGCTTGCTGCCTTGTGCTAACAGGAGCAGACATTGCATCAGGGCCTGTATGGATGGAATACATAGCTTTTATAAAATCCTCACTGGTTTGTAGATGCTTCCCTATATATGCGGAGAAACTGTGTTGATTGCTTTTGCTCCTGATCATATTCCTTGGTCAGTGATTTTTAGATACGATGGTGCAGGCTCAAACCACGCAAGAAGAGTCCCAAAGGATGACTGCTGTCCGTAAAGCATACCAAAGAGCTATCATTACCCCTACTCATCATGTTGAACAGCTTTGGAGGGACTATGAGAACTTCGAAAATTCTGTCAGCCGTGCCCTGGTAACTTCTTACTTCTGGATCTATACCTTGGGTTTTACAACATAGCGAGTGTTTAGGCCTGCATATTTATATTCCTTATATTTCATTTTTAGTTAAAGCATTTCGTCTTTTCCCCTTTGAAGTTCACTGCATTTGATTTTTGATGGTTAAAGAAATCTTTAGAGTTAAGCTGCCGTGGTTAAGTTAGGGTAGCATTACCTTTTTGTGTTTACGGCATACCTTGCCATAAAAGGCACTACGAAGGTGGCTCAAAGCTTGTGGCAAGACAAGAAAGTGATAATAATTAACTAAAATATTACTAAGTGAGGACCGACCAATGTGATGCATCGTAGGTCTAAATGCTTGCAGTTAGTGAGTGCAAGAGTTTAAATATATCAAAGTCAAAATACCCCCAAAACATCATTATTTAATGATATGAGAAACTTGAGCCTATTGGAATTGTTTGTAAACTGTAGGAAGATTAATGGTATTGGTTAGTATTTATTAAAAAAAATCAGAGGTGTACCTTTAAGATAGAAATCAAAGAAATGCCTAGCTTTCTTGAACCTTGGACCTTAAACACGGTTATCTAACGTTATGTATTAGTGTCTGCCACATACCTTCTTTTGCATTATTCTCTTATCCTTTTATTTATCCCTGTTCAATATTATCTTCAGCCTTATGCTTTATATTCAACAAAACCAGAGACCAAAATAATGGGGTTCATTGATTTTTAGATGCATGCTTTACGTATTTTTCCAAGCTAAAAGCTTCCATTATAAGTAGGAGGAGTTAGCATAAACCTCTGGTCCACTAGCAAAACAGGAATGCAATAAGTAAATATATTACATACTTGTTTCTCTACAGAGGTCTCCAGCGACGCCACCTTTTTATCATGGAAGCTTTTGGTCTGTAAAAGTATGTGTGATGAATTGCACTTCCAGATCAGTCATGGAATGTGGCCTCCATAAGTACCTTAATATTTCTATGCATATAAGATTATGATAGACACCTAGTGTAGAGCATAGAGCATTTGCTCTGAGTAAGCCAAATCGTGTTGGGAGACAAATTTAGGGGTCACGTAGTGAAATAATCGCCATCTATGCATATGTATGATTATTGTGTGTCGTACTAAGATTTGCAAATTGGTGGTATTTCTTCTGCCAAAAAACAAATAAAAAATGGTGGTATTGCACAATGCAGGCTAAAGGACTCTTGTCTGAATATCAACCAAAATATAACAGCGCGAGGGCTGTCTATAGGGAGCGGAAGAAATACGTTGATGAAATCGATTGGAATATGCTTGCAGTGCCACCATCTGGTTCTTACAAGGTTATGTCCTGTGTCTTTGTGTAAATCTTTTCAAGTTTGATTGCTTGATTGGTTTTTATGAAGTCATTGATATTCGGTTTTTTGGTTCTTTATTGAGCAATGTGAAGCTTTCTTGTTCTTTTGTTCAACTTGTAAATACAAGGGGAGATGGAAGTAAAAGCACTGTTTGACCTGATTTTGGTGCACGTTTGTATTCTCCTTTTTTGCTTCATGTTATGGGTTCCAAGAGGCAAAAAGCAACGGATTGTCAAATTGCATGTTTTCTGCATATCCTTCAGCTTGACATATCTCAAAAATTTGAACGTGCTCAATCATATTAGCGACTCTGAGAATGTAATGTCTTATTGCACTCCTACAGGAAGAACTGCAATGGATGGCGTGGAAAAGGTTTTTAGCATTTGAAAAGTAAGAAATTGTCTGATTTCCTCTCTCTCTCTCTCCACCCCCCCCCTTCCCCCATGTATTTGGGATCCTGTTAGGATACCACCACTTTAGTAGCCTTACTAGTATCAGATACCCCTACTTCTTTAATTGGCACACACAAGGTGTTTTTGCAATGTTTTTAATGCTGCAGCTCTCTTTTTCTCTCTCTCCATCTTTCTACTTTGTTTCTTATCTCAAAGTTATGCACTTATTAAAATCAAGGTTCTCTATGGAGAATTGCAGATTGTGTAAGCATACTATTTCTTCCCATTATTTCAATATCTCCCCCTTATTTCCAATAACCTAATCATCAAATACTCAATGCCCATAATAATGTCCCATCATTTCAAACTCACTGCCAGAGTTTGATGAGATTGAGTACATTTTGATCTCTTGATATTTTGTCTTGGACGTGTTGGTAATGGCCTCATTGGTCATAGGCTTTTTGTGTGTAAGATAAGAGACATTGTCTTTGGAAGTCTAAAAATTTGGGCCATGTCATAGAACTTGTTTAGTCTATGAAGCACGGGTGCGCCAATCAGAGTGAAGCACCGGCATCAGGTGCGGCGCGGGTGCAAGTCGGGTACGTATCTGCTATTATTTATTTATTTTCCTAAATACCGGGTGCGGATCCGGTGTATATGGGATCTGAGATCTCAGATCAGAGAGAGAGAGAGAGAGGGAGGGAGATCACCCTGACAACGACCGGCGACTCCGACAACCGGCGACTCCGATGACGACTTGCGACTCCGGCGACGACTCAAGAGAGATCGCGTGTTAGGGTTTTTCGACAGAGGAGACCGGTGAGAAAGAGAGGAGAAGAAGAAGAATAAGAAAAAGAAGAAGAAGAAGGGGAAGAAGAAGAAGAAGAAGAAGAAGAAGAAGAAGAAGAAGAAGAAGTCACGGTCACCGCGACCTTACCTGGGCTGTGATTCCGGCAGCAAGAACCTGAGCAGAATTTCTTGATGTTATTGATCCTTTTGACAGCTGGATTAAGTTTGCTTTATAATTCAAATAACCACTTATTAAATGATTATTAAAATTAGCCTCAGTACTTTAAAAAAACACAGTAATACACATACACACTTTATTGTATTCAGCTATTCAATTTGAATATTTATGAAAGAGCCCATTGAACTTAAGGTACTTAACAAACTGTGCAAAAATATTTCTTTTGCACATATTTACATGTGTACACACACACACATATGTAATGTGCGTGCGTGTGTATATATATTATATAATATACATTATAATATCTGCCGTATCCCCGCCGCACCCGTAGTATCCTATTAATTTTAAAAATGACGTATCCGCGTAACCGCACCCGTATCGTATCTGCAGTTCTGCACCCGCACCCGTGTCCGTGCTTCCTAGTGTTTAGCTGTATTTGATGAGGTAAAAATTTTCTCGCAGATTTAAATATCTTCCACATGAGTGAGTTTTTGTATTTAAAATTTGGGGACAATGCAGAAGCTTAGCTTAAATGAATCTAAAAGCAGCCCATAAGGCTTTCAGGTCTTACCACGAGATGTACATTATTCCTATTTCGAACATGGGAAAATTTGCTGAATAGACCAATCTAAAAAAAAATATCTTTTGTTGCACAAGATAGACAGTTTAGTTTTTGGCCTTCATTTCCAGATTAGTTGGATGAATTGATCCTTCCTTTCTCGTTTTGCTGCTTATGCCTCTCAGCATCTTCTTATCTGCTTGTCATGCTTTTTGCCTTCCCTGCTTAAGTAGAAATTGGAAAATTTCAGGGAGGCAGTTATTCCAATTCAATTAACCGAGTGGACAGATACCTATCCTTAACATTGCAGCTATTTTTATGAGACTTCCGGGCTCACTAGCTTTAGTCTAGTCACTCAAGGATCTTTAATGTATATGTCTACTTGTATTTCAGAGAGAATCCTCAAAGGATTGACAGTGCGTCTTCCAACAAACGTATTGCATTCACCTATGAGCAGGTAGATTTTTGTGCTTTGTAATCTGGAGTCGTTCTGTTTCACTGGTCTGTAGAGTTCTACTATATTCTTGGTAGTGGCGAAGCTATGAGAGGACCGGGCTGTACTATGGTCAACCCCGGTTTTTGTAAATGACTAGTTAGGGCAGCAAGACAATTGTTTCACTTTACAGCTCTGGTCTCCCCCATTTTCTTTCTTTTTCTCGCTTCTCAATGCTCTTTCATATCCCCAATGCTTTTTCTTCACTCTAACCGAGTCATGGCTTTAACCAAGAAACACAGTAAGAATTTTGACATCTTCCAGCGGGTTGATGAGACTGCTAAATAACACCTAATTTTGGGTTCGAATGATGATCTATGTTATTTGGTGGTTCGCAATGATTAAAGGTTTTCCGATAACTTTAATTCATTTTTGGGGGTTATAACTGGAATTCTTAACATTTTTTAAGTTTCTGATGAGGTTCTGTGATATTAAATCAATTTCTAGTTCTCTGATTTTGCCTATAAGTGCTCTCCATTTGGAATCTTTTCATGTTTTAGTTGAAACTTAGAAAAAAAAATCTCTTTTAAATTTGGTTACACCAGGTTTGGGCTCCTGGCTTGGCCCTGGGTCTAGGAACCACAGCCATATTTCTTATTGCATAGCAAGCATAACCACGATAGAAGTGGTTATATACCGGAAACTTGATTGATTGTGTTGAACTTCACCTACGATTGTCAAGTGAACTTTGCCTATGGCTAGAGAGGAAAATCGTCATTCTGAAAGCTTGTTATTTTTCCTGAGATCTCTTGTTTCTTAGACGGGATGCTAGATTTTGTTAATAGTCTTTGGGATGATAGATTTTGGAAAAATTGGGATCATGAATGGGTTCTGTTTTATGTACATTATTATTTGGAATAATTGGGCTTCAACTGTAATCCGTTGTTATCAAATAATTGGGGGCTTTTTAGGTCTCTGTGCTGTCTAGCATTATTGAAAGCAACGTCATGCTATTACGTTATTTCAGGTTTCTTGTTGTCCGAGTAGTATTCGGATTTCCCGTTCCTATATACACTCGTGCGGGCATATATATAAATATATTAGTCGATGTAATCCACATTTTTTCTCTATTTTTGAGTGTTTGGGCTGTTGGCGGCTGTGTGCCGCCTCGGATCCCCTGGGTGGGTGATGCAATCTGTTTCTCTTCCCCGCTTCTTTTCCAATCTCCTATGCTCGTCATGCGCGTTTGAGTTCAACATCAATTTGGTATCACAGCGCACCTCGAACTTCAGGCATGCAGTGTGCTTTTCTAGATATCATTTTCTTTATGAAAGGACCACATTTGTTTCATCATCCTTCTTCTGTTTCATTGGGTTTCTCCATTATTCCTCGTGACACCAAGAATGAAACTCCACTTATAGTTTTCACAAGATAGTGAACTCTTGGCAAAAATACCTCATTTTCTAGAAGAACATCCTCACTTGTGGGCGTGGCAAGTTCCTAAAGGGAGGGTTAGATACACACAACATCACCAAAATCTATTTTCTATACGATGAGTATATACCGTAAACTTGTACAAAAAATTTCAACTTTTGGTTTCTTACGCCCTTAAATGTGTCCAATTTTCATGGCATGAAAAAGAACATGAAGTAGCCAAACAGGGAAATCATTTCAGAGAGTTTAAATTGGCTATATGGATATACGTGATGGTCTTGTATTTGGTTTTGAATGTTTTTTTTGGTTATATCAGCTATTGGCATTGACTCTCTTGTAGAATAAGGCTTGCATCTGTTTAGTTAGTGTGGTTGCTTGTTCTTTAGTCCTCTAAGAGTTTGTTGTGATTTATGTCAATTTGCAGTGCCTTATGTATCTGTACCATTACCCTGATATATGGTACGACTATGCGACTTGGCATGCAAAAAGTGGTTCGATAGACGCTGCTATCAAAGTATTTAATCGAGCTGTGAAGGCTCTTCCTGGTACTTATCGATCTCAGATTTTGGCTCTGGAGCATTTGAATCCATTTCATGCTTACTGTTCAGTAAGCTGAAATCTCTTTTATCTTGTCTATATGTGTAATTATTGGGGGGAGTTCTCAATTCGCTATATCTTCTTTTGTTTTTTGTTTTTCATGGGTAGATTCAGAAATGCTAAGGTATGCTTATGCAGAGCTGGAGGAGTCCCGTGGAGCAATTCAGGTATTTATATATGCTTTATTTCTTCTCATTCAGATTTCTTATGCGTTTATCTCCAATCTGGTTAACTTTGCGTGCAGCCTGCAAAGAAAGTATATGAAAGCCTTTTAGGGGATGGTGTCAATGCAACATCATTATCACATATACAAGTATGGACTTCCAAATTGCATTGTTCTTCTATAACTGATGTCATGTTGTAACTCTATAAGTCTCTCGTACTTCTCTACATGTAGATAACTAAATCTCGTTAATACTGTTTCAGGTTCCTCTTAATCATTTATCGCTATATGTTGTTAGTGACTTTTTGGGGCCTGCGGTGTTTTTCTCGTGCCTTGACCTTCAGCCTTGCATTTGGTCGGGTGTTGAGAGATTTTAGGCTTTTTTCTGTCTAAAGAGAGACTGTAGGTTTTTTTTTTGTCTATAGATAGATTATAGGCTGCTTCTTTGTCCAATCTATTTTGCTGGGTTCAAGAGTATGCTATATCCGCTTCTTTTTTGTCCGATCTCTTTTGCTGGGTTCCAGAGTATGCTATCTCCAGTGAAGCCTATTTGGCTTTTATGCTTTCTAGATGCATTCGGTAGGTGTGGCTTGGTCCACTGTTTTCTTTGTTTGAAAACAACCAAGGGGGCGTTCGTTCTGCTGTTACCCACTCGTCTATCACAAAGTTCAATGAGGTCAGGGGTCGTAGAGGAACTGATCTTGATACACATCAAAGAAGGGAGAAGGAAATACAGACCGGCATCTGTCTATCTGTACACACTAGAGGTTCATTCGTCTAGCAAATAAGAAAGCCGTACTAAATTAGATTGCTGAAACAATAATTTTGTGAGAGCTGTGGTGAAAGACAGAATTCCCTGTGTCAATACATTTTGGAAGGAACTGGTTCAACACAAGCATTGTTTTATGTTAATCAAAAAAATCTCACCATTTGTTTCCATCACATCCATGTCGGTTTAGTTTCACAAGTTCAAGTGTAATTTTTCCTGATAGTATTATGCAAATCATAGCTAGCGCGGCTGGGGTGGGGCGACTTACTTACAATTCTTACCTGTCCTCCTTTGCCCGCCCAAATATCTCTGTCTTTGCAATGCAACTATAACAAGTAAATTATGTCCCCCAAGCTTGACAGAAAAGTCATAAAAACAAAGCAACCAGTTGATTGCAAGAGCGCAATAGCTAGCTTTTTCTTTAGGGACTATTTAATTCCGTTGCAAAAGTTTTCTTGATCTTTCCTGTTTTGGCTGACCCAGTATTGCTTAGTTTCCGAATTTAGCAATTAAAATTTCTTCATTTCCAACATTAGCTGTATATTAATAACACTTTCTTTCTTCTTATTTCAGATTCATTGTTTCTCTCTCCTCTTTCCTCCACCCATTTGCTCTCTCTCTCTCTCTCTCTCTCCCCTCTCTCTAGACCCACCTCCCTGTCCCTCTTCTCCTTTTTCTTTCTCTCTCAAGCTGTCGCCCAGAACCACTCTCATCACAGACTGATCACCACCTTGCTCACTGTCGTCTCCTTTCGACCACCACTGCTGTTTCCTTCGACCACCATCACCGCCGTGTTTGACCGCCGTCGCCACCACCCCTTGGCCACCATTATCGCTGCCCTTCGACCACCATCACCAACTTGGACATGTCAGCACTTTAGATTTGAAGATTTATCTTTAAATCTGAGATTTGATTTATTAAGTTGAATTCACAGGATTTGAAGCTTATAAATTTGTTATTTTGATTGTTTGAGAATCGGTGATATGGTGGTAGATAGGGCGATGATGGTGATTGTTGCGGGTAATTGGTCTGAGAAGGCGACGAAAGACCGGTGATGCTGCCTAGGCGAGAGAAAATTTTAAACAGGAAAAGGGATCTAATGGTAGTATAGGAAACTTAACAATTTTGACCAATTTCTTAATATGTGCGCTAAGTCGGAGTGTGCATTAAAAATGGAACGGAGTGTGTATCTAATAGCTTGCTGCGACACTTATTATGAGCTTAGGCTCAACAGAACAAAAAAGTGAAGGCTGACAGTAACAACCTGCTCATCATGATTCCGAATTAAAGTTGGGTAAGTGATGGCAAGTTGTTTGACTATCAACTCTCTCAGTGTTTATAACTATCATCGAGGAATGCAGATTTTTGCTGTCTTACTCTGCTGAAGTACTTGACTAATTAAATTGTAGTGTCAATGAGTTGGTAATTTTATATTGTCTTCTACAACTCTGTTTTTTTTTTGTTTTGGCTTTTTATCAATTATTTTCATAGTTCAAATTGCTGTATCTCCTTTGTCTTCTACTTTGAAAGACTTCAAATGTTTATGACTTTATGCTGTTTGATCTGCAGTTTATTCGTTTTTTAAGAAGAACTGAAGGAGTTGAAGCAGCTCGCAAATACTTTTTAGATGCACGAAAATCTCCGAACTGTACCTACCATGTTTACGTCGCTTATGCCATGACATCATTTTGCCTCGACAAGGATGCGAAGGTAATTATATTGCAATTTTGAAATTTCTTAACAGTGGTAGGTTGTTCTCTGTTGCCAGAGGGTCATAACATAGAATCTGCATGCAGGAATAATCCTAAATCTGGTAAATGTGTTTTAGAAATGATATCAGACATTTAGGACATCTGTTCAATATAATTAACTTCTATGGCCCCTTGCACCCCCTTGCTGTTATAAACATATCTTCTTTATTCTTTTCTTTTGTTTTCTGAATACTCTTCCTTAGAAATAAACACTAATTATGAAAGCTTTTCAAAGTCATATATGTCTGTAAGTTATCTGCATTGCTGCTTCCCCTCTATGCAGATTGCACATAATGTATTTGAAGCAGGCTTGAAGCGATTCATGCATGAGCCTGGATACATTCTTGAGTGAGTTTTGCCTTTTTCCTGACTCCTGGATATATATACGTATATTTGTACTCCCATTGAAATTTCCACACACGCATACACATTTTTGTTATTAAGAGAGTACTTTGGTGATGCCTATACTCCCATTTAAATTGCTGCAGAATTGATAAATTTTGTTAATGCAATTATGTTGTGTAAGGATTAGTCAACATTCTTTCATTCCTTGGTGTTAATGTCGAGAAAGATTCTTTCACTTGCTGATATCAGCCTTGAGATTTTTGAGAATATCCAACTCAGCTAGTCCTTGGTCTCGTACTAGTTGGTTCGGCGACACATGAATCTTCTTAGTGATCCAACTCATGTTCTCTGTCCTCTGATAAAATTCCAGCATCGAAGATTCCCTCACTATCTTTATTTGTGTTGTTTTCTCGGTCCACTCGTACCAGTTCTTACACATTAGACTTTTGGCACAAAGTTCTCTCCCTCACTTAGCAATCAAAGGCCTATGTGAAATATGCCAAATCACCTCAAGTGATGCTCGCGCAACATTACCATAATTTCTTACACCTTCACCTTTTCTTTATGACATTCTAATCTTTTATGTTGCCACTTATACCCTCAGCATTTGCATCTCAGTTACTCTTGCTTCGTACTTGCCCAACGTTGCAATCCATATCATAGTTGCCTTGCCATCATCCCATAAACATTTTCGTTTCAACTTGTTAGGAATAATGTGGTTGCCTAATTTCTTAAGTTTACTTGACGTGAAGTCTTAGATTCCATAGTATTTCTCCAAAATGGAGGCTACTTCCACCCCCTTCATGCTATTACCCCTTATATGCCGCTAAGAAGTTAATAATTGTCACTAAAAAGCATGTTTAGTGACAAAAGGGGTTGAAAAGCATAAATCTTTCTCCAAAGTCCAAATTTGGTTTAATTCATCCTCAAATGAATGCCGTTGCCTTTTCTATTTATTTTTAGTTTATAATTCATCAGATGTACTTTTAGCATATATATGTTATATCTACATTACTTACATGTCTCTACCCAATGTTGCAGATATGCAGATTTCTTGTCTCGTTTGAATGATGACAGGAATATCCGGGCTTTATTTGAACGAGCATTGAGCTCGCTTCCACCAGAAGAATCTATTGAGGTACTATATATTGTACTGTAGTGCTGCCCATTGTTTTCAACCTTGTTATGGATATGATATGGTATTTTGTTCACGTTTATGGACAAAGTATATGAAACTTCTTTTCTGGATGTTAAGAATGATTACTTTTAAGATTGATGCTCAAGTCGCTTGCATTGATATCGGACCTCTAAATCATGAAGTATTATTATGAAGCATGCATGCTTCTACGTTGTAAACTCTCAAACTCCTACCTGTGAAGCACAGATGCTTGAAATGCCACACTGGTGTAATACGTGTCAGATACATGTCCAATATGTCGTTACGTCTCTGAGATATATGATATGCTTTTTTTGTTGTTTTGGTATGTGTGTAGTAGGGATGTGTGTGGTGTCAAAAGAGAATTTCCCTCGTTAAAAAATAAAAGAAAAAAAGGATTAGATTACAAATAACAGAATCTATGGCATGCTCTCGATGTTGGATCGATAAGTTCTCCTTCTGATAATGATCTCTGTTTTCCTCTTTCCTCTTTCATTCTTTCTATCCTCTTTGATGTAGGACGGACCCTAATAAGGGGATATAAGGCTGTCCTACAAGCTGGCCGGTGTTGGGCTAAGGCTTGGGTTAATATGATTTGTTATTAAGAAACTAGGACTAGGATTACGGTTTAGAAACAACAAACAGCGGTTTCATTGGCTGATTTGGGGCTATTTAGGGTGCTGTGAAGAGTCCCGTGAACAGGAATTTTTCTATTTTTAATAGGAAACAAAATATAAGGAAAGGAAATAATAAAGGATCAAACCCTTAGAGTCTCACATCTAGGAGTCTCACCTAGAAGAGAATCAATGGAGTCTCACCATTGAAAAGAGAAGCAAATCTACTTCTGAATATTATATTCATCAACTCTCCTTAATAGGTCTTACAATGCTTGTTTATATAGAGAAAACAATAAAGACCTTTCCTACTAAGTAAATTGATTCCTATATTCTAGAACCAACCGGATTACTTAAACTAAAGACTAAACCTAACAACAAAAGGAATCTGCAAATATAGCAACTATTAAAAGCTAGACCTAATTAGAAAAGGACTTAAAAAATATGGCAACTACTAAAAGTTTCTGATCTTTCTCTACAAATCTATGTTTCCTCTTTTTCTTCCACTTCTAAGAATATGCTCTAGGGTCTGATACGGGGGGAAGTTCGACGTCGCCGCAGCTCCTGTTTTTGTCTTGTCGAGAGTATACTCCCCTTCTCTCTCTGAACAATTATCTTTTTGTTTCGTTCTTACTGTTGAGTTACTGTAGCTTGTCTATTACTGATGTGGTGGTTAGATTTTCTAAATTTTGATACACTTAAGGCTCTTTTAAAAGAAGTTTGAGGCTTTTTTTTCCCTTTTGTAACACAATAGATCGCGCTTCAATAACAGGGCTATTATTTTATATTTCTCATGTAAATTGGTTACTCCTTTTGTTATATGTGATAACTGAACCTGTCCATTTGCACCACCATCTTGCAGCATATGTTTGTTGTGTATCTTTACATTTAATGATGGATTTGTGCATACATAAGAGAGAAAGAGTATGCAGTAGCTACTATTTTGCTGTAAAACACCGCACCAATCTGTACTATCTTGTGGTACCAGCATCTGGCATCTATAAATCTGTGCTTTACAGTACAATGTACAACTTTTTCCGAACTGTCCTCTTGACAACTTGCCATGAGGGCTGGCCTTCACACACCATGAAAATTTTATCTACTATTGATTTCTACATTGATTTGTTCCTATTATTTCAGAAACATGCTTAGTGATGTTGCAGAAGATGGCTAACACCTCCCTATTGCTGTAGGTTTGGAAAAGATTCACCCAATTTGAGCAAACATATGGGGATCTTGCAAGTATGTTAAAGGTAGTGCTCTTGCTCTACATTTGGTGTAACATAATTTGAGTCTGGAATTTCTTCACATTAGCAGTCGACACTTGTTGGATGGGCTTATTCTTCTTGTGTTTTCTTGTAGTTCTTCACAAATTTTTCCGAACACTACATGCAAGCTTAATTGTCATCACAGTAATTCCCTTTTTCATTATGCCCTCTTGTTTCTTTTGATAATTGCCGCTACTTACCGTCTTTTTTAAACAGTTACATGCTTCTTGTCTTATTCTTCTATTGGTATAAGACTGCCCTCCACTCATCGGCTACTGACATCTTTGCCATGTGCACCTTCTAGAACCAGAACTGGAAAACCCTAACTGTATTACCAAATGAATAAATTTAGCTACCTAACATCTTCTTCGTTAAACCCAACACATCAGGCGAACACCCTTCTCCTATGAAGCACGGATGCGGATACGCGGATGCGGCATTTTTGAAAATTTTAGGATACGGGTGCGGCGGGGATACGGCAAATTTTATAAATATTTTTTTTAATTATATACACTTAGTATTAAATTTTTAAACAGTTTAAATCTCAATAATCATAATATGTATGTTTGATTTGTAAAAGATATTAATATTCCAAACAAAGTAGTGAGGTTTTAAGTTTAATGGGCTCTTTCGTAAATTTTAAAGCTTTCAGTGAGAATTTGTTAAGTTTAATGGACTGTTTTATAAATATTAAAATCATAAATTTGAAAAGAATAAATTTTTTATGTGGTATCACTTTTATTTCTTTGAAGTACGGTACTTAAAATAAAATACAAACATTTTGTCAAGAGTCAAAAGTCAAAATTCAGCCTTCCCACTATTAATTAAAAGAAAGCAGCCGGCAGCTTCCAACATAGAGAATATCGACCAGCGTCTTCTTCAATCAGGCCGTACTCCGTCGTTGTCGCCGCATGCCGTCGCCGGTAAGTCCTTCTCCTTCTTCTGCTGCTTCTACCTCTTCTCTCCAGTGTCCTCTCTCGTCAGAGTCCTTGCCGGTGTCGCTGGAGTGGCCGGTGGTCACAGATCTGAGCCGATCCGCACCCGCACCCTAAGAAATTAAAAAAAAATAAAAAAATGGTGGACACGCACCTGACACGCACCGGTGCCGCACCCGCACCCGACACGTATCCAGTGCCGGTGCTTCACCCTCAGTGCCGCACTGGTGCTTCCTAGCCCTTCTCCAATTACACAGCGGCTTTTGTTCTCTCTTCGTGTCTGCTTTCTCACCAATCACACACTGGCAGTTTCTTACCGGCTAGTAAAGCTGAAAGGCACACGATCAAGTCAAGTGGCCATGTTAGGTCTACCTAGCATCTTGAGAAACAAATATAGGCATTTCTTTTGCAGCTTTAAAAAAATGATATTCGCAATTTGGAGGTTAAGACTTGTACAAGCTGAACTGTATCCCTCTTTGTTGTTTACAGCACTGAAGTCATTTCCGTATTTTTGGGGCTAACCTTCAGCCACTGTTTACCTGATACAGGTTGAGCAAAGAAGGAAAGAAGCTATTTCTAGAACAGGTGAAGAGGGATCATCAGCCCTAGAAAGCTCACTACACGATGTTGTAGCACGTTATAGTTTCATGGATCTATGGCCTTGTTCTTCTAAAGAGTTGGATCATTTGGCGCGGCAGGAGGTACCGTTCTTCTGCTTACCTTGTATATTATTACAGAAATTACATCCATTATGGTCTTCTGCTCTGAAGAAAAAGATATATGTCCAATCTGGAGAATGCGAGTTTTGGCCCGTGAAGACCGAAATGAAAAAAAATATAAATTCATGCCCGGAATATAATACCATTCTCTAACAAAGCATACACAATTTATTTCTTGCTATCGTACTTCCTTCTTTCAATTATAATGCAAATGTTTGGATCGTCATGATACTTTAAAGTACAATGATGTTACATGGGCAGAACTACCCACTTTATGTGTAGGGATTCTACATATACTATCAAAATTTGTTTCTTCTAATGATTCCTTAAATCTCTACGACCATGTGCATCCTATAATGGCCGACATGGATGCTTGCACTTAATTTGTTATGAATCATTGTTACAAACAAAATACCTTTACATGTGTGCATTAACTGTCCAATTGTACATAATATTATATATATATACATACACACACACATATACATACATACATGTATATATCGATATACAGTATGTAATGTATGCAAAGAAAATCAAACTATTGCAAGATGTCCCCTCCCCAGCGCCACAAATGGGGCAGGTTCGAGCTACATGTGATCCCGCGGATAATTGAGGTGGATGAATGAGGGGAGTTATTGTCTAAATACTTGTGAATCACTTTTGAGTGTATTTCAACAATATTTGTGTTGGAAAATGGCAACTGGGTGAGTTTGCGTGTTACATTTGATTATCAGCTTTTGAGGTTGTACGAACGAGTCACTGGTACATTAAAGATGAATGTAATGAAGATGGAAGTTCTACTAGTTGTTTGTTATGGGTTTCATAAATCTTATAATATTGAATAAGGCACTACCAGAAGTTTTGTGTGGTGGTGATCTCATCAGTTGAGTGTAAAATAGCCATATTTAACAGAGGAACTATAAGGCCACTTTTTTGTTCAATGTGTGGTGAGGTTTAATGGGTGCGTGTTAGTGTCACTCATTTGATTATCAGCTTTTGAGGTTGTACGAACGAGTCACTGGTACATTAAAGATGAATGTAAGAAAGACTGAAGATGGAAGTTCTACTTTTAGAGAGTTGTTTGTTATGGGTTTCATATGCCGAATCTTATAATATTGAATAAGGCACTACCAACTATTTGTTGTTTGTGAAAAGTATTTTGGACTTTCTGGGAAGTTTTGTGTGGTGGTGATCTCATCAGTTGAGTGTAAAATAGCCATATTTAACAGAGGAACTATAAGGCCACTTTTTTGTATCATTCTAAGTATTTGTCTCTGTGTGGTCCGCACACTTACTTTCGAATACATGCTGGAGTTTCCTTGGATCAGACCTAAGCCAAAAGTTCCCGTGGGTCATAGCCTCACGGGGAAACCTTCGAAGAGCTAGAAATGCTATATCTGTCATACGTAAATTTTACGACAAACATCTATTGTGGGGTCGAAAATGAGACAAAATAGAAGTTGTGCACACTCAGATCCGTTCCCAATTGAATCCATCTTTGTATGATTTCTTGGCATTTCATCCAAAGTGCATTCGATCTTTTACCTTTTATTCCTTGTCTACACCGTATTTTACACATATACATTGTATGCTGGATGCTCCTCTGACGATGAAACAGAAACGGCGAAATTGTGATATGTTGCTACCACATCTTGTTCAATAATTATAACTTCCACTCTTGACGGTATAAATCTGATCTGGTTCCTCTTTCGACGAAAAGATAGCGCAGAGAAGATGGGATGTGCTGCTATCTTCTTTATTTCTCAAGTTCTTCCTCTGGATTCTAATACTTAATTTCATGTTGTATTTTAGTGGCTTTTAAAAAACATCAATAAGAAGGTCGACAAATCTGCTTTGGCTAATGGAGGTGGATTTGCAGGTAGGAGGTTTTATGATGAAAATTGGTTTCATGATATTTTATCTTGAGAAATGCTATTTTCCAACATCCTTCAACCAAAACATGCAACCTACACCTTATATAGCTTACTGTGGTCCAGCTGTCTTACAGTTGCCCTTACTGATTAAAATGTGAGTACCAAAGTAATAACTTTGGTACGTTGGGACATCTTCTATTTCGTGATTATTTTTGGTGACAACTGGGTAAATACTTCTTTATTTGGTACAGATAAGGTTTCTTCAGGACTTGCAACTAGTTTAAATACCACTGCAAAAGTCATATATCCAGATACTTCGAGGATGGTAGTTTACGACCCAAGGCAAAAGTCTGGTATGTTAAAGATTTAGTGGCTGTTATGTGGCATTCTATCAAACAACACCATGCATATTTGAGAAGTTTTGTTTAGTCAATTGCCTGCTCATTGATGTATACCTCACTTTTAATTTAGATTTGTCAGGCCCTGCACCTGGACTTCCTGGCATGTCAAGCACCTTGCCCGCTTCTACTTTTTCGCTTGCTGCTGGTGGAACGGCCACCATGCCTAATGAGATATCGAAAGCCGCACCACCTGCCTTGCTGGCGTTTATAGCAAATTTGCCAGCTGTTGAGGGTAATTCTTAAAATTTCGTTTCAGTGATCAAACATCTAAATCTGGTTTGACATTCTTCCTTGAACAAACCGTATATGACTAATAACGCTTCACAGGCGCCAGAATTCCTGTTTCATTTTCAGTCTCCCAACTCACTTTCAGTACTTCAATAAGTTGTGGCATGAAAGAAGATGCAACCCTACTTTTTAAGAAAGCACATATGTTTGGAAATACTGCTAACTGAGCACTTGCATCCTTGTGTACTGTCTGCTTCTAACTTATATATAGTAACTAGGAACTTGTGCAATAAAATTCACTTCAAGGGTCAGTTTGGATTTTGACTTTTTGTGTGTGTGTGTGTGTGTGTGTGGGTGGGTGTTGGGGTTTTTTTTGGGGAGGGGGGGTGGGGTTTGGGCTTCATAGATTTCAGTAAGCTTCAGTGAGTGAACGAGTTAAAATGTGGTTCAATATGAATCCTAGCTCTATTCAAGTGCCAGAACATTAAAGCGAGCAAACTGTTGTTCATTGGAGGTTGGAACTACTCACTTCTCGGTTTCTTGCAAATTTTGTTGCTTTGATGCACATTGAAAAAATATCAGGTCCGCATGTGGCCTTTATTTTCGTTGTCATTGACAAAAGGAAATTCTTTTTGCATTGTCTTAAACATTGCTTGTTAAGAAAGTCTGAATTTGTAGTTCTGTCAAAGTTAAATAATCTTGAACGCTGCTAACCAATGACATCTGTTTGAATGCTAGGCCCATTGCCTGATGTTGATTTTGTACTATCAGTATGTTTGCAAAGCAAAATACCAACATCACAAACTGGGAAATCAGGGGGAACCTCAATCAGAGTGCACGCTGGCCCTGCTCCAACTACGAGTGACATCTCTGGATCTAGCAAAACTCACCTGAATCACAAACCCATGAGAGACAAGCCTGGAAAGAGGAAAGACCTAAACAGTATGTTAACATCCTAACTTTTTTGATATGTCGTCGTGCTATACACTTCTATGTATGCAGGACATGCTACATATATGTGCATTACTGCGGAGAAGCATCAGCTGAAGTTTTTAGGTCAAGTTCAATGCTCAAGTATACTTTCTGGCTACCGTGATTTAAAGTTTGACCTCCAGGAGACCAGGCAGACCAATATAACATTTCATTTTTTAGTGCAAATACATGTGTGCAAGCCTGCACACTGTGTGGGCCACCGAGTTACTAAGTGTGCTTGTTTTTCTGCTAGAGTAGTAGAGTTCCTATCCTCAAATACCGAAACCCGTCACCTTGCACAAGAAATGGAGAGGCCACTGAGTTGCTAATTGTGTCAAGATTGTTTCTCTCCTCTGCCTTTTCAACGTTTTTCTTATTATATTAACCCAAGGCATGCAAGCAGGCTTACCATGTTGGTTTGACTGAAACTCTTCATGATTAACTTGTACTTATTAGCACATGAAATACTTCACCAGCAATTATGTTATCGTTTGCAGGACAAGACGAGGATGATACTGCTACTGTTCAAAGTAATCCGCTTCCAAGAGATGCTTTTAAGATACGCCAATTACGGAAAGCCCGTGTTACTGGGTCACAGACTGGTTCGGCATCCTATGGAAGCGCATTTTCTGGAGAGCTTTCTGGTAGCACTGGCTGACGTACTTAACAGTTCTCACTCCTTCCTTCTATGCTGTATGTTGTTTGTAAAGCATACCTTCCCAAAAGCCTATGTAAAACTAGTTATTCTTTTATTTGTAACATATCCCCTAATTTATGTGTGGAGAGAGAGAATATTGTATCGTTTTATTCGTCTGATAATAAGAGTATGAACCATCTTCCTCACTTTCTGGGTTCGTACCTAGTTGCCCCCCTCCCTTACATTTACAATGCTTCTTGTTTACGATGTATGAGTGATGTGCTAATGTAGAAAACAACATATTATTTAGAATGTGTTTATTTTTTTTTAGTCCAAGTAGATTTTATTTTCAGTATCATCCACAAAGTATTTCTGTTGACGAGGTACCCTATTCCGAGTATGTGAGGCTTTCCTAGTTGGCTAGGTAAACTGAGTACAGGGTACACCCAGCTGGAAGTTCATAGAATTAGTTCAATAAGTCCAAGAAATGCAGTCAATCAAGCTGTGAACTGCATCATCTGAGATCAAACCGACGAGAGCCACTGTGGTGGTAACATTACAAGTGGAATATACATTTGATAAGGGTACACCCGTTATATACTTATTTGTTTACAGGGAGAGACTACAAACCCCGAGAGAACAGGGTCATGCTCACACCCAACCCCCCATACACACTTACACTTGAAAAGGTAAACAGAATAAAACCACAAGACCTCAGTTCCCAAGCAAATATGTGTAACCCCCGTGACCCGACCAATATGCTGGTAAACAACAGATACGCTGGTAATCAAGCACATTACCCTTGTTGGAAAAGAGGTAAATGTATACTCTTCATTCGCAGGTCAATCAGTACATGAAAATAAGAACATTCAAGCAAGCTCATCCTAACCCAACAGATACTTAAAAAAATGCACTTGCATTTGCTTAGTCCTTGATCACCATCACAACCTAATGCTTAATGCTTAACCCTAGTCGCATTAACAAAATAAAAATAAAAAAATTTGTGTCATCCGAATGCCAGGCATGTTTATCACCTTCAGACATCCTTGTCATCGTACATTCTCTCATTCCAACTTAAATCAAAACCTCCTCCAGCAACCGGTTATTTGGTGGTTAGATTGCCATACCACTGCAACATAATTGTGCACACAGTGTCTGTCACCTGTATCACAAGAAGTTGGATCATGAAAGAGACAGTACTGGATGCCCTCATTGGCAACTCTTTAGTTGCTCACAGGTCAAGAGAGATGAAATATTAAGAAAGTATGTCACGTGATAATGGTACAGTACTCCACAATTTCATTGGCACTCCATTTAAACCGAAAAGTGAAACATTGCATGCTGAAAAGTAGGTTTATGCTGTGAACAGAAGGAATCACTCAGTATATTGACATATATTACTACTATTTTGCAATTACGAACGCTAGGAGTCCAACTTACATTAATCAATACTGGCGTTAAACTAAATTGGAACTACTGGTGCAACTCATCTCAGACTGATATGGCGTGAAACTTCACCAAGGGGCAAAAGGAAAGTGAGTAACTATCACCATTGAATTTGTGAATCACTAGAGATTTTATGATGGAGAAGACATGTTTAGATTAAAGTTACTTAGATACATTATAAAAGGTACAAACTACATAAGTTGATCATATGATCTACGTAGCAATGATCTCATCTACATAAGCAAAAGCCTAGTCAGTAAAGACTCCGTTTTAACGTAATTAGTGACAGTGTATTATACACACTTCCCCTACCCCCCAACCCCAAACAGAGGAATAAAAATAGCAAAAAAAAAAAGAAAACCAAAACAGAAAAAGGCAGAAAGAGAAAGAACTCGTCAACATGTTCCAGAAAGCATCATTCCTGGGTAGACATATATTACTTGTTTAAATATTTTCCGGCACAGACTTAAAGCTTTTCTTGCTCAGGAAGACTCCCATGCACATTATTTGCGGGGGATGGGTCCAACGCCTTTCGAGGCCTCCTATACCACAAAACTGCAAACCAAAGAGTCCTCAATAATCCGCCATTTGCAAATTGTGGAATTAGAATGCGCCCCCAATGTGGATAGTATGGTCCTGGCAATTTAAGCAACGTGAAGAAAATTGCACTGACAATCAGATGCCAGGGAACTTCTGCATCCTGAAGGTAGAAAACCGAATCAGAGAGTAAACCTTCCATTTTTTTTTTCTGCAAGGTTTATTGTTAAAAAAAAAAGGATCAACTTCATTTAACTAAACTAATAGAAAGAATCCCCCTGAGCCACTCCCACTCGCACACCCTTCGACTTTTTCCTTTTACCTTGCCCTTTGCTCCAAAGTCAAAAAAATTTTCTCACTTGAAATTGTTTTTCTTCTCTATACTATTCAATCACAACTTCTCCAAACGGCAGCAAATATCAATGCCACAAATTATAGATCACTTAAGGAGTAAAATCCTAGTCTAAGGACAGGCTTGAAATCACATAGCGTACAAACAGTATAAATACCATGTAATGCATATAAGACATGGGGGAAGTCCACAACTTGTCTCTCCACGTATCTTTAGGAAAGGCATTAAATATAATCCGTGAATAAACTGAGTGTTGATTTAGTCCTTCACTCAAAGCATTCAGTAATTGATCCCAAAGCTGCAATTTGTGAGAAACAGGAGGAATGGGCTAACACAAACTTATACAGAAAACCCAACATAAAACAATGTCTCCTGGTTTTCCACACAAGGCGTGGTGGTCAGAAGCACCTGATTTTAACATCATCCCTTGGTCCCTACAGTATCTTAGGAGTTCCTAAATGGTACATGAAATGGGATTCACTCACCTTGAGAAATGGAGATAGTTCCAAGGCTGTCTCTTTTACAACGCCAGCTACAGCAACACCAAGGAGTAGTGGAAAAGGGATAAGGAACTGTTTCTTTTCATGGATGCAATAAGACATCTCACTAAGAGAGGAAACCGCCAGTACAGGTACACATAAGTATTTTATGACCGCCAAGCCAAGGTCGAGGATGAGCTGGATGAAATTTTCCAAAGCTCTGTTCCAAGGAAAGCTCTTGACAGGCTGAGGAGAACTATCCCAAAGTTTTCTTGCCTTGTTAAGGACATGGTCCAAATTTAATTTTCCAGGTTCACCAGACTCTCCTGCAGTCATGTTCACAGCACACACTATGTTGGACTTGGAGCTTCGAAACACCCTATTTGGCTTGAAGTTTAGAATGAAAGTTTTCTTCTTAGTACACCACGCCCATCCCTGATGCAACAAAAAGGAAAACTGATTCTTAAAATACATGCATAACAAGTTAGGAGAGGAGCTCAAAATGTCAAAAAAGAAAAAAAGGAGGCTTAAAAGTATCCGTTGGCCAACATACAACCTACATTTCTATGCCACTATTCACGTGGCATTTACTTTTAGTCAAGTCGTGATGACAATGATAAGACCATGGAACAACAACTGTGACTCGTGCGCTATTCTATTCCCTATCTGCTTCACAGAATTCAGAAGCGGCATAAGGAGAAATCATTTGACAGTTGACAACCACGCAGTACAAGGGTTCGTTATACCAGCTGGATTGCATCCTTCACCTCTATTACTTTCGTCGCTTTAACCCACCAGGAGGTGGAAGAAAGAGCCGTGGACCGTGAAGGCGTATAATTTTCCTGGACATGCTTAAATATAAAGGTACAAGATAGCATGTTTTTCTTCTCAGATATGAGGAAAGAAGGGACATTGCTAGAATGGGTTGTATCAAATCCATCAAGCATCGAAACCCTTCTTTTGTAACATCATATTCTTCTCTTCGAATTTAGTAAATCTTGTCCTCTAAAAAATTGGAATTTATTTGTTGACAACCGATTTCTACACTGCTGAATTACCGAAATCCATAGATCTTCAGTCAGAAATTTACAAGCACAAAAAAGAAACAAGAAAATCAAGAAAGGTAAATCCCACGTAGCAGCAAAACCATGTAGCAACCTGATGTAGTTACGAATAAAATTTAAATTTACCTCGAACCCAGTAACGGAAGGAGAACCAATTTTAAGGGCCATGGTAGATGAAGATAGGAGAGGGGTGGAAGAAGTGAACAAATGGGTGGAGGAATAAGAGCAGGGCATCACTGATAAGCTCCTTAATAAACCCTTTTATGGAATGCCATCAGTCTCTATATCACACACACACAACACAGTGATTTGGGTGTGCTGAAATTGAGCAAATAAGTCTTGCGGTATCTACTGAAGTTCCAGGGTTTAAGGGGGTGGAGTCCGGATCCAATATTGTCGCGCAAAACGTAGGATTACTCCCCCTGCCAACTCTTTGCTCTTCTTGCCATTCTTATTGGCCACTCGGTCTCACAAAAATTGATTTTTTTTTTTATTTTAATTAAAATAATATTATGTTTAAAATTTTAAAAATATTATAATATTTTCATTTATACCCTTTCTCTAATTTTTGTTTACTTACTTTCTCGTGTATCATTGGAGTCTCTAAAAATTATCGGATGTAATGTGAACTTGTCTCTCTCGACTCTTTACCGGTGGAGGTGCTGGACATGGCTCTCATGCCTTTCAGCGAAAAGGCCCTCGAGGAGTGATCTTTGGAAAGATCACATTGGAGTAACATCCAAGATTTGGACTTTGGTTGGTAGGTGTGCTAGTTTTTTTATTTTGACTTTAGAGGGGAGTTATAGACTAGACTTTTTATTTTAGTATGCAATTTTATGGGGGGGGGGGGGGGGGGGGGGGGGGGAAGAAAGAAAAAAAGAAGGAAAGGAAAAAAAAAAAGCCATGGTGTTAGTTTCGTTTTCTTTAAATCTATGGAGGTGAGATTACTTGATGTTACTTGTAACATTTTAAGTATAATTTTATTTTGTATATTTTGTTTGTTAGAGGTACAAAAGATTAAAACTAAACGATATATGCTATTTCCCTTGTTAGATAACCAAAAAATCTCAGTTCGATGTCGAATCCGCTTTTGAACAACTGTTCAAGCATGATTTTATTTTAATTAGGAGATAAGTTCAAAGACTCGAGTAATTTCAATTTCGATTTAGTTGTAATAGTTACTTTTATGCACCTTGGTCTTTCTTTGAAAATACGTCATTTATTCATGTAACTAGGATGACGTATTCATAGAATTTTTTTTTATTAGAGTAGAGAAAAAACTTGTTAGAAGGAATGAGCCCTTATATGTTTCAGTACATTGTTCATGAGTTTCAAATTGCGACATCTAATTTCACATCTATTTCAGACCCATATTTTTCTAAAAAGTGCACTGCACATAAAATACTAAGGTTTTAGCGACAAGTGGTGTGAATAAGATAAAATGTAAGAAAACCATCCCTAACCTCCTGGGCTAATATCAGTCAATCTCATCGACTTTCAAAATTTTACATATTAGTTCAGGATCTAAAGAATGTGTAACAAAAATATATTTCCGCTACGACATTGTTAATATGTTGTACATCAACATACAATATTCTATTAATCCTAACAAAGGACTGAGCTAACTCACCACCCTTCATCCCACTATACAGTGAGGACTAGTACAATCATCACCACCAATCGTCATCGTAAATTCTTACAACCACCACCCCTCTGCCACCAACACCACTGCTGGCCCGCCGCCTCTGCCGCTCAAGATCAAAACCTACGCCAAAATGTTAAGCCCAGTCCAGTTTCAAAGAAAATAGTCGTGGGTGGTGTAGGCGTGTGGGATTCTAACCTTCGCACGTGTCCATGGCATTTATCATGCAAAAAATCATTATCTTATGCTTTGACACATATAAGCAAGATTCAGTTGAACTGACTGCTTGCCATGGTGCTACACACACACACACACACACAGAGTGCTGTACGTAAATCTATAAATCATCACGGATCCTAAAGATTTCACAATATTTCCAATAGTTGTTCTTAACGTGTATTTTAACTTTTAACTACTCAAGAATTTGTTTGACAAAGTTATTGTTTTCAGAAAAACAAAAACAAAAACTAGTTGTGTTTTTTTTTTGTGGAGAAAAATAGGTGGATGTTTGGTAAAACAGTTTTTGTTTCGAGTTTTCTTTCCTCAGTCTTTCTTTCTATTTTTTCCTTAAAACGTTATCTTCCTCTCCGGCAAAACCTTCCAGTTACGTCCATCGCCAGTCACACCACCACCATCTCTACCCTCCTTCATCAAATCACAGATCTCCAACGACAATGGTATGATTGGGCGTGATTGCTGAAGCTTGTGGGCATGGTGGAGGTGACGATGATGGCTACAATGTTTGATTTAAGTGATGACGCTTGGTCGTTGCTTATCTGCAACAATGACTGTCGGGTGGGGCAGATCTGCGAAGGTAAGATGGAGGGGATGGGGTAGGAATGTGAGTGGCGATGGTGGAAGGGTGGTGGCGCTGGTCTCGATGGTGGTCGTGGGTGGTGCGATCGGTGCGCTGGGAGGTTGGCAGTGGTTATGGTTATCAAGGGCAGTGGCCGACGGTGGTGTGCGGTGATGGTGAAAATGGCAGTGGTGGTGGGTCATGGTGATGGCGGTGGGTCTGGTGGTCATGGTGGTGCTCTCTGTGTGATGGGAGGTTTTGTTAAAATGTTATTCATTTTTTTGCTTCTAACAAAGTTTGAAGATTGGATATCAAAATAAAAACTAAAATTTGAAACCCAAAACTCCAAAATAGAATTTTAAAAACTGATTTTCAAAACTGAAAAAAAGAAAAGGGAAACTGGTCAAACAGATTTTTTTCTCCAATTTACCAAACTGGAAAAGAAACTGAATTTTTTTTTCTTTGTCAAACACTACCTCAGCTTTCCCAATAAAGTAGGGAGTAGTTCTCTAGCTTTGTGAAATACGGAGCAGTAAATTGTGACGTACATGAGTACATACTTGAAAGCAGTCTCTGTAGATTCCGGCCTGCATTGACCCAAAACCAATTAAGGGCTTCAGTTCATGTTGGAGGCTCTGTTTGAAAGAAGTAGAGAAAGAAAACGAAGATGACATGTAAAAAGAAGATTCAAAGCAAAACAGGGGCAAGATTCAAAGCAAACCAAGGGAAAATGAGTCATTGCATAAAATTTATTATCTCCATTTGTACGTCAAAAGACATTTGATACAATATTTCCCATAGTCAATAGACACGTGTGATATTAGCCTCCTAATCTCAAGAAATTTATTACTCCCCCCCCCCCCCCCCAAAAAAAAAAAAGACGTTCTCCTCTTTAAACATAACAGTTCTATTTGATTTAGTTTTTTCATAATTTTGCTGTCAAAAATTATTCAAGACTCGTGAATAGAGAATTTATTCAAAACTTGTAAGGTGTAACATGACCTTTGATAAATTTCGAAGACCTTGGTTACGGAAACTTCCAAGTATATCCTTGTATCCTTTCTCTCTTTCGTCCTTTCTATTCTTCCCAAAAAAAAATTTTGAAAACAGGGAGAGACATGTCCGAGCATTTCATTTTTGAACTAATACTTTCTTAAGGGGAGAAAAATAAAAAGATAAAAGGAGCCAATATGCCAAGTATTTGGAAGCACATGAAGGAAAGGCAGCTA